>JAWPHD010001321.1:0-333832 GCA_037043455.1 Cyrtodaria siliqua
ATGCCGCTTGTCTGCAGCTGTTTATTATTATTATCTGTCGTGCTGGTTTGGAGCTGTTAGTCCTGTGTGGCGTTGGTGGTAACTGCCGCTGACCTACAGCTGTTTAGTGTTTAATATTATATACATTATCTTGAGCGGTCCTGTGTGGCGTTGACGATAACTGCCGTTGACCTACAGCTGTTTACTATTATATATATTATTTGTCATGCAGGTTTGAAGCGGTCATGGGTGGGGTTGATGATAGCTACCGCTGGTCTGCAGCTGTTTAGTATTATATATAGTATCTGTCGTGCTGGTTTGGAGTGGTCCTGTGTGGCGTTGATAATAATTGCCGCTGACCTACAACTGTTTAGTGTTTAACATTATATACATTATCTGTCGTGCAGGTTTGGAATGTTAATGATAAATGTCCCTGACCTACAGCTATTTATTATTATATATATTATCTGTCATGCAGGTTTGGATCGGTCATGGGTAGCGTTGATGATAACTGCGCTGACCTACAGCTTTTTACTATTACATGTATATATATATATTATCTGTCGTGGAGGTTTGGAGCGGTCCTGGGTGGCGTTGATGATAACTGTCGCTGACCTACAGCTGTTTACTATAATATGTATATATATATTTGTTGAGCAGGTTTGGAGCGGTCCTGGGTGGCGTTGATGATAACTGCCGCTGGCCTGCAGCTGTTTACCATACTGGCACTGATATGTGGACTCTGGCCTGGAGATTGTAAAAATATGAAACGATCAACTTTATACCTGATTGCCTCTATCATGTCGCTGTTAGCTTGTAAGTACAAATACGTAATTTTTTTTTTCTTAGCAGTATACTCATCCATGTTAAATAGCATGTTGGTATTTTATTCCATGAAATGTATCCTCTATATACAGCTTTGTATCGTATTCGGAGATAGACTGTATGACTACTAGTAATCTGTGCCGCAGACAGCCCTGAAATTTAACTGAGGCAAATCCGTTTTAGCTCGACTATTCGAAGAATAAGAGAGCTTATGTAATCACGTCGGCGTTGGCGTCGGCGTCCCACATCAAGGTTTGTGTGTAAGCTGTCTTTACAAGTCATGTCTTTTACATTTCTTATCATCCTAGCACAACCAAATTTGACCATGGGCTTCCTTATAGCATTATCTTAAGGGCTGCGTAAGTAAGTTTTGTTCCTGTAACCGTGGGCTCCCATGGAACCCAAATTCTGATAGCCCATAAAATGTGTCCCATTTCACATAACATTTTGCGAGTAGGCTGTGTTTACAAGTCTATATCTCTTACATTTCTTATCCTAGTACAACCAAATTTGGCCATGAGCTTCCTTATAGCATTATCTTAAGGGTTTCTTAGGTTTTGGTTCCTGTAACCCCTGGGCTCCCATGGAACCCAAATTATGATAACCCTTAAAATGTGTCTCATTTCACATCAATATTTGCGTGTAAGCTGTGTTGACAGATCTATATATCTTACATTTCTTTTTCTAGCTCAACTAAGTTAGGGAATTGGTTTCCTTATAGTATGTTGTAAAGGGTTTTTAAGTAATTTTGTCGTTTACCACTTCTGGGCTCCCATGGAGCCCAAATTGTGCAATAAAAGCAGATCAAGGTTTGTGTGTAAGCTGTGGAATATATATCTATAATTTTGGTTTGGGATTTCTTATAGCATTATGCATCTTATTCTGCATAATTCACCCATATTGGGGGCATGGGATCCCTGCTAACCCAACCCTCCCCCGACCTCGTTTTTTTTTACATATTTCTGTGTTGTTTTGGTCAATTCATACACATATAGCTATGTTGCCCCACCCAGCCCCCGCCCTCCCCATCCCCCCACTCGAAACCCGGTTTTTATATATATATATATATTTTTTTACATATTTCTGTGTTGTTTTAGTCAATTATTACACATATAATAATGTTGCCCCTCTCGCACCCACCACTCACCCCAACCCCCTTCACCCCCCTCGAAACCCGATTGTTCGAAGAAAAGAAGAGACATAGGTTTTGCTTTTCTGGCGGTGGCGGCGTCGGCGTCAACATTCATCTTTTGCGTTTAGGTCATTTTCTCACAAACTGTTTGCACTGGACCTTTCAAACTTTGCTTATAGTTGTATCTTGAGTGGTACATCGCAACGTGGCAAATGTGGAACTGACCTTGACCCTGGCGGTGGCGGCGACAGCATTCAACTTTTGCGTTTAGGTCATTTTCTCACAAACTGTATGCACTAGACCTTACAAACTTTGCTTATAGTTTTATCTTGGGCGGTACATCGCAACGTAGCAAATGTGGAACTGACCTTGACCCTTCAGGCAAAGGGCAGATAACAATACTTTTTACCTTCAACTTTTACGTTCAGATCAATTTGTCACAAACTGTATGCACTAGACCTTTCAAACTTTGCTTATAGTTGTACCTTGGGTGGTACATCGCAACGCGACAAAGCAACTGTGGATGTGACATTGAGCCTACAAGGAAAGGGCAGATAACCTTATAATTTTACCTTCAACTTTTGAATTTAGATCACTTATGCACGAGACCTTATAATCTGTGCTTATAGTTGTATCTTGAGTGGTACATTGCAACGTGACAAAGCAAATGTCGATGTGACCTTGATCCTCCAAACAAGGGGCAGATAACTTAATAATGTTTACCGTCTTACAAACTTTGTGCATTAGACCTTTCAAACCTCTCTTATAGATGTTTCTTGGGTAGTACATCACAACGTGTTAAAAAGCAAATGTGGATGTGACCTTCACCCTCCAAGCAAAGGACAGATAACTTTAATTGTTACATTTACATCAGTTTCGCATGAACTATAGTAAGCACTAGATGCTTTAAACCTAGTTTATAGCTTAATCTTTGGAAGACAAAACATTTTATTTTGACATAGTTGTGTCTTGGGTAGTGCATCTTTTTGGACACATGGATTTCATCTATGACCTTGACCTACTTTTTTTTTTATAGAATGGCATTTTGTTTTTAAACAAATGCACTTAAATGTGTCCTATCAGCAAACTGTAAACCCCATTGGTTTTTAGTTATTATAATGTTTACAAACTTTCATTTAAGCGACATTTATCTTTTATTTTTAAGTCCCGCCCCCATTAGGCGAGAAATGTGAATCCGCGATTTTCATGTTTTTATTATTATGCCCCACCACGAAAGTGGTGTGGGCATATAGTGTTACCCTTGTTCGTCCGGACGTACGTCATATCCGTTCGTCCGTACGTCCCGTTTTTACATTCCAAGTTTTTTATTAAGTAGATTTCTCAGATACCAAAAGCCATACAGTTTCCAAACTGCATACACACTTACAGCTGGATGACAGCAATATGTTCCTACCCAAATCAGGTTAATATAAACGACCTTGACCTACATTTTACACTTTGTTAATTTAAATTTTAGATTGACGTTTTTAGAACACCTGAGCCGAAGGCTCAAGGTGATCTATTGCGATCACTCTTCGTCCGTCTTCGTTAACTTTTGCTTCAAACGACTTCTTCTCAGAAACTGCTTGGCCAATTTTGACCAAACTTCACGTTGATGATCCTGCGATGAATGTTTTTTAGATTTTTAAAATTAGATCAGCGCGACTTCCAAGATGGCCGCCCTTATCATATATGGTCGAAACCTTAACAAATCTTCTTCTCAAGAACTGCTGGACAGATTTCGACAGTTTTTCTTTTAAAATGACCGCCAATGCCTAAGACTGTCAAGTTTGTTCAAATGAGGGGCGTCCGTGGCCGAGTGGTTAGAGTCTCTGACTTGCAATCATTTGCCCCTCACCGTTGAAGGTTCGATCCCTCAGGGGCCTAGGAATCTTTATGTCAGGAAGCTTTCCAGCTGGCTTGCGGAACGTCGGTGGTTCTACCCGCCCGTGCACGAAAATTGCCCGGAGGGGCACCTGGTGTCTTCCTCCACCAGTGGAAGCTGGAAAGTCGCCATATGACCTTAACTGTTGATGCGACTATAAAATCCAATTCAATGCAATTCAATTGTTCAAATGAAGTCCCCGGGGTCAAAAATGTTTGTATATTGAGATTTTGCATGTTTTTCATAGACTTATATAGGACAAAACTTTAAAAAATCTTATTTTCTGAAACAAGGCACATAGCCCTCATATATAACAAGTAGCATCAGCTAATGGTCCTCTACCACGTTTATTCAAATGGTGACCCTTGGGTAAAATTTGGCTCCGTCTCAGGGGTCACGTGTTTTACATAGACTTGTATACGGAAACACTTAAAAAACCTTCTCTGAAACCACAAGGCACACAGCTCTTATATATTACATGTAGCCCTGGGGTCACATTTGGCCCTGCCCCAGGGGTTACACTCTAGCACCTTCATTTTGTATTTGATCTTTACCAAACTTTGTCAGTGTCTTTATATCAATGTTGTTAAAAACAAATCAGAGGCCACATTTCTTGAACAATCTTAACCAAGCTTGCACAGATGGTATATGACCATACGATTTCGAAGAAGTTCGATACTGGGCCAGTACTCAGGTGATCGATTTAGGGCCATCTTGGCCCTCTTGTTTATTAAGTCAATTACTCACATACCAAAAGCCTTACAGTATTCAAACGTCATACACACTTACATCTATATGGCACCATTGTGTTCCTACCCAAATCAGATCCATATAACTTGCCTTTTAATATTACACTCCGGGCTCAAGTTTAAGCTGTTTAACTGGCATTTGGCCAGTCATTTTTTCGAATGCCAGTAAACTTTTGAAGCACTGGCAATATTATGCAAGAACGGCCTTCTAGTTTAGAATATTGCTAAAAAGTAAAACTATTTAGGCATAATATAGTTTTTTATAGGCATAAATGACCAGTCAAATAATAAGAAAAATAGCTATTGTTTATTGTTTGCTAGTGTTAGCTATAATTTGCCTGTTCAGTTTTTATCAACTGGCAAAAAGACGCCAGTCGAAAAAAATGCTAATTTCGAGCACTGACACATCTCCACGCCCGCACCTCCGTCCCCACTCCCACACTTGAAACCCGATTTTATATACATATTTCTGTGTTGTTTTAGTCAATTCTTACACATATAGCTAAACATTTTTTTTTTCAATTTTCCATCCCATCTTTACCCCACCCCGAACCCACCCAACCCCAACCCCCATCAGATCCCACCCCACCCCATCCTACACCTGAAACCCATTTTGTTTTTACATAATTCTGTGTTGTTTTGGTTTATGAATTCTACACATATAGCTCTGTTGCACCACCGCCCCACCCCACCCCCATCCCCCAACCAACCCTCTTCCCCATCATCACCACCACTCGAATGTTTTTTTGTCTTTTTTTACCTATCTCTATGTAGTTTTGTTTTATAAATGTAGAATTTGTTTCGCCCCCACCACACCCCAATCGTACTCACCCCACCCACCCCCATATCTCCACCATCCGAATGTTGTTTTTTGGTGTTGTTTTTAACATATGTAGTTGTTTTGTTTTATCAAATCTTCACCTATATCAATTTTCCGGCGGCGAAGGCAGGCGTCAACATTCAAATTTTGCGTTTATGTCATTTTCTCACAAACTGTATGCACTAGACCTTTCAAACGTTGCTTATAGTTGTATCTTGGGTGGTACATCGCAACGTGACAAAGTAAATGTGGAAGTTACCTTGACCCTCCAAGCAAAGGGTAGATAACTAAATAACGTTTGCGTTCAACTTTTGCATTTAGGTCACTTTTTCACCAAGTGTATGCACTAGACCTTTCCAACGTTGCTTATAGTCATAGTTGTATCTTGGGTGGTACATTGCTATGTGACAAAGCAAATGTGATGTGACCTTGACCCTGCAAGCAAAGGACAGATAACTTAATAATTTTTACCTTCAATTTTTGCATTGCGGTCAATATCTCGCAAACTGTATGCACTAGACCTTTCAAACTTTGCTTATAGTTGTATCTTGAGTGGTACATTGCAACGTTACAAAGCAAATGTGAATGTGACCTTGACCGTCAAAGCAAGGGGCAGATAACTTAATAATATTTACCTTCAACATTTGCGTTTAGGTCACTTTCTCGCAAACTGTATACGCTACACCTTTCAATCTTTGTTTAGAGTTGTATATTGTGTGGTACTTCGCAACGTGACAAAGCAAATGTGGATGTGACCTTGACCCTCCAAGCAAAGGCAGATAACCTTAATAATTTTTACCTTCAACTTTTGCGTTTAGATCACTTTTTCACAAACTGTATGTACTAAGACCTTTCAAACTTTGTTTATATTTGTATCTTGAGTGGTACATTGCAAGCAAATGTGGATGTGACCTTGACCCTCCAAGCTAGGGGCAGATAACTTAATACTTTTTACCTTCAACATTTGCCTGTACCTTCAACATTTGCGTTTAGGTCACTTTCCCACAAACTTTATACTTCAGACCTTTGAAACTTCGCTTATAGTTGTTTCTTGGGTAGTCCGGGGCGTCCGTGGCCGAGTGGTTAACGTCTCTGACATGAAATCACTTGTCCCCTCATCGCTGTAGGTTCGATCCCTCAGGGGCCTAGGAATCTTTATGTGAGGAAGCTATCCAGCTGGCTTGCGGAACGTCGGTGGTTCTACCCAGGTGCCCGCCCGTGCACGAAAATTGCCCGGAGGGGCACCTGGGGTCTTCCTCCACCAATGGAAGCTGGAAAGTCGCCATATGACCTTAGCTGTTGGTGCGACTATAAAATCCATTTCAATCAATCTTGGGTAGACCATCACAACGTGTCAAAAAGAAAATGTGGATGTGACCTTCACCATCCAAGCACAGAGCAGATAACTTTAATTGTTACATTTACATCACTTTCTCATGAACTATAATTATGCACTAGATGCTTTAACCCTAGTTTATAGCTTAGTCTTTGGAAGACGAAACATTCTATGTTGACATAGTTGTGTCTTCGGTAGTGCATCTTTTTGGACGCATGGATTTCATCTATGACCTGGACCTACTTTTTGGAGCTGATGATGTTTTTTTTGGTGGGATTTTGATTTTCTTTTTATAGAATGGATTTTGCCCGAGTTTCTATACCCGCACCGCCCCACAACCCCACCGCACCAACATATTGTTTTAGCATTGTTTACTGGCTATATAATTTATTATTCTCTGAAAAATAGAATAGTCGAGCTGCGATGTTCTCCGACAGCTCTTGTCTGTGATGATGGGGGTCGGGTGCATGCCCCAATTTTGTACATGCGATTTTTTGCGTTGTAGCGCATTTCCTGTGACAATATTTCAATCATGACATTGTATGTAAAAAAAAAAAAGGTTAATTATATATTAATACTAAGGTGAAATATGTATCTTCCAAAAAGTCAACCTGCCTCGGTATTTGCCTCGGTGTGCATCAGCGTAGCTGCGGGGCTGCTAATGAAGGGCTATCGTATCTTGTTCAGGCGTTTAAACATATGTTATAAACTTTAAAAGTAACTTGCTTAAATCTACATTCTAATTTGGCGTTCACCGGTTTATTACGTAGTCCCGCTTTAATTCCATTAAGCGATGGGAAAGCTTATAGCAGCAGGAATTTATAACGGTTATTTCGACAATAAAACACGTTTAAAAACATCTTTTACTGAACAAATGCGATAACCTGTTTAAAAGTACCTATTATTAATTTTACAGTATGCAAACTTTTAAAGCCGAAATTAAGGTTTTATTTCATACCCCAGCCAACCCCGTTTTCGCTTCTTGGAGAAGGGTTTGGATCGGGTATGGAAGTTAATACTCGGACCACGTAATGTATAATGATCAACTTATGAGCCCTATCCAATGTAATTGTTTATGTAGATAAGATATGTTAAATTTTGTTATTTAAAGGGACACATGCCAGTTTGAAAGTATTTATCAAGCTACCTAATTAGCACATCAAATTATTAATCTAGTATTATTCTTACTTTAAAGTGCTTGCATATCATTAAATAAAAGGTAAATTAATACAACTTTTACAAGTATTAGAGTTTTCTTGGTGCAATATAATAAGAAATAGTAATATAACTAACTGGATGCCTCGAGTTTTAAAAGCATCACGATTGTCCCTCTGAACTTATTTATTTTCAAATTGTAGCATCGTCACTTAAATCCCCTTTGTAGCATGGTCACTGAAAATTCCCTTTGTAATAGCACAGGTGTAAATCGTTTAATTGAATATAACACCTGTCAGAATAAATGGTGTACTCTCAATTCCAGTTATTGGAAGTTAGAGAATGGCAGACAGCTGAAATGGACAAAACAAATATAGTATGGTCTCGTCTCATTGTTTTTTTTAAACGTCTCGATGGGCTAGCCAATCTCGATGTTTAAATCAGACCATACTCTATTACTTAAACTCATATAGCATTCTATTTGTTAATTGCAGGTATGGCCGCAATTGCGAGTGGTATCTGTTTCATCGCAATGAGAGATATAGACCAGACCTCCAGTAACATATACCCGTCAGAAGTGAACACGTGGTATAGATGGTCGTTTATACTGGGCTGGGTGGGCACTGGGCTCTGTCTGATAGAAGGGTTTATATTCCTCGGCCTACTCCGCATGGACTACGATGACGTTGCAGAGTCCGGCAGATACCATAACATGTAGGGTCTTTCGGATATCATAACATGTAGGGCCTTTCATACTAAAGAGACTCAAGCAGATAGCATAACATGTAGAGTCTTTCGGATATCATAACATGTAGATCGTAACCTGTTAGACCTTTCGGATATCATAACATGTAGGGCCTTTTGCAGATCATAAAATGTAGGGCCTTTCAGATTAAAGAGAGTCCTGCAGGTATCGTAACACATAGGGCATTGCATATTAAACAAAACAAAAAACGAACACAAGTGACACTATCACGCACAAACCGCATGCTTTGTATTAAAGATCAGTTTGCGAAAGCAGTTTTTCTTTCCGTGACTCTCAACGTGTCAGTTAATAGTAGTGATTTGTAAACGAAGTACAAAAAATATCTTAGCGATGTTGTGGAGACAATCTTCAAAACTAAAAGATCAATCTTTAAATAATTATTATTATAATAGCAGAACTATTCGTACAGCACTGTAATACAGTACTGTTCTGTCCTGAAAACTACAGGATGTTCAGTGCCAATTTTGTTCTGTGATGACACAAAAGTATAGATCTGTGTTAACGTAATACTCAATGTTATATATATATAGACAACTTGTTTCTTTAGTTTTGTTTTGTGTTGATTATTTGTTTATGTTTACATGTTAGACACATTTAATCGAAATATATGTGATATAAAGATTATATGTCCACATTTACATGATAAAATAGTATATCTCGTACTGTACACATGTTGAATTAACACTCAGTTCAGACACTCATTACATGGTAGCATAGTTTATATCTTTGGCAGAAGTTTAGGTGTTACCAATTATGTTAAAACATGAAAAGCAGAGGCCCTACTCAAGGTAACAAAATGGGAATGACCGGATGACCCACACCGGTGGTCGTAATTAACTCACAAGAATGGCTCGACTCGCCATCGCCGGACAAACTATTCATATAAAAAACTTTTGTGGTTTACATTGTGTGTACCTACCAAATTTTTTATTTCATTTTATATGGATCACGTAAATAGATTACTAGCTTGTATATATTAATAGTATATGTATGCAGATGTGCTAAACAGTAATAATAAATGTGAATGGCTATTGTATAAGGCTGTCTGCGGAAGTTGGCTGTGTATGGCTACTGTATAGAGTATAGTTTCTCTTGCTTCAAAGACACACGCGCTACATGCGTAAACAGAATACTTTCTTTTTTAATTGATAACTTTCATTGTATACCTTTCTATTTCAGAAATGTTTTTGTTATATTCATGTATAGATATCTTTGTTATACATATACATATATAGATCTACTGCGCATTTCAGGGTGCCTAGACGTCGAATATGAACCGAGATAGCTTTTTATTATTTTCTATATGTTTTCATGCCTGATATGATTGAAAAGAATGAAAGCGGACGCTCCTGAATCTGTTTGCAATCTTCGCGTAGCCATCTTCTAAGCTTCGCAAAGCCAACAATTTATTTTGATCTCCACTGTTTACATGTAATTTTATTGACAGCCGAAAACCGAAATGGCGACTGCGGTACATTCCACTTTTCTAGGATAGGGTAACTTAAAAAATAATTTGACCAATAGTGGTGTAAATAATACAATACAAACGCAGTATACTATTTACCTACCTTTTTTAGCTAGATAGAATGTGTTCCATTCCAAAATAAAAGGTATGACCGATTGCTGGAGGTGCTGAATATTGCACAACACCACCCTGCATAACCTACGTTTTACTTGGTACATCCGAACCCTAGAAACAGACATGCGCAGACGACAGTTTCTAAAAATAATGCCACCATGTTGTGTTAATTTACAATGTAAACAAGAGGGGTCAAAATTAAGTTTAGGCTTTGTGAAGCATAACGGATGGCTATGGCAATATTGTAAACAGATCCAGGAGCGTCTATTTTCATTCTATCTAACCATATCAGGTATAAAAACATATAGCAAGTAATACAAAAAAATCTCGATAAATATTTGACGTCCAGGCACCCTGAAATGCACAGTTACTGTACGAGTCGAAATGAGATTCAATTAAATATATTTTGTATCGTTCGATTAGTCAGTTTTAATGTTTCATACCATCCCAATTTATTATTTCTTATGACAATGGTTTTGCGTTCATTTATAATAAAGTTTGTTTTTTCATGCAATGCTTTTAATAATATAATTTGTCTACTAGGTTAAAATACAAATGGAGGCATGTTAATGGACGGAAGAAACTTTGGCAAAAATCGTTTTCGCACAGCATCTTGATTAAAAATGCAAAACTGTTCGATAATGAATATTAAACGATTATTTAATGTATAAGTAATGTATACTGATCAAAATAAATCTGGCACATAAAATGCTTTCAATTCCATAGACGAGATGTGAAGCGGTGTATTTTCGGGATAAGTGATAAAGTGACATGGTGATGACTGTTAATAATGCTGCAAAGTCATATTTGTAAACAAAGTCGGTGAATAAAATAAAGCACATGTGTTGGCAACATACTTTTATAGGCTACCGAAAATCGTTCTCATTTCAATGAAAAGGGAGGTATTTTTAAAATTACTAAAGGAACGTTTTGTTTGAGAATAACAATGTTTTGTGAACACACAGTTTTTAAACAATGACAGAATGGGCACTTCTTGTCAATGCCGGACATTAAATTTGTTCAAAGCAAAACGTTTGTAGATCTAACGAAATAATTCGTTTTTGTTATATGGGAGGTCATTCTGATACTTTGCTTAGAAAATAATAAAATAACACACTTTTTGAAAATCACAGCCTTACCTAGCATTTCTAAAAGCTTCAAACACTGATATCAATGTTCATATATGTAGTATATGTCTCTAAAAAGTTGTTGTAAAATAATTTATGAGAGTGTCGCTTTAATAATTTAAAGTTCGACGAGTTACATTGAACCTGGTCATACAGGTTTCAACCGGTTTCTAGAGGGAGTTGTATACTCGTTTGCACGTGCAAAGCGCGTATCGTTTGCACGTGCAAAGCGAGTATACGCTGACGTGTACTAAGCAGAAACGTTTTTCTGCCATTCGAATCCGACAGGCAAAGTCGCTTCATCCAGAATTTCTGAAAACTAGTTAGAATTCGGGCTGTCTTTAACATATGGAGCCAGCGGAGATGCCAGGAAGGCAAACAGAGACATGAGAACAATCCAGAGCGCGTTTTCACGTTCCCGGATTGTTTCACTTCAACACTCCAATCGGGCCGGTGGGCCGTTCATACAACAAGTAAACAACAAACAGACAAGTTATTTTCGTGGACCAAGAACAGCAACTGAACACGATACATGCTTCAGGTCTGGTAACAGAGGACAATTCAGGAGGGTTTGTCCGAGGTCCGCCACTGCTTCAGGGCTGCCGCAATTTAAAGAGAGTCAGACACCTGTGCAAGGAACAGATACGACGATAAATGATAGTACTTTTTTAATACTTTCAACGAAGACTACAGTACAGATACGACAATATTAAACGATCATTCAGAATTATTTTGAAATTTAGGAATCAAATTTATAACAAAATAACGGAAATGTTATAAATACAGTTAAAGTTAGTTTAAAGCAAAACATAAAGGTTTGGGAACGTATAGGAGATACTCCGGGCAATATAGACGCATTAAGAAAAAGCTATAAAATCTAATTCGAGCCGGCAGTTTCTATTTCTAAAAATAATAACAGGTGCGTGGTTAAAGTTCCGAAAGTTTTATACATAACTTGGACTTTACAATCGTCAAGTTTAATTATGAGAATAGATGAACGCAAATTGAGTTTGCATAACTGTTGATTATATGGCACCAATGTTATACTCAGTTGCAAAAGAAACTGGACACTTTGAAAAGTTTACTTTACACTCTATCCTCATTATCAAACGACAGTCCCATAACGATTCGACCTATTGTAATACAAATGACAACATGATATTGGCAATGGAATGATAAACACTTTGGTACCAAACATGGCATATTCATTTTGGAATTTGTCAATTTAATTCTAAAAAAACTTACAATTAAATCTAAACAAAACTCAGTGTCCACTTTCTTTTGCAACTGAGTATATATTTAAACATATGGCAGAATAATGAAAAAAAAATGAAAACCATACATTATATTTAATTACATGCAGGCAGATTTAAAGTCAAAATATTACTGGGTAAATAAATCAAGGTTCCGATTAAAAGCTTCACAAGAACTTCCAAGTGTGCTGTGTGTCCCTTTAAGGGAGATGATTAAACTTGAGATCGAATTGTTTAAATATTGTGATGTTTCTTGATGATGGATGTGGGACTATCGGCGATATGGCAGCTTGCATGAAAGATTCTGTTTTTGTAAAAACTAGTCTAGAGAAAGAAGATTTAGTCGTAAATTATAATAAATCATTATAGGATCCTGTAAACAGTCTGACCTGGGGTTGTCTTTGCTGGGAAAGTATGAATTTAACATTTCCATACTAAAGAAGAGAGTTCGAGACCTGCTACTGACTCTTTATTTGATAATTAATATTCTACCGAATATAAGCGCACGTCAATTAGCGCAACGTACTAGCGAAACGTACTATCAAAATTAATTTCAATGATGCCTGTTATTGGCAATATCGCGAGATTTATGACAAGGTCATAATACGTAGCCATTGAAGGTAGAACTTCTTGGGACCACTTATTTAAATTAAACAGCGACGACCCCTGTATTGAGGAATTGCTATTTTGGTAGAATAACGTAGCAATCTGAACATCCTAAAACAGGGTAATATTTCTCCCTGTCAGACTATAGTTTATTCAGATGATAGCAACAGAGCATGCGGAGCGTCAGTTCACAATCTTCCACAAAGTATGGTCAGAAGTAAACGCCTTAAAAAGTTCTACTTTCAGAGAAATTTAAGCAGTAAAACTAGCAATTAATGCCTATGGTTCTTTGCTAAAGAACAAGTCGGTTAAATGGTTCACGTGTTCTCAAAACTGCGCCAGAATAATTAAGGCGGGCAGTACTAAACATGATTTTCAATTGGAAACACTGGGCATTTTTTAACAATGCTTTAAATTCAACATCAATTAGATGTTCAGAAGTTCTACTTGTTAAGCTTTGCCATAGTCCAAGGTCCATGAGTCACAAAGAGGGAATTATTTAGCTCTAAAGATACGTCTTTGTAATCCGGGGTTTACGCTTCACAAATGGGCATTTTTATAGTGTTAAAGTTTGTTTTGTTTTTGTTTAAATATTAGGCTTTTGCTTCACCATGAGTCGGGTCATCGGGTCAACACAGAACGTTTACGTTAATTTTATGGATCCGGTGTAAGGAAAAAGATCGACCCCCGTAAAATAATGACCTTCCTGTCATTTTGCTATGTAGTAAAATGACCCCCTTCTGTAAACTGTTGACTCCATACGTACATTTTTGACGCCTGAAGGGTGTCAATTTATTACAGTAGAATAGTAGTAGAATTATCCCGATATAACGAATTATTGTATTTTGTTTCTATTTTTATATGTGCAGATAAGCCAGTTGTGCATATTTCGTCAAAAAAAAAATTGAAACAGCCAATGGTGGTATTTTTGTACGCACCTTTTGTGAATATGAGTACCAAGATGAGTACCGATTTCGGTTTTTATTTTGCTAACATAAACATGTATCCAATAAATGTATCTATTACATACTTACCTTTAAATCATCAGAATTAAATGACAAACTTAAAACTGTGATCTGAATATAAGCCTTTCCGTTAGTCTGCACCAAGTTATCGAGAAGGGTTATTTCCAGTCGTCCAAATCGGTGCTCATAAATGCCTGTCACACGACCTTCACAGTCGTGGCTATCTTAAAGGGACTATGCTTTTCTTGGTAACGAATATCTATGCATGCACATAATATATATATTTATTGGAATATGAATCTTAGTTTCAATTGTATCCAATAATAAAATATTTAAATTTGCTTATTTTGTAATAAACAATGATCCATTGTTTACGTTTTCCAAAACAAATACTCATGTTTTCATAAGATAAGAAGACATTAAAACAAAAATTTATATAAAAAAGCCATATATTCATGACATGTTTTATTATTTATAAAATTATTTTTGTTTAGGTGTACGCATACATGTACTCTACGGCGAAGAGCACAGCCCCTTTAATAGGATGGCATCAGAAACAAAGTTTCAAGGCGGAATCCATTGATATATAATACCCAATAACATTAAAATCAAATTCTAATTACGCTTCGATACTCTCCGCTATAGGATCTGACAACGCTGCCTTGAAGGTCACGTCAGATCGACCTTTCATCTAATCAATATTCATGAAACGATCAACTAAATTTAACCAATGAAATCGCGCGTTTTATATGCAATTCAGAAGATGTTTGAGTGAACTGAACAAACGAAATTTCATATAAAACACATATATCCGAACAAGATAAAGTCGCTGTGTGTTAATGCTGTGGATTGCAAGATAAATTAAAAGAACTGTGCTAAATGGCATGTTTTACAACAAGAATGCGAAGAAAATCGTAGTCAATTGTTTTTGAAAACATTCAAAACATTATTCTACCGAGATCATTAAATTGCTACATTAGGTTTTCTATATAGGACGTATTAATACATTTGGCCCGGTACCACAGTCGGTAGCGAGGTAGACACTTATTATTATCCGTGAGTGTAATTTTACTGTGGGTTACGATTTCAACCCAAAGAAGCGACACCGTAATTCTTGTTTTTTTGTACCGCTATTGAATTCCGTCAAACAATCTTGGTTTTATTCAGCAACTATTCAATAATGGTTAATGTGTTATGTTTGTCAACTCAAGTTTTGCGTGTTTTATAAGCTAAAAGTTACGGACATTGTTTTTTTCAATACCGAGTGCAGACTGCTCCATAGCGTTTGACTGAAACAGTCTATACCGAACGATTTTGAAGCTGAAATCTGATTGGCTAATCGTAAGGTCAATCTGACGTGACCTCCAATGCGGCGTTGTCAGATCCTTAGTAGTATAGAGTATCGTAGCGTGATAAATGGTCTGATTTTAATGAGAAAATGAAGTTAGCATTTAGGATTATTGCGACTCATGAGTCTATTGGCCATTAACTATTAGGCCACTTATCCAGCGATTATCATATTTAATTAATAAGATAATCGCTAAATTATTGACGCTTACAAGTTAGAAATATCGGCCATATGTGCATGTACATATCTGCATGTATGTGTACATGTATGTGTACATGTTTACACACGGTTATCTATGGAAGCACGGAAGGTTATGTTTGAACAAATATTTCATGCGTTCGAGGTAATATTAAGTGCGCACGAGATAATTTGCCACCTGTGGTAGTGATACCGTTCCTCACCTCCTCCATATCTAGAATCTATAAAACCTCCCAATTGAGTATTGATACCCCTCTATTGAGTATTGAATTGATAACCCCTCCCAATGAGTACTGATAGCCCTTCCACATTGAATATCTATAATACCTCTCCATTGAATATTGAAGGGGTATCAATACACGATGGAGAGATTTTATAGGTACTCAATGTGGAGAGGGTATCACTACTTATTGGGGGAGGGTATCACTACTTAATGGGGAGAGTATCAATACTCAATGTGGTGGGGGTATCAATACTCAATGTGGTTGGGGGGGGGGGGGGGTATCAATACTCAATGGGGAGGGTATCACTACTTAATGTGGAGGGTATCAATACTCAATGTGTTGGTGGTATCAATACTCAATGGGGAGGGTATCACTACTTAATGGGGAGGGTATCAATACTCAATGTGGTGGTGGTATCAATACTCAATGGGGAGGGTATCACTACTTAATGTGGAGGGTATCAATACTCAATAGGGAGGGTATCACTACTTAATGGGGAGAGTATCAATACTCAATATGGTGGGGGTATCAATACTCAATGTGGTGGTGGTATCAATACTCAATGGGGAGGGTATCACTACTTAAGGTGGAGGGTATCAATACTTAATGGGGAGGGGTATCAATACTCAATGGGGAGGGTATCACTACTTAATGTGGAAGGTATCAATACTTAATGGGGAGGATATCACTACTCAATGGGGAGGGTATCACTACTTAATGTGGAAGGTATCACTACCTAATGGGGAGGGTATCTATACTCAATGGGGAAGGTATCACTACTTAATGTGGAGGGTATCAAAACCTAATGGGGAGGGGTATCAATACTCAATAGGGAGGGTATCACTACTTAATGGGGAGGGGTATCAATACTCAATAGGGAGGGTATCACTACTTAATGGGGAGGGTATCAATACTGAATGGGGAGGGTATCACTACTTAATGTGGAGGGTATCAATACTCAATGGGGAAGGGTATCAATACTCAATGGGGAGGGTATCACTACTTAATGCGGAGGGTATCAATACGTAATGGGGAGGGGTATCAATACTTAATGTGGAGGGTATCACTACTTAATGTGGAGGGTATCAATACTTAATGGGGAGGGTATCACTACTTAATGGGGAGGGTATAACTACTTAATGGGGAGGGGTATCAATACTCAATGGGGAGGGTATCACTACTTAATGGGGAGGGTATCACTACTTAATGGGGAGAGTATCAATACTCAATGTGGTGGGGTATCTATACTCAATGAGGAGGGTATCTCTACTTAATGTGGAGGGTATCAATACTCAGTATGGTGGGGGTATCAATACTCAATGTGGTGGTGGTATCAATACTCAATAGGGAGGGTATCACTATTTAATGTGGAGGGTATCAATACTTAATGTGGAGGGTATCAATACTCAATGGGGAGGGTATCAATACTCAATGGGGAGGGTATCTCTACTTAATGTGGAGGGTATCAATACTCAGTATGGTGGGGGTATCAATACTCAATGTGGTGGTGGTATCAATACTCAATAGGGAGGGTATCACTATTTAATGTGGAGGGTATCACTACTTAATGTGGAGGGTATCAATATTCAGTATGGCGTGGGTGTATCAATACTCAATGTGGTGGTGGTATCACTACTCAGTGGGGAGGGTATCACTACTTAATGTGGAGGGTATCAATACTCAATGTGGTGGGGTATCAATACTCAATGGGGAGGGTATCACTACTTAATGTGGAGGGTATCAATACTCAGTATGGTGGGGTATCAATACTCAATGTGGTGGTGGTATCAATACTCAATGGGGAGGGTATCAATACTCAGTATGGTGGGGGTATCAATACTCAATGTGGTGGTGGTATCACTACTTAATGTGGAGGGTATCAATACTCAGTATGGTGGGGTATCAATACTCAATGTGGTGGTGGTATCAATACTGAATGGGGAGGGTATCACTACTTAATGTGGAGGGTATCAATACTCAGTATGGTGGGGGTATCAATACTCAATGTGGTGGTGGTATCAATACTCAATCGGGAGGGTATCACTACTTAATGTGGAGGGTATCAATACTCAATGTGGAGGTTATCAATACTCAGTATGGTGGGGGTATCAATACTCAATATGGTGGTGGTATCAATACTCAATAGGGAGGGTATCACTACTTAATGTGGAGGGTATCAATACTTAATGTGGAGGGTATCAATTATTAATGTGGAGCGTATCAATACTCAATGGAGTGGGTATCACTACTTAATGTGGAGGGTATCAATACTTAATGGGGAGGTTATCACTACTTAATGTGGAGGGTATCAATACTCAATGTGGTGGGTGTATCAATACTCAATGTGGTGGTGGTATCAATACTCAATGGGGATGGTATCACTATTTAATGGGGAGGGTATCAATCCTCAATGTGGTGGGTGTATCAATACTCAATGTGGTGGTGTATCAATACTCAATGGGGAGGGTATCACTACTTAATGTGGAGGGTATCAGTACTCAATAGGGAGGGTATCACTACATAATGGGGAGAGTATCAATACTCAATATGGTGGGGGTATCAATACTCAATGTGGTGGTGGTATCAATACTCAATGGGGAGGGTATCACTACTTAATGTGGAGGGTATCAATACTTAATGGGGAGGGGTATCAATACTCAATAGGGAGGGTATCACTACTTAATGTGGAAGGTATCAATACCTAATGGGGAGGGGTATCACTACTCAATGGGGAGGGTATCACTACTTAATATGGAAGGTATCACTACCTAATGGGGAGGGTATCAAAAGTCAATGGGGAGGGGAATCACTACTTAATGTGGAGGGTATCAAAACTCAATGGGGAGGGTTATCAATACTCAATAGGGAGGGTATCACTACTTAATGGGGAGGGGTATCAATACTCAATAGCGAGGGTATCACTACTTAATGGGGAGGGTATCAATACTCAATGTGGGAGAGTATCACTACTTAATGTGGAGGGTATCAATACTCAATGGGGAAGTGTATCAATACTCAATGGGGAGGGTATCACTACTTAATGTGGAGGGTAGCAATACGTAATTTGGAGGGATATCAATACTTAATGTGGAGGGTATCACTACTTAATGTGGAGAGTATCAATACTTAATGGGTCGGGTATCACTACTTAATGGGGAGGGTATCAATAATTAATGGGGAGGGGTATCAATACTCAATGGGAAGGATATCACTACTTAATGGTGAGAGTATCAATACTCAATGTGGTGGGTATCAATACTCAATGGGAAGGGTATCACTACTTAATGTGGAGGGTATCAATACTCAATGTGGTGGGGGAATTATAATTACTCAATAGGGAGGGTATCACTACTTAATGTGGAGGGTATCAATACTCAGTATGGCGGGGGGTATCAATACTCAATGTGGTGGTGGTATCAATACTCAATGGGGTGGGTATCACTTCTTAATGTGGAGGGTATCAATACTTAATGTGGAGGGTATCAATATTCAATGTGGAGGGTATCAATACTCAGTATGGTGGGGGTATCAATACTCAATGTGGTGGTGGTATCAATACTCAATGGGGAGGGTATCACTACTTAATGTGGAGGGTATCAATACTCAATGTGGAGGGTATCAATACTCAGTATGGTGGGGGTATCAATACTCAATGTGGTGTGGTATCAATACTAAATGGGGAGGGTATCACTACTTAATGTGTAGTGTATCAATACTCAGTGTAGTGGGGGTATCAATACTCAGTGTGATGGTGGTATCAATACTCAATGGGAGGGTATCACTACTTAATGTGGAGGGTGTCAAAACTTAATGTGGAGGGTATCAATTCTCAATGTGGAGGGTATCAATACTCAGTATGGTGGGGGTATCAATACTCAATGTGGTGGTGGTATCAATACTCAATGGGGAGGGTATCACTACTTAATGTGGAGGGTATCAATACTTAATGGGGAGGGTATCACTACTTAATGTGGAGGGTATCAATACTCAATGTGGTGGGTGTATCAATACTCAATGTGGTGGTGGTATCAATACTCAATGGGGAGGGTATCAGTATTTAATGGGGAGGGTATCAATACTCAATGTGGTGGGTGTATCAATACTCAATGTGGTGGTGGTATCAATACTCAATGGGGAGGGTATCACTACTTAATGTGGAGGGTATCAATACTCAATGTGGAGGGTATCAATACTCAGTATGGTGGGGGTATCAATACTCAATGTGGTGTGGTATCAATACTAAATGGGGAGGGTATCACTACTTAATGTGTAGTGTATCAATACTCAGTGTAGTGGGGGTATCAATACTCAGTGTGATGGTGGTATCAATACTCAATGGGAGGGTATCACTACTTAATGTGGAGGGTATCAATACTTAATGTGGAGGGTATCAATTCTCAATGTGGAGGGTATCAATACTCAGTATGGTGGGGGTATCAATACTCAATGTGGTGGTGGTATCAATACTCAATGGGGAGGGTATCACTACTTAATGTGGAGGGTATCAATACTTAATGGGGAGGGTATCACTACTTAATGTGGAGGGTATCAATACTCAATGTGGTGGGTGTATCAATACTCAATGTGGTGGTGGTATCAATACTCAATGGGGAGGGTATCAGTATTTAATGGGGAGGGTATCAATACTCAATGTGGTGGGTGTATCAATACTCAATGTGGTGGTGTATCAATACTCAATGGGGAGGGTATCACTACTTAATGTGGAGGGTATCAATACTCAATAGGGAGGGTATCACTACTTAATGGGGAGAGTATCAATACTCAATATGGTGGGGGTATCAATACTCAATGTGGTGTGGGTATCAATACTCAATGGGGAGGGTATCACTACTTAATGTGGAGGGTATCAATACTTAATGGGGATGGGTATCAATACTCAATAGGGAGGGTATCACTACTTAATGTGGAAGGTATCAATACTTAATGGGGAGGGGTATCACTACTCAATGGGGAGGGTATCACTACTTAATATGGAAGGTATCACTACCTAATGGGGAGGGTATCAAATGTGAATGGGGAGGGGAATCACTACTTAATGTGGAGGGTATCAAAACTCAATGGGGAGGGTTATCAATACTCAATAGGGAGGGTATCACTACTTAATGGGGAGGGGTATCAATACTCAATAGCGAGGGTATCACTACTTAATGGGGAGGGTATCAATACTCAATGTGGGAGAGTATCACTACTTAATGTGGAGGGTATCAATACTCAATGGGGAAGTGTATCAATACTCAATGGGGAGGGTATCACTACTTAATGTGGAGGGTAGCAATACGTAATTTGGAGGGATATCAATACTTAATGTGGAGGGTATCACTACTTAATGTGGAGAGTATCAATACTTAATGGGGCGGGTATCACTACTTAATGGGGAGGGTATCAATAATTAATGGGGAGGGGTATCAATACTCAATGGGAAGGATATCACTACTTAATGGGGAGGGTATCACTACTTAATGGTGAGAGTATCAATACTCAATGTGGTGGGTATCAATACTCAATGGGAAGGGTATCACTACTTAATGTGGAGGGTATCAATACTCAATGTGGTGGGGGAATTATAATTACTCAATAGGGAGGGTATCACTACTTAATGTGGAGGGTATCAATACTCAGTATGGCGGGGGGTATCAATATTCAATGTGGTGGTGGTATCAATACTCAATGGGGTGGGTATCACTACTTAATGTGGAGGGTATCAATACTTAATGTGGAGGGTATCAATATTCAATGTGGAGGGTATCAATACTCAGTATTGTGGGGGTATCAATACTCAATGGGGAGGGTATCACTACTTAATATGGAGGGTATCAATACTCAATGTGGAGGGTATCAATACTCAGTATGGTGGGGGTATCAATACTCAATGTGGTGTGGTATCAATACTAAATGGGGAGGGTATCACTACTTAATGTGTAGTGTATCAATACTCAGTGTAGTGGGGGTATCAATACTCAGTGTGATGGTGGTATCAATACTCAATGGGAGGGTATCACTACTTAATGTGGAGGGTTTCAATACTTAATGTGGAGGGTATCAATTCTCAATGTGGAGGGTATCAATACTCAGTATGGTGGGGGTATCAATACTCAATGTGGTGGTGGTATCAATACTCAATGGGGAGGGTATCACTACTTAATGTGGAGGGTATCAATACTTAATGGGGAGGGTATCACTACTTAATGTGGAGGGTATCAATACTCAATGTGGTGGGTGTATCAATACTCAATGTGGTGGTGGTATCAATACTCAATGGGGAGGGTATCAGTATTTAATGGGGAGGGTATCAATACTCAATGTGGTGGGTGTATCAATACTCAATGTGGTGGTGTATCAATACTCAATGGGGAGGGTATCACTACTTAATGTGGAGGGTATCAATACTCAATAGGGAGGGTATCACTACTTAATGGGGAGAGTATCAATACTCAATATGGTGGGGGTATCAATACTCAATGTGGTGGTGGTATCGATACTCAATGGGGAGGGTATCACTACTTAATGTGGAGGGTATCAATACTTAATGGGGATGGGTATCAATACTCAATAGGGAGGGTATCACTACTTAATGTGGAAGGTATCAATACTTAATGGGGAGGGGTATCACTACTCAATGGGGAGGGTATCACTACTTAATATGGAAGTTATCACTACCTAATGGGGAGGGTATCAATACTCAATGGGGAGGGTATCACTACTTAATGTGGAGGGTATCAAAACTCAATGGGGAGTGGTATCAATTCTCAATAGGGAGGGTATCACTACTTAATGGGGAGGGGTATCAATACTCAATAGGGAGGGTATCACTACTTAATGGGGAGGGTATCAATACTCAATGGGGAGGGTATCACTACTTAATGTGGAGGGTATAAAAACTCAATGGGGAAGGGTGTCAATACTCAATGGGGAGGGTATCACTACTTAATGTGGAGGGTAGCAATACGTAATGGGGAGGGGTATCACTACTTAATGTGGAGAGTATCAATACTTAATTTGGCGGGTATCACTACTTAATGGGGAGGGTATCAATACTTAATTGGGAGGGGTATCAATACTCAATGGGAAGGATATCACTACCTAATGGGGAGGGTATCACTACTTAATGGTGAGAGTATCAATACTCAATTTGGTGGGGTATCAATACTCAATGGGGAGGGTATCACTACTTAATGTGGAGGGTATCAATACTCAGTATGGTGGGGGTATCAATACTCAATGTGGTGGTGGTATCAATACTCAATGGGGTGGGTATCACTTCTTAATGTGGAAGGGTATCAATTCTCAATGTGGTGGGGTATCAATACTCAATGGGGTGGGTATCACTTCTTAATGTGGAGGGTATCAATACTCAATGTGGTGGGGTATCAATACTCAATGTGGTGGGGTATCAATACTCCATGGGGAGGGTATCACTACTTAATGTGGAGGGTATCAATACTCAGTATGGTGGGGGGGGGGGTATCAATACTCAATGTGGTGGTGGTATCAATACTCAATGGGGAGGGTATCAATACTCAGTATGGTGGGGTATCAATACTCAATATGGTGGGGGTATCAATACTCAATGTGGTGGTGGTATCAATACTCAATGGGGAGGGTATCACTACTTAATGTGGAGGGTATCACTACTTAATGTGGAGGGTATCAATACTCAATGTGCTTGAGTATCAATACTCAATGTGGTGGGGTATCAATACTCAATGTGGGGTATCAATACTCAATGTGGTGGGGGAATTATAATTACTCAATAGGGAGGGTATCAATTCTCAATGTGGAGGGTATCAATACTCAGTATGGTGGGGGTATCAATACTCAATGTGGTGGTGGTATCAATACTCAATGGGGAGGGTATCACTTCTTAATGTGGAGGGTATCAATACTTAATGTGGAGGGTATCAATATTCAATGTGGAGGGTATCAATATTCAGTATGGTGGGGGTATCAATACTCAATGTGGTGGTGGTATCAATACTCAATGGGGAGGGTATCACTACTTAATGTGGAGGGTATCAATACTCAATGTGGAGGGTATCAATACTCAGTATGGTGGGGGTATCAATACTCAATGTGGTGTGGTATCAATACTAAATGGGGAGGGTATCACTACTTAATGTGTAGTGTATCAATACTCAGTGTAGTGGGGGTATCAATACTCAATACTCAATGGGAGGGTATCACTACTTAATGTGGAGGGTATCAATACTTAATGTGGAGGGTATCACTAATTAATGTGGAGGGTATCAATACTCAATGGGGAGGGTATCAATACTTAATGTGGAGGGTATCAATACTCAATGGGGAGAGTATCACTACTTAATGTTGAGGGTATCAATACTTAATGTGGAGGGTTTCAATACTCAATGGGGAGGGTATCACTACTTAATGGGGAGGGGTATCAATACTCAATGGAGAGGTATCACTACTTAATGGGGAGGGTATCAATACTTAATGGGGAGGGGTATCAATACTCAATGGGGAGGGTATCACTACTTAATGGGGAGGGTATCAATACTTAATGGGGAGGGGTATCAATACTCAAGCGGGAGGGTATCACTACTTAATGGGGAGGCTATCAATACTCAATGGAGAGGGTATCACTACTTAATGGGGAGCGTATCAATACTCAATGGGGAGGGTATCACTACTTAATGGGCAGGGGTATCACTACTCAATGGGGTTGGTATCACTACTTAATGGGGAGGGTATCAATACTTAATGGGGAGGGGTATCACTACTTAATGGGGAGGGTATCAATTTGTATCAATGGGGTGGAGTATCAATACTCAATGTGCTGGGGTATCAATACTCAATGTGGTGGGGTATCACTCAATACTCAATGTGGTGGGGTATCAATACTCAATAGGGAGGGTATCACTACTTAATGTGGAGGGTATCAATACTCAATAGGGAGGGTATCACTACTTAATGGGGAGGGTATCAATACTCAATGTGGTCAAGTATCAATACTCAATGTGCTTGAGTGTCAATACTCAATGTGGTGGGGTATCAATACTCAATGTGGGGTATCAATACTCAATGTGGTGGGGGAATTATAATTACTCAATTGGGAGAGGTATAAAAACTCTATGTGGTAGGGTATCAATACTCAATTGGGATGGGTATCATTACTCAATGTGGTGGGATATCAATACTCAATGTGGTGGGGTATCAATGCTCAATGTGGTGGGATATCAATACTCAATGAGGAGGGGTATCAAAACGCAGTAGCGTGGGGTATCAATTCTCAATAATAGGGACGGGTATCAATACTCAATGGGGACGGGTTATCAAAACTCAATGGAAAGAGAGTATCGATACTCATCGATACTGAATGTGGAGTTAGTGTCAGTACCCAATATCGAAGGCGTATCAGTACTTAATGGGGAGGGTGTATCAAAACTCAGTGGGGAGGGCGTTTCAATACTCAATCGGGAGTGCGTATCAATACTCAGTGAGGCAGGGGTATTAATACTCAATCGGGAGGTGCTATCCATACTCATTGAGGAGGGTATAAACTCAATCGGGATGGGTATCAATACTTATTTCAGAGGAAGTATCAATGCTCAGTGAGGAGAGGGTATTAAATGGACACATGGCAATCTTGATTTTAATTCAAGAATTAAAATAAGCACCTCAATTTATCAATCTTGCCTCATTTTGACTTTAAAACTGCTTACATACCATTAAATAAAAAATTGAGATTTCAGTTTTGATCCATAATCTACCAAATTGTTAAATACATTATTGATGCAATATTATCAAAAGTTAGTAACATGTAAAAACAATTTGCTTTGAACTATTCGACTAATTACTATTAATGATTGAAAGTATGCAAGTTACATTGACAACTAAAAGGACGCCATGAGTTTTAAACTAATCAAGATTGCCATGTGCCCCTTTAATACTCAATAATCGGGAGGGAATATCAATACTCAGTCTGAAGGGAGTATAAATACTCAATAGCGTGGGGTACCAGTATCAATACTCAATGGGGAGGGGGTATAAATACTCAATGGGGAGTGGTATCAATACCACAGATGGCGTTCAGGTCACCGATTGGCTACCTCGTGGGATTTCGTGCAGATTTAGTTTTTCGTGCGTATGAATTATTATTTCGTGCACACATATTATTTAAGAAATAGAGTGCTTTAGAACGAGTGATTTAATTACTCGCATCCTAACGACTAACTGTATTTTATTCACCGATAAAATACAGGTACGTATTTGTTATTTCGATTCTAACACAACAATAACCCCATTGCTTACGCTATTGTGGGGGCACTTTATATTATCTCGGGATCAAGGTGATCAGGCTGCTGTGTTTACTGGCTGTTTTATTGGGCGCCCCCGTATGTGCTCGTTCAAATACACTACCAAGTGACGTCATGTAACGTGGCGCTTCCAACGGATGAAATATACGCGGAGAATTAATGGAACAGCTGTATTTTATCGTAGAATAACATACAGCTGTTTCTCTTCTTTGTGTATATGAAAGACTGCGCAGTTTGTATTAGAATATCCCGTCCGTACGAATTATTATTACGTTGCTAATTTAACGATCTCAAAAGAAATAATAAAAAGGAAAATCGGGAAAATCGTTTTACCAGTTACATTGTTTCAGATCTCGGTCATTTATTATTACGGAACTAGTCCTCTTATCCACTTCATCAACAAATGAAATAGTGGTCTACCGTAATGTTATTGAAGATATTGAGTCTATTCTGATAATATGATAAGGTTATAATAGCGTAAATGAGTCTCCATTGCCCTTCCATAGTAAAGTTAGAATGTTGACAACCTGTTAAAAACTCAAACCTCTTTAGAATTCTGGGAGACTTACTTTATCATGCAAATAAACATGTCTGCTATTAAACATCAACAAGGAAATAGGGGGTTTAATACCTTCTAAGAAACATTTATTCACTTGTATACTAACACCGGGTCAAAGGTCAACACTATTTTTACCCCTTGCAATTTCATACCCTGTCTACTTTCACTTCTCAAATTTATATCAAAAACTGTCAAAAACATGATGAGCTGCATTTCCAAATATCAACAACATGTCCAGAATACAGTTACAGCCAAAAAATAACAGGAAACTGCACTAAAAAAGGTTTTTAAAGAAAAAGAGATAAGCACTCTTTAATACAGAACTACTTTCGACTACACCAGGCGAGCACATCCTGTTGATTTAATGTAATTAGACCATAAGAGATAATGGATCTTTGAAATCATACCTGGAGACTTTAGAAAAGGCAGAACTTCGTCTGTCTGTTCATCATATTCTAAAAATAGATTGCGCCAAAAACATTGCACCACATTGCATCAGAAACAGGACTGTTTTTGTCATATCCTAAAAATAGATGGCGCCAAAAACATTGCACAACATATTGCATGACATTATGATGCAATCATTATGAAATGAGTTTGCGCATGCGCAGTCGGTGACGCCTAAGGGGCCCTTCTATTAACGTTAACGCTATCTGCAGTATTAACAATAGTTAGCAGTCCAAACTGGCATTTAATATAAAGATATTACATTTATGTTTAACCTATCATACACCACTATATAAATTGTGTTATGTTATATGAACTGAAAACTTACATAGCTATGATGGTAATTGTTCATTTTTACCTAACCAAAAAAAAAAACGTGAAAATTGGTCATGACCTTTAACCTCGATTTTTTCTCGTCACCTGCAAAATCAGGGCTGCACATGGGTACCATGGAATTTATTATCTGACTATATGCAGTATTATCTCAAATTTTTAATTAAGATATGCTACAATTAAAAGGTATATTAAAACATTAAACAGGAGTACATATATATTTATTTTGATGCATGGGTTCACTATTTATTGTACGTAAATAATAATATATTGCAAATAAATGGAAAGTGGAACAACGCAACCATTGCGACAACAGAGAAAACAACAGGTGTTACAAACATTAATACATTTTCTGAAACATATATGTGCATGTTGACAGAATCTTGAGAGAAAATCCCAACATTTCCACTATTTCGCAGGAAGCATATGTTATGTTCTGCCACAACAAAACTCTCCAATGGTTAGATGGCACAGATGATAAACAGAAAGATGCACTGATGAGTGCAGCCAGGAAAGACGTTGTTAAATCGATGATATTGTTTCAAAAAGAAGGAGAGGGGGAAACAATTATTAAAAGACAAGTTTGAGGCATCACAAAAGAAGGAAAGCAGCAGGATTCAGAAATTGTAAACACACATTAACAACATATTAGATTGGGGTCTGTGGCAATCAAAAGAGCAAGTCGACTATCATCTATCACTACCCAAAACAAAAAAGATAAACTTGCAGGATTGAAGGCTCAACTTAATTTTCGGAAGGAAATTTGCAAAAAAAAAGCCCAAAGATAATGACTTGATAATAATGGAAGATGGCAAAAGGGTTACTTTAACTGTAGAATAACTAGTTGCTAATGTAAAGACACTTGTTAACCATGCCCCGACAATACCTAGTAGTACTGCCAATGATGGTCCTGTCATAGTAGGAATGGACATAGAGATGAAATTTGTTCATGATGAAGGACACAAATGGATTAAGGGACATGTTATATCAAAGTATACAGTTGTCGAAAATAATAGTTATGTTGAAAGTTATCAGATGTTGGCGGACAAATTTCTTTCCTGAATGTACCAACTTCTATTTTCTATAAATGCATGACCTGGATATTGATTTAAATCAAGACATATTTAAGATATTTTAAACAGATGTCCATTTAAAAACCAAAAAAAAAGACTGTATAAAATTAATTTGTTATTGTTCATCAATGCATGCTTATTAATATAAAACATATTATTTTGTTCTCTGAACGAGTAAATAATAATAATAATTGGAAGTTGTATATGTATATGCATGTTTAGCAAAATTATAACAACCAAAATGTTGTTCAGTGATTATAAATATTTATTTTCAGGTACCTGGATACTGTACCTGGTACAACACAAAGTTTGAAGATGACAGATTCATATATTCCTACGAGTTGATGAAAGATTACATCAACGGTGATCTGCAAGTCTTGATATAGACACACAGTCAAGCTTGCTCGCGAGACAGTCTGCTTTAATTTATCACACGCTTTAAGACATCTTTTTTGTTTTGATTGCCAAGTGTTTCTTTTAAAACCAGTTGTACCTATATAGGCTGGGACCCAACTTCTCGTATCGTGCAAAAAAACACTTTTGGTTTACCCGGAAAGATATACTCGTGATTTTTTGCATATCAATAGCAGAAACTGTACTCTATACGAAACCACTGTATGGATTAATGGTATTCTTTGCATTTCGTAACACCAACGCATTTTCTACGGAAGCCCATAAGTGATAAGAAAATATTGATATTCAAAGAAAAAATGTGTACAAGTTTATATTTTAGCGAAATGATTTTGTTTTGTACATAAATAAGGCATAAGCACGCCTAATTATTTCTGTTTATGCCGAATGCAATTTTCAATTATTTATTTTTAAATCAAACGCGGTTTAAGGATTGACGATGGCTGGCAGATGGAGGGACGGGCATCCACCTTTTGGGTAAAGCTTTCAAGCACGTTGTCAATAACTTCTGTAAATTGTTTTCGGTTAAAACCGACTTTACTGTGAAGTGTTATATTATTAAGATGCCACTTTCTTACGAGCAAGGCCGATTTTCTCCTTTTCAGAATAGAGTTATGACCCCTGCGTTACTTAATAAAAATGCACATTTTGGGTAAAGCTTAGATGCAAGGTTTTGATAACTTCTTTATCTTATTTTGGATTTTAACTAAAATTGCTGTGAAGCCTTATATCAAACAGACATCACTTCCTTACGATCAATGTGTACCTTTGCCTTTTCTAAATAGAGTTATGGCCCCAGATTATCTACGAAAATACATTTTTGTGTTGCGTTTATGTTAATTAATCAAGTTTTGTTGAAAATTAAACAACATTTTGGGTGCAAATTCTATATACAAATAGGATACCAGTATATGTTAATAATATTTATGATACATCAAATTGTTTTGCCATTTTGGAATAGAGGTATGGCCCTTAATTTACTTAGAAACTATGGTTATTGCAACAACTATCTTTAATTGTGTAGGGTTTAAAGCATATCGTTTAGTGTGAAGTCTTAATAACATTAACATACTGGCAGATATTTAGAATCCGTTCGATGGCAGCTTTTAGATTTCTTAATACAGTTATGGACCTTTAATTTACCTTGAAAATAGAATAGTAGTTACTGCAATTACTGTCTTATCAAATTGTAAACTTCTAAATTGGTTCACTATTTTGTCACAGACGTTTGATTGTATTTATCAGAAAAATAACGGGGGTTTTATTGACTAGTTTCGTTGGAAGGCGATTGAGCGACGTCATTGTTTGGGTATGACGTCTGACAGAGTTTCTCCAAAACATCTTGAATATTATCTAAATGATTTATTTGAAATTTGCACTTTTGTTACATATGATCATTAACTGTCCAACAAACATTGGTGTTTTTGTGACCCTGAGTTTCAATTCTAGGTTCTGATTGATTGAACAGGCATCTTCTGGTTAAGAAGTTTGTCAACGTTTAACACATCATGAACTTGAATATTTTCCTACGGTTTGTATCGCCTTGATCCATGGGACGCAATGTATTAAATAGTGTAATAGAATCATGTTTACAGTTAAAAACTATAAGTATCACTAAATGTGATCTATATCCTATTTCGAGTCAAAAACAAATTATGGGATAAAAGTCGAGAAGGAAATATGACATTCACAGAACACTGTCAATCAACCAAACACACGTATTTGAAACAAACACCAATCACAAGGATAGAAAAGAGCAAAATATGCGAAATGGCGAACTCATATGGTTGAAATATGGGTACCTCCTTGGAATGGTCAGTGACAATATGGGTACCTCCTTGGAATGGTCAGTGACATAAAGGCTGCTGGGGTTAAACCAGGTTCTAGAGTGCACCATACCTCACTCTTACCCTATTTTCATTCCAATAAAATTCGACCAGCCAGGCTATAATAGCAATTAGTAGGCAATACAAGTATAACACAAAATGATCATGTATATATGAATAGAAATTCCCAGAAAGCCACAGAGCAAATACTTGTCAGAAGCCAGGACAAAAAAAGAATGATGACGATAAGACAATATTAAATCAAAAATTAGGCCTATTTAGGTAGAAGCACATGCATTCATTACGATATATAGTATAGAAGGATAGAGATAGAGAGCAGAAGAATGCCCTTTACTATATACATATAATATAACTATATTCTCTCTAGCCTTCTATATTATATATCGTAATAAATGCCTGTGAGTAGAAGTCATCATAGGGTTCAAAATCTGTCGGGTCATCGCAACATTAATTGTAAAGCATTGTGGCGAACTGTAAATGGTCAACATCTAAACATGCAGTGCATTGCATAATGATAGGGTCATATCCTATTTTGTTATGTTTGTTAACAAGTTTAACACATATTGTAGGAATGTGATAATGACCAATAATCTTAAAAAGTCTGTACATATAGTCACCACAGTATTCACGTTGTGACAGACCTTGTAGCAGAAGTTAAGTAAATCAGATAATAAACCTTTGCAAAGGTTTGTGCGGATATAAAACTCAATGAAGCACTATTAAAGCTGGAGTACATGAAAAACAAAACAAACTTCCGACTATGTACGGGATTCCTAATTTACTAAAACAGCCTAATAAAGCACACTTTCTTCCCATTTCTAGTGTCTGCACCACTACATACATCTCCAAAGGTATAACGTCTTGTCTTACTGCCGCTGTAGATCACGTAACACAATATTGTGCTAAAGCTTATGCTAACTTTTGGATTAATATATTTTGGTCGTTATTACTTTCTTGAAAAAGAATGCAGTAAACGTCACGCAAACCTTTTCAAATATAAGCTTATTGCTCTTATTCAATATTTATTTTAGTGAATAAACACTAATGTTTGCTCAGCATTATACTGCGGTAGAATAAAATGTATTCTTTGGCATATCACTCCGCCATTAAAACAATCAAAATGGACTCTACCATTGCGTTTTCCATAGGGTTGCATTATAGCGTTTGTTCTTACCATCACTTTCTAAAATTTCATAGCTCTAAACAGCCTACCTAAAATTAAAATACTAACCTAAATTCATCAAAAATGTCCAAAGTAAGCGGAGTTCCCTTCGATTGTTTACCACTCAGCATCACCCCATGGCGTTAGTGGTGTCAGGTCGCGGAGATGATTTCTGATAACCATTTTGATATTTTAGCTATGGTCATGTGACAAATTATGATGTAATCGCAGACTATTTTCTAAGACGTTGACAGAGTTACATGGTGATCCTGTTAAAGATTGGGTAATGATCACTGTTAAAAGCTTATCAAAGGAGGTTGTCACCTTATTATTTTGCAACGCACTTTATGTTTAGTGGTTGACCCATTTACAGTTCACCGCTTTGCTTTCCACTTGATTGTGCGATCGCCGGAAAGATTGTGGAACTATGATGACGTCTACCTAAATCCTGAAATGACGTTAACGTTCGATGGTTGTCTTTAATATTGTATAGTCGTGCCCTTAACAGTGTCAAAATTGAAATGATCTCTCTTGTCATAGAGTTGGCTTATTATTTCTCAGTTTCAATCGCGAGATGTAAATCGAGTAAAGAAGATATAGCAAATATTAGCTTTTTTGAGGTGAAGTTCTTTGGAAAGAACGTATATGTAGTAAAGAAAAGAAAGGGTTGTAATTGTCCAAAATATCATCCATATACAAAGAGGTATAATAAAAGGCTTCGATTACATCTGCCTAAACGTATCTGGTAAAATACCTCTAACATAAGGAAACAAAACCAAATCTGCAACAACAGTTGCACATTTCGTTCTCATTTGGGATTCCAACAATTTGTCTATAAACAGTAGTGTCATACTTAACTAGTTCCATATGTGTAAAAAATATTATCTTATATGAATATAAATGCTTCGAAAACAACTACGTGACAAGTCCACATGGTGTAATTGTCCAAAACCCTTAAACTAAATATTAGTGAGAATCAGAACTCGTTTACTGAAGTTGCCGTGTACTCAGTCTGACATTTAAATATTTGCAAATATCAAGGGCGATAACTTTGTAAACCACTCCTCAATTGTTCTCATTGTCAAACAAAACCGAGACCTTAATAATATTACCCCAAAAAGCCTGGAAAATCAAATGCTATTTATTACAATCATCATGATCATCGTGAAAACAATCACGCTCCTTAGTCAGAGGACGATATCCTCTTTGTTCAATTAGAATATTACACAGTAATTGATGTATTTCAAAGGAAAGTAGGAAACAATCAGACGATCGAATTTTTCGACAATTTAGAGCAATAACTTGATACTCGTCTAACCTGTCTGAAATCCGTTTGATGTAAAGTTACACGCCAAACTGTGTGAAAATCGAAACCAATTTATTTAATGTATTGTGTTCGAAAGCTGAAATTAGCATTTTCGCAATAATCAAGTGCAATAACTCAGTAAGGCAGGTGTCAATTCTGCTCATTGTCATCTTGTCAAAGTTCAAATTCATATAAAGTCTCACACTAAATAATGTGAAGATCGGAATCCGTTTACTAAAGTAATGTGTGTACTCAAGCTAAAATGTGCCTATTCTTTCAATAACCAACGGTAATAACTCTTTCAAGCAAGTCAGTTTTACTCAGTATTGAACTTGTCAAAGGCCGTGTAGGTATAAGGCCTTACACCATACAACATTTAGTGGAAATCGGAAACCGTTTACTACAGTTATTGTGAACACAAGAAATTCGCATTATCCCTGGCACAGGACAAAACAAAATTCAAAAAAGGTCTATAACTCTTGTTAAAATTAGTAAAGTGTAACATAATCAGGTCTTGATTCTGTAGTTTGATATTTCATATACACATATAGGTTTCAAATACTGGAACTGTATTTGCCTAAAAGGACGTGTGCCAATTTCTTTATTTTCCTTTGAATGTTTGTTCAGCGATTTTTATATATTGGCTTGGTACGAATGGGTTACCGTAGAAATCGCGATGCTGTTACAAAATGCAAAGTATGCCAGAAGTCCATACAGTGGTTTCATATGTACAAGACCCCCATCTGTTAATATTTAAAAAATCAGAAGTATATCTTTCCGGGTAAACGTTTTCGTTTTTTCAGGCTTGGGTCCCCGCCTAATATTAAGACACCACCTGTGTTTGTTAAGAGACCAAATGTTCTCTCCCCTTTATGTATAATCTCATATGATATGACGATGACACCCACCTACCTTAAAGTTTTATTGAGCAGACATGTTAAGTGTTATGATGAGCAGAAATATCAACTACCTTATAGTTGTATTGAGTAGACAGATGTATGTCTTATAATGAGCAGAGAGATATGATGATGGAACCCTCTATCTTTTATTTGTATTGACTAGACAGATGCATGTCTTATGATGAGCAGGGAGATATGATGATGGCACTCTCTGTCTTTTAGTTGTTTTGATGTATGTCTTATGATGATGATTGTGACACCTCCTGTCTTATAGTTGTATTGAGTAGACATATGTATGTCTTATGATGATGATGACACCGCCTACCTTATAGCTGTATTCAGTAGACATATGTATCTCTTATGATGAAGGTGACACCCCTACCTTATAGTTGTTTTGAGGAGACAGATTTACGTCTTATCATGATGGTGACACCCCGTGTCTTATATTTGTATTGAGTAGACATATGTATGTTTATGATGATGATGACACCCGCCTTATAGTTGCATTGAGTAGACATATGTAAATCTATGATGATGGTGACACCCCGCCTTATAGTTGTTTTGAGTGGACAGATGCCTGTCTTATGATGAACATGGAGATCTGATGATGGCACCCCCTGCCATCTAGTTGTATTGACTAGACAGATGTATGTCTTATGATGATGGTGTCGCCCTCGACCTTATAGTTGTTTTGAGTAGACATATGTATGTCTTATGATGAACAAGGAGATCTGATGATGGCACCCCTACCTTATAGTTGTATTGAGTAGACAGATGTATGTCATGATGATGGTGACACCCCAACTTATAGTTGTTTTGAGTAGACATAAGTATCTTATGATGAGCAGGAAGATCTGATGATGACAACCACTAGGCCCCTACCTTATTGCTGTATTGAGTAGACAGATATGTCTTGCGATGAGCAGGGAGATCCCCTACCTTTAGTTGTTTTAAGTAGACAGATATGTCTTGCGATGAGCAGGGAGATCCACTACCTTATAGTTGTATTGAGTAGACAGATATGTCTTGCGATGAGCAGGGAGATCCCCTACCTTATAAACAGATATGTATTGCGATGAGCAGGGAGATACATAGTTGTATTGACTAGACAGACACACTTTAAATATAGTGTGAAATGGATTTAGAAAAACAAATTTAAAGGTTGTGTAATATTTTTTCATGTTGATGCTATAGTGTTTTATACATATACATATACCAATACAATTACCGAAAGTAAAATAGCGTCTTATGTAAAGCGCCGAGGCCACAAAGTTACTACATTTAGAATTGTTCCTTATAAACGCTCAAATGACGACGTTGTTATGCAACTCAATGTTGAGGCCAACAGTCAAAGTGAGAAACTCGATAAAAGCGGCTTTTGGCCCCGCGATGTCGTAGGCAAACCTTAGCTTTCTAAAGGCATACTTGCAAACATCCGCAATTCTTACGGTCGTACTCAGCGGTGCTTAAAGCTACAGTGTCTCTATATCAATCGATTTCTACTTTGTAGGCGTGTCTTTATTTGTAAATTCATGTTCACCAGCTCATGTCGAAATTGGATATTTAAGCGAGCAAATGTAGCGATGGAAATCATTTACTGTATACATTTCGTGGTCCCGCCTTAATTCCATTAAGCGATGGGAAAGCTTATATTATCAGGATTTTATAATGGATATTTCGACATTAAAGCAAGTTTAAAAAAAGCTTTTGTTGACAACAATGCGATTACCTGCTTATAATTACATATATTAATTTTACAATATGCAAATGTTTTAAGCCGAAATTAAGGTTTTATTTCATACCTCAGTCAACCCCGTTTTCCCTTCTTAGAAAAGGGGTTGGATGGGGTATGAACGTTAATACTCGGACCTCGTAATATACATCGACCAGTGCACATCGTAACTATATACAGGTAACAGTAATTTTTACAGATGAAAAAAGTTAGCCTCTTTGGGGCTCGAACACACGACCTTCTGACTTCAGTCCGGTGCTCTATCCACTGAACTATAAAACTACTTGAGAACATAGTATACTAACTACCATTTATTATGAGGCAAAATAACTTAACATATTTGAACGCAACTCAAGATGGATCAATAAATAGGTAGTCCATCTTGTCGCACGTGTAAATTAACATTGCCTGGTGTAATACTGTATGTTATCAATATGAAACTAATACTTCGCCTCAAAACAACCAGCTCTTGACTTAATATTCGTAATCTTTGTATAACTTCGTAAAACCTTTTCAAAATTTTATTATCGTAAACCTGATGTTCTTTCCAAATATAAAATTAATTTAGGAACTCTTCTGCGACAAGGACTATCACAACCTGACTTCTATGGTGACATGCTTTGCAAACTTCGTAAGATCCTTGGTCATGATCACTTTCATACTATCTTTGTTAAACTTGTTGTTAAAAGGTTTATCAAACGAGGTTATGACGTCTACCTAAAGCCCAAAAGGACGGTGACGTTTGATGTTTGTCTGCAGTTTTGTCTGGTCGTGCCCTCAATGGTGTATTCTCTTGTTGCTCTGGCTTCTGCCAAGTCAGTGAGTACCTTCTTTGTGGCTTTCTAGGCTATTGTTTTTTTGAATGTATATATACACGAGCATCGTTGTGTTTTACTTATATAGCCTATTCATGCTGCCTTGTTAGTTAGAGAATAGTTCATGGCGGGGATTTCTTTATTTATACTTTCCCGTTTTATTTGGTTGATAGTAGGGTAAGTGTGAGGTTTGGTGTACCCTAGAACCTGGTTTAAACCCCCAGCGGCCTTTTTTGCCACTGACCGTTCCAATGTGGTAACCCTATTGTCGATCATTTTTTATTTGTGATGTCTTATTTGGCCTTTTATTCATATTTTAATTTGTTCCTTGTTTCTGTGTGTGTTTGTGGTTGACTGTCATCCTTGAATGCTGCTTTTACTGTTCGATTTTTATATCTATATTGTTATTTAGCGCTTTATGTTCGCGCTTGTTTTTACGTAATGCCTATTAAGTGTTAACAATACTACCATATACCAATAAATAGCCGTGGTCTATTGGTTCAGCGTACATCCTACAAAACTGACAAGTGCAAGGCTGTGGTTCAAATCCCGGTCCGGGCAGCTTTTTTTTATCAGATACATTCTGAAGCCGTATACTCATCGATGTTTCTTGTACGGAGACTAAATAAAAATGTGAAATTTTACGCATCGATTTCTGCTTACCGACTTTTGGGGTGTTCGCCGATTTGAAACTACTTCACACGTGACTCATTCATGTTCATCAGTTATTACTAGTTAAAATAGGGACAGTGTAGCTTTAAGGACGAGTATAGATATAATGCAGATATTGGCCCTATCGAGTATGAGGGCTAAAATGTGTATTCTCAGTTGATTAGATCAATGCATACCAGTGTAATGTGCATATTTACTCGAGATAGAAATGACCGTTATTCACTCTTTAAGAAGTATGTCATGGAATGTGACAAGATATAATGTCAAGTACCTATGCGAATCTCTTTATTCAAAGGATGTAAATGTATGTGGATTGTCCGAGCACTGGCTATCCAATACAAATTTACACTTTATAGATATCATAGATAATAACTATAAAACATATGCTGTATCAGATCGTAGATTTCAAAGTCTTATGAATATATGAATTGGTAAAGTGGGAGTCGCCATTATGTGCCACATTAGACATGATAGATACGTGACGCTTTTAACTATTGACGACGACAGAATAGTAGGCATACAATTACAGATTACACCCCAACAGTTTGTGTATATTTTCAAGTGTATTTACCGCGCAGCAATCATCGTATTGAACACTATAGAAATTATGTTGATATATAACTTTACTCAGATAATGGATGTTTGATTTTTACAGGTGACTTTAATGCTAACTGCTTGAGTAGTAAAACTGGTAATAGTAGGGAGCGGTACTTGAAACAATTTTTAATTGACACTAACTTGATCGCTGCGAATACCTTAGATTTATGCACTGGTGCAAAGACTACATTGTATCGTACGATGGAAGCATTGATTATATTATGCTGCCGTTAGAAAACATTGACTGCATACAGCAGTGCGAAATTGAAGATGACCATTGTTTGAATGTATCGAGGCATAGGCCAGTTATATGTAGTATAAATTTACCTATTGTTGATGTAAATTGTTACTCAAATAACAATGATTTGTCTACATTTTACGGTTCAATTGGCGGAAGGTAAGTTCAAGGGATATACAAAGTTATCAAGAAATGCTCAAAAATACATTCGAGCTACATAATCTACACGGTGTGTATTTAAGCGAATACGGTGAATTTGATCAGGCGAACAATATAATCACACATACTGTAGTTGGGGCATCTGAAAGGTGTTTTCCCGAAACATTTTCTCAAACCATATTGGAACCCGCAGCTAACTGAATTACACAACATTATAGACGCAATGCGTGGCTTATTGACGGTCGTCCAAGAGATAGATCCGTTAATTCATTTGAATCATATAAAGTAGCTAATCTAATTTTAGGAAAAAACATAGGTTTCATATTCAACTATATTTACGCCAGTTAAATAAAGAAATAGATAAAACGGCAGAAATGAACAAAACTGACTTTGGAAACTCGTGCGTTCTCGCATAAAACGATCAAATTCGAAAGCAGGGGCCGAAATTAAATTTAATGGGGTTGTTTATCGAGACATAAATAATATAACAGACCAATGGAAACAGTATTTTACAGTTATATACTCTGTGCTCAAACACGATGTATAATGATGCTTGGAAAAAATATGTTGATGTTAAACAATAATTTGACATCTATTCACGCACATGACGTCATTAGGGTAACTCCTGAAGAAGTAAATATGTCGTTGAGTGTGTGCAAGCGTGGTAAATTCTGTGGCATGGACAATATTTGTTATGAACATTACATAATTATATGGCGGGATAGTAATACGTAACGCTTTAGCTAATCTATATTCAGCTATGTTACGCCTAACCTACGGTCCTTCTGATATGATAAAGGGATTATACCAGTATTACATAAAGGTGGAAGAAAGCGCAAAGCGCTTCTGATATCATAAAGAAATTATAACAGTATTACATAAAGAAAGATATAAAAATCGGATAGGGAAAGTAGCATTCAATGGCTACAGTCAACCACAAAACACAAAAACAAACACGCAAACAGACAAACGAGAAGGCAAAAGTAATAAAAAATGCAAACGACATGTTATGTCACATCACAATTACGTTATATATGGCTTGACGCTGGGTTAGTACCAGACTATATTAAGTCAGCGGTGTACTCACATTAAGATTAATTTTCTCTTCTTTCAAGTTACTGTTTCATTTTCTAAATATAGCCTATACTAAAAAGGCAAGACTGACGCTGGGTTGGTATCAGACTATATTAAGTCAGTAGTTAATCGCATTAAAGTTACGTTATATTTTGGCTTGACGCTAGGTTGGTACCAGACTATATTAAGTCAGCCTTTACACCACAATAAAGTAAATTACCTCTCCTTTATGTTTATTATTTCTTTTCCTAAGAATAGCCTATAATAAATAGGCAAGCTGACGCTGTGTTGGTACCAAACTATATTAAGTCAGCTGTTTAAATGTTTATCAATATAATGTTTGAAGTGGTATTGTTATTTTGGAAGTACATATATCACTGTCAGTCGGGGTTAGTACCCGTTTTTCCGGGGTTCGTACCCGTTTATTATAGCTATTCACGCGGTTTGTACCCGATTTTCATTAAACAGAATAGCTTCTAACAGTATCTATTTGTACTTCAAAAATACGTGCTTAATCTGGTTTTTACCAAATTGTTCCCAATGAATTTTTCAGAATGAATAAGCATTAGGTCAATAAATATTATTGGATAATTATTGTTTAGGTTGTATTTGCCAAAAAACAGAAGAGTACCTAATAATTTAGGAACCAACAGTCAGAATGAAAACATTCGACTGCAATCACAAAAGGGTGGAAGAAAATGCAAAGATGACCCGGACAATTACAGGAAGATCACCATAACTCAAACGACTTTGAAAATCTACGAAGAAATTTATTATTACGTCGCTCAAAAGCAATACTGTTATCAATATTAAGTTCTCTACGAGGTGGCTTTCAGGAGCAACTAGGGTGCATGGTGACATCATTTTTATTTAAAGAGTGTATTCTCTACGGTAAAGAAAACAAAAGCGAAGTATTTGTTGGTCTCATGGACGCCCGCCAAGCATTTGATCGTCTCTGTCACAATGTAATGCTCCTTGAATTGTTTGAGACCTGTAGCACTACGGGGTCGTATGCTATGCTTGGTACATTTAATAACAAGGTCCTGACTTCGCGTTGTGATTTCCATAATTTATTGGTACATATAAAACAGTCCGAATAATTACACATTCATAATCCTGTTATATATATAAACATATCCGTTTAGTATAGTGGTTTTTAGTACGTCCATTTGTTAACTACTTACTAGTCCCTATTATTAAATGTCTTAGGTTCACAAAGTATAATAGTATTTAGAAACTTTCAAATGTTCAAATCTTCTTATTAGTATGTAACGATGACTGCACTAATATACTGGTTTACATAGTATAGTTTAACTTATCCCACACCTTGTCTTAGACTGCGGGAATCCATCTTACAAGATAGACTGACTCTCCACTCTTTAACCACCGGCCCCAGACTCTGTGCTCTCTCTCCGTGCGCTCAGTATTATACTTGAAGCTATATTGCTTTTCGGCAGTTAGTCATGCCTCACATATGGACATTGACCTGTGTAGCTACAGGTTAATGCCATGGTGATTATCTCATTGTATGCATAAATTACCCACAAGACCTTTCAGCGAATGGTCTCGACTAAGATGGCAAATACCTTTTATTCAGAGAATCCATAGTTTAGAACAGGTAAACAATAACAGCTGTTCCGATGATTAACCAACAACTAACGGACAGTATTAGAAAACTCCCATTACATGATCAGTTATAAGAGGGGTGTATTTGAATACAAGTGTGTTACATTTGTAACTGTTAGGTTAAATACAGTGGCAAGGTTGTAGTGTTACAGACCGAACTAGATGTTAACGTATTTCTAGCGCTTGCTAATATGTATCGTAATATACAAAGTTGTCGTCCTTGAATGCTGCTTTTCCTGTTCTATTTTTATATCTATATTGTGTAAGAAACCAAGGTTGTATTTCAGACTGGTTTTACGTAAAACAAGGCACTAGACAAGGTGGTAAAAGTTCTTCAATTCTGTACCTTCTGTTCATAGATGAGTTTAATCAACGAGTTAGAAAACAGTGGACTTGTTTTTGTATATATAACTTGAATGCAGGATTCCCTACTGTTGCTGATGATATGGTCCTCATATTATTATCATCTTAAAATGGGTTAAATAAGATGTTTACTATATGCTATAAATATGCTATGAAATGGCGCTTTGATTACAATGTTAAAACATGTGCAGTAATAGTATTTAATGAAACACAGGCTGAATTTGATCGTAACATCAGGCAATGGACTCTTGGTGCTAACCAAATAATAAATGAAGTCCAAGTCTATACTCATCTTGGTATTTGTGTAGATACATATATGGACATAAACGACTCAATTCATGAGTCCAATGCAAAATTAAAAGGTACCTTTTTAAGTATGGTAAATAGCGGAATTCACCCGTATAGGCTTAATCCGTTAACATCCTTGACAATCTACAACATAATCGTTTTATCAAAAACGTTGTATGGCTGTGAACTGTGGAATTCGCCTTCACCTTCCAATGTATTAGAATTGGAGAGGTCACACAGATTCTGTGTCAAATATATCCAAAAGCTGCCTACATATACAAGCACCGATATAGCTTTAAGTGCTCTTGGAATTTCTCCAATTAAAACCGTAACTGACTTTAAAAAATACGATTTTTTGGTCAATTGTGTAGATTACCAAATAAATACCTCGCGAAGAAGATATTTATAAATAGGTTGATGCGTTTTATAAATAATGACAACCAAGTGTTAGGTTATATTCCAGATATACACAGACTGCTGAAAAAATATATTTTATTAACTAGAGAGTTTTATAGCAACGACGAATATTCCGTCGAAGTACCGATTGCATTGAAATGAATTGGGGTTTTAAGGCGCACCAACACATGAAAGGTTATATGTCGCCTAACAGGAATGAATATGCCAGGCTCATCCTCCATGTTCATCGAGATAAAATATGGAGAATGGGCCTAGAACCTTCTCACCTCCAGAACTGCAGAGTTGCTGCAAATTGTATTGTATACACTCCATTTACGCTGGAGTCGTGTTTATTGTTTTTCTGCCACTGCTCTAGTCATTGAGCGAGATGGCACCTGAAACAATGCAGGGGTCCTGATGAAGACCCTTAATGAACATGAACAAAAAATTATAAAATGAACATGATTTTGGCAGAATTCTACCCCTCTGCCTACTCCTCCAACGGGATCTGCAGTGGCCCTATTCTTTGCCCCGAAACAAAACGAGGCCCCCGGAACCACACGGGGTCATTACTAATTGAAACAAAATCTGAAAACTAAGGCGTGCGATCTAAGCCATAGGCTCTCACGAGTAGGCCTTAAGTTAAATCAAATACCATGATATTGTTTATTTAACAATTCGGAACCTAGTGATAATTGGAAATTAAGCAGGGAAAGACCTGATTTAAAGAAACATTGCTTTACTGTAATATTAAAGGGAATGTAGCGACACATCCAAACATCTTTATTATTGAGAGTTCTGAAATACTTGAATAAGGGTGAAGGAATTATCAAAATCGGATGATAAACAAAGAAGATATGAACATTTGAGGTTTCTGTTGAAACGGATTTGGAAGCAGCCATTTTGAGAGCTATGACATCACGGTTCTAAATGACCATACATGGAATATGTATAAATATGAAAATTTACTGATTTAAAGGGATAAAATGACGGGCGGTATGAAAAATATGTAATACTTAATAGTTTTAATGATTTATATGACCATTAAACAAATTCATTCATTTGGAGTGATTTTCTTCGTTTTAAATGATATTTATCGATATTCCATATATGGTAATATGGAACTATGACATCATAGTACTAAAAATGGCGGCTTCCATATTCGTTTTAGAACAACCTTTAAATGGTCATATCTTTTTTGTTTATCATCCGATTTTGATAATTCTTTCAGCTTTTTCCTAGTTTTTCAGAACTCTCAATAATAGAACTTGTTTGGCTGTGTCGCTACATTCCCTTTAATTCTTGGAAAGCTGTTCTCTTTTAGTGTCCGATATGTAACTTATCAGTAGAAAACTTACTATTACATATTATGCATTACTGTTCAGTTAACAACTCCGCGAGACAAAAACTGTGGACGGCATTAATAAAAAATATTGGATTAAAGTTATACAAAGAGTTTATTCTTAAAGGTCCTCGAGATAAGATATGCATATTATTATCAGGAACACTTTTCGACAATTGAAACTGAAACAATTGAAAGACGTTGGCTATTATTGTAAAAATGGTTCATACTATTTTTAATTATACATATTAAAGCAGGTTATTGTCATGAAGGTGTAATTAATTACTATTAGTGTAGTTAAAATACATAATAGTTAAGTATCTTTTTCAGTAATGCCAGCAGGAAGCTGACGATATTACGACTCTGTTTGGATTGCTGGAAATATTCGTTATTTATTTTGTGTAGAATACACATTGCTACATAAATATTTTAGATTTTATGTATTTTACTATAGAAAATGAAATAATATTTGCAATAGTGGTCCATACTATGCTTAATAAGTCTATATTGTTAGTTTGAGAGAAACTAATTTAAGCTGAGTAAACTGTACCATTTTTTTCATCTTGAGTTTCGTTTCGGCAAGAGTCATAAATACGGTACATGGTAATATATAGGGTTATTATACTAATTTAAGCTGAGTATATGACACCATTTTGTCTTCCTGTTTTTCGTTTCGGCAAGAGTATGCATATGGTGATACATGGCAATATATGATTCATATAAACAGTATTTATTTCAAATTATAATCGTAAAATAATCATTAGTCGACATGTATCGCTTGATGTATATAGTTCTGATCCATTATATATATTTGCGTTAACGTCTGCTAATGTTAAATTTTGAATTTGGATTATGTGTTACAATTGTATGTATATGCTCTCCTGTACATTGGAGGAAATAAAGAATCTGTCTATGCAGGCATTACATGCATATACATGCATTTACATGTATATATAGACGTGTATTCTACGTGTATTCTATAGCATCAGGAAACACGTTCCTGATAGCATTCATGATCCCAAAAGTTCTGGAATAAATGATATAAAGTAAGCATATACTCTCCGGACAAGCCTATTTAATATGTGTGCCTTATATAAGTACGGTACTACCCCGTTTATGATGCCGCTTATAACGCTTTTTCTTTGACATATATGTTTTATTCAAATACATTTCTTGGATTAAATATACGGTACGATCTTTAATGTTAGTTGTTTGTGTGTTATGTTTCATCCAGTATAATGAAGTGTAAAATGTGTGTTAAAATCTATGCATTTGAATGTGGTGTATTTGAAGGTTATTGAGTACGTGCATTGTATGCTTCATCCAAGCGATTTTGCTATGACTGACCATTTTCCTATATAAAGCGTGTCCTTTATATACCCGTTTTCCAGGTGAAGCGACATCGACGAAGTTTCATAATTAGTGAAGCGGTAGCCACCTCCTACGTTTAAAGCGCGCGAACAAATCCTTTATCTATTCAAAAAGTAAAACATACAATCCCAGCCTAGCAAATTAGCTAACGATACACACTATTTGTTGTTGTGAAAAGGATTTTTTTATAGGCAATGTGTAGCTATAAGAGCAATAATAAAGGTAATGACATGTGTTCAAACATTATTTTGTATCCATCCCCTTCTTGGAGGTCGTGGGGAATCTATAGATTGCATTGTTCATATATTTTAGTTGACGCTCATGTTGCCTTTTGGTTCCCTAGATTCGTCGTCTATTTCAAGTCGCGTTTCTTCCGGTATATCTATGTCCCAGCATTTCAGTTTTCTTGCCGTGAACATAGCAACGGAGAGTAGCACAAGCGCCACACAACGGAGACCTGCACATAGAAAGGCAGTAATAAAAACAACAAGCTTTATGTATTTGTCTATTGATGATGATGATACTGATGACGATGATGATGATGTTGATGACGACGACGACGACGACGACGATGATGATGATGATGATGATGATGATGATGATGATGATGATTGATGGAAAAGGAAAATGTTTATGACGTTTGTGGTGATGTGGTAATGGTGGTTTGTTTGCAATATTGTTTTAAATAAGATAGTTAAAAAGAAATGCGCGTGTGCTGGTGCTCATTTAAAATAATTAGGCATATTTATATGCATGTTGTATAAAGTATCTTCTATCTGCCTGCACATGTTTTGGCGACAGATAATGTGGATTAAACAATACATTAGCTGTTGCTTCTCTTGGTTATAAATGTTCATCAACATTAACCATACATAATGAAGCGGTAGGGAATGATGGGGGGATGCAAATGAAAATGAGGAGAATGGGGAAGAGAAAAAGTGGATAGGAGGAGGAGGGGAATGGGAGGGAGAATGTGGGGTAAGACCACGCGGAGGTGTAAGGAAAGGATACTGTTAATGCCGTATTTGGTACTGTACCATAGGTTTGTTTCTGCATTGTTATTTTTCATAGCGGATAGTTATTCAGATGCTCATTTAAGTATTGCGTTTTATGAAGTATCTTCTATCTGCCGGTGGTTCGGAGGGGTGTGACATGTGGTGGAATAAACAATAAAACTCCAACATTTACCAATCATGAGTCCATGTAGTCGATAACGTTGCCATTCTATGTTGTAGTAAGCACAATATTTTCCCGATGTCGCCGCCGTATTCCATATAAGACAAGTGCCGTCAATTACATTGCCACCTATGACTGGACCGGGAGTCCACGCTTGAGGAAGGTACGAATATATTAGACATACACAAAAACGTGCATTTCTTTGGAAATGTACATTTACCTCGGTAACTGTTGTTTTGTAGGTAAACACATAGTACAGAGACACATACAATGCCCAAGACATTATAAATGGCCATTTACTACAGTTGTTAAGTACGCACAAACTACAGTTTTTGAAGACGTGAAGCATTTATGTAAAGGATAAAGCCGTAAACTTTCCGGGTGGTTTATTAGCGAAAAATGCTATCGAGGCGAATTAACGCCGCCATTTGTTTCTTCAAAAACGTACAGTGTCAGGCTGTTATCCGGCATTAAGCATTCCCGTTTGTGTCAGGAATGAACAACCTTTTCATGCATAAAGAAGTACTAGAGACATGCACAGGCTCAGTACCCTGTCTGATCTCATGTTCTCTACCAACTGATGTATATCTCTAGATGACAAAAAGACAAACGTCTAATTTACGGACTAATATATCGGATTAACGTAATTTAGTCAACATTTGAGACGAATTTAACAATTTAACCCCTGTATTGGAAGACGAATTCATACGTACAATATAGGTGACACTACGTTGTTGTTTTTGTGCATGATATAGCTTATCTTACCTGTAACCTTCTATTATTGTTCAAAGCAACTGTCCATTGTTTTAGAAATGGACTGTTGATTCTACAGTAATCCCTAGTTGCTTAAACTTTTTTAAAAAGTGGACAATTGCAGATGTTCGTGTTATTAGTACAGTACGCTATGTTAGGTACACATATCGCTTAAAGTATACAACAAATAGTTAATCACAGAAGATAGACATATTTAACAAATTTACCCCAAAAAACGAATGAGTAGAACAGTAGTTATATCAGTACATTATCATACTCATCCAATGGGAATTTGTCTTAAAAAGACGGATTTTAAATATTTGCCAATTGGTCAACATTTGCATTTCTTGGCTGATTTTCGAAGAGTTTGATCAAAGTACCGCTTTGGTGTTATTAACATGATTGTTCAAAGGTAGTATTACCAATCCATTAATCTTGTTTGCTCGACATGGGAATACGCAAGACACTTACCAGCGAGTGACGTTGTGGCCGCTGAAACACCAAGACCAAGGGCTTTACGCTTCTCGCCCGAGCTCCTAAAAATATAATTTATATGTAAATATTACGTGAGAGCCATCCAGGCGTAAGAACCACTCATTCATTTTACGCTTGAGCATATACTTTTCATTTGCAATGATATGTAAGTGACTTTAAATGACCAAATGAACAAAATAAAGTCAAAGCTTGGAAGAGTTGATGTGATATACGGGTTGATTGAAACAATTATGCTAACAATGCCGATAATACTAATGATGAATAGGACGAGGCTGGTTATAATATTTTAGTTATAAAGTTGGTTATGTTGCATTTCGTTATGGTGATGATGGTGTAACGCCAGAATTGCCAACCTTGAACACTCAGTGACAGCTAAAAGGTAAGCAAAACAGTATATATTTAATTTCTCCGATATAGTCAACGTTTAATTTGGAAAAAGGTTCCTTTACTGTTCTTTAATGCTATACAGTAAAAGCAGGTATAAAAGTCGAACAAGAAATGTAGCTTTCGCAGAATAAAGCACGCATTAAATAAAACAAACAATACTTACAATGTTAATAAGAAGCAAGGCATGTGACATCACAAACACAAACGGGTTGACAATAGGGCCTTGGAACGCTCAGTGGCAAAAGGGCCGATTAGTGTTTAAACCGGGTTTTAGGACAGACCGAACTTATGGGAAATACAATGCTGGTGACATGTGTTTGACAATGATAATAAAGATACTGACTACGACAATGTATATAACCGCGATTACTATGATAGTAGCGTTCATTATAAATTATTACAGATTATTAATATTAGTTTACTTCTAATTATTAGAAAATATTTTAAAAAACAAACCTCAGGAATACTATGAATATTGACATCGACCCGACGGCGTCGAGTAAGTTTGCCACGAATTTGGAGGAGGCGTAGGCCCATATCATGTTGCAGCCCGTTGGACAGAGCCCTGACGTTGCCCCGCCCCCGGGGATCGACGCACACTCGGAGCAGGACTGTAAGTAAGATAAAATGTGTTGATTTATCATTTCCTCTTGCATGATTTGACTTAAATTTAAATACAGAACGCTTTTTTCAGTATTTATACCATGCATATGTACGTAATGGCATAATGTATCTGTTTTCCGGGGGACAAGCAGTATAACTGCTTCTCTCACACTAGTATTTCTGTTTCATATTAAAGGCTCTCACGTAATATTCACATATAAATTATATTTTTAGGAGCTCGGGCGAGAAGCGTAAAGCCCTAGTGTGTAATGTGATATATAGTGTGTGTGATGTGAAATATACTCCAGTCTATAGAGCGTGATTGCCACAACAATAGTAGCACTATTCCACCAGCTCTAACATTCTGCCAGAGGGTGTGGTTTACCCAGAAACATCTTGAGAGTGATAAACTGGGCCACTGAAACTGAATACACTTATAAAAACGATCAGGTTTAGGTGACGTATTTTGTGTCGACAATTATCATTTACAGTGCAATAGCTGAAGTTTATACCTGTATGTGCAATGATTTCACGCATATCACATATATTCGTTTTATAAATGTGTATCTTATGACATCATTATCTCAAAATCATTAACATTCTTCTTAATATTGTATATTCTTAAACTCAATATACCGATTTATTTTTAAATTGTACCATCATTTTTAAACCGGTTGTTTGTTTTAATGCTTTTATCAAACTGCTATTAATCATATTAATGATATTAATCGGTTAAACAAAGACTTTAATCAATTTATCTCAAATAATACAATTTTAGAAAAATCATGAAGTTTTCTAGACATATTTTATTCTTTCTTTGTACCATTGTTTTAATCACGTTTGTATTTATTGTAAATATATTCTGTTTTGTTTGAGGAGCATATGCTAGACTGGCTAGTAGCCAAATATGTAATCCTTTTGAAATAAAGATATTATTATTGTTATTATTATTATCGTTACTAATATTATTATTATTATTCGCAGAGAAAGTCATCCAAAAGCACGAACTCAGAACAATCACACATTACAAGGAAAAATAGAAACTAAGAATGCGACGCCACAAATTGGAAAGGTCTGTGGCAGACAGGCCGTTGGGTTATATGGTGCACCAAAATCTAAATTTTACCCTGTTATCACCCCAGTTTAACGGGACAGTGTAAACTCCCGTCAATATGTCGGGTCACTGCAAAATCAAAAAAGAAAAGCATAATGCCGAATTGTAGAAGTGTTATAAGATATATGTTACTACTACTAGTTTGCTTTAGGAAATTCTGCTGATATTTGTTATTCTACTATTTCCTTTGTATCTTCATATCACTTATTGTCAGACAGTAAGTTATTTATTGGAAAACCATTATAACACGTTTTCGATGTCTAAATGTTGGAATCAACACTAATAATATAAGTTCACAATTTCTAATATAAATTTTCAAATGGATAGTCCAATTTTCCTTAAGTAGTTTAAATAGCTTAATTATGAAACGTTAGCCGTATCAGGCATACCGCAGAGTTAATTTGTACTTCAAATGCCCGACACTTGTATTGGTCTATATTATGCATCACAGCTATTTTGGGCTTGAGATAAACAAGGAGTCATACACAAAAATATCTCGTGACACCGAGGACTTGTCACAGAGATTGTATAACCCTGGTCTAGGAACCAGGTTAATTATCGTCTTTACTCCAAAATGCCGAGATTTGTACCCTTAGGTCAGGTTGGACAGCTTTAAACCAGTTTTAGAAGTCATGTCCAATATACTTACTTGCACGTGGCAGTCAATAGCTGTGTCATCATGATGCTATATAAAGGTGGTGTGAGCCACATATCAAGGGAGAACACATTGAGATTTAGAGCGAGATAGACTGAAGGTTTGGTCTCCAAACGTGGACGTTTGGCGTGTCCCGATCGGATGAGACTCGGTCGGGCAGAGATTCTTTTTTTTATAGGCTAAGTCGCACACCGTTTGAACTAGTAGACTGCTTGATATTAGATTTATTCTGTTAGACATTTTACTCATGTTTCTTAATTTGTATATTGTGAAAGTGAATTAATAGATAGTGGTTTAATAAATGTATATTAAAGACTATTACTTGTGTTAAGTATTTCACGTCCTTTATAGTACACACGAACATCTTTGTGTTTTATTTATATTGCCTATTAATGCTGCCTTGTTGGTTAGAGAATAGTTCATGGCGGGGATTTCTTTATTTACACTTTCCCGTTTTATTGGGATGAAGTAGGGTAAGTGTGAGGTTTGGTGCACCCTAGAACCTGGTAAACCCCCAACGGCCTTTTTTGCCGCTGACCGTTCCAAGCCGTTTTGTCTTTGTGACGTCATATGCCTTTATTCTTTATTAACATTGCCATTCACGTGTGTCCTTTTGCGTGTTTTGGGGTTTACTATGTTCTGTTAAAGCTGCATTTCCTGTTCGACCGTTATACTTGCTTTTAAAATAATAACACTCAGGTGTAAACTTGTTCAATTTCCTTTGTGACATAATCTTGCATTAAAATCTAATTGTTGAACATATATAGTCAACGTCTTATCAAACATACCTAATACAAATAAAAGCCGATTTCAAACGTTATCTTTAAGGCCATTCGCGTGTGCAGTGTTTGAATGTACAACTAAACATATTCAACATTTTCGCAAAACATAATTAAAAGTACACGTTTAACCGGAGTTCTCCATCAAAATAAAATAACGAAATACTACACTTTAACAGATGTATCAACTACTAAACATACAGTGCACAGTGGCATTACCTCTTTTGATGAACGTCTTAACAAGTTTAAAGAAGAGCGCATGAGAGCAATTATGACCAAGCATCTTCCATAGGTGCAGCTTTATGCAAAGGTTACGCATAAAAGTCCTCAGTTCGACTAGAAACTCTGTTTCAATAGTGATATGTATATCGAGAAGAGAAGCAACGATATCAGAAATATTAGGTTAAATTGAGTTTAAGTTTTATAGAATATAAATATTATTAACCATAGTAGAAAAGAAAGGGTTGTCAATGTTCAATATATCATCCAGATACCGAGAGGTGTTATTAAAAGCTTCGATGACATATGAGTATCTGAGTAAAAGACTCAACGATGAAACTCTTGAGTGAGTGGTGAGCAAGATTACTATACTTGTAATGATCCGTCAGTACAGCCGGCGTGGCAAGGCGAGAAATAATTCAGTCCGTCATCTCCACAGATGGGCAGAAATGATGTAGAGTTGCAATTACATGACGACTGTATCTGGACAGACCTAAAAATTAACAAATATTGCTCGCTTTTATTTTCAACAATCAATTGAAACACATACGATTTCGGCAATACTAATTTATCGTATATATACAATACATTCTAGAAAGGGGATCCAATGGAAGCTACACATACAAAAGTAGCCGACTCGGTTTTATTGAGTCTGTTCCTGACAACAATATAAGGTGCAACACCTGTCAAACCCACAGCCCCGGCTTAAGATGCGAATCACCCAAAGCCACAGCGATTGGGCTTGGGAATGCATCCCAATGTTCAGTAAGTAAACACACAAAGGAGTTGTATTCATGACGACTATATACAGTCGACACACAACACCAAACAAACGTTAGTAAGAATATCAATAAGACAGAAAAAGGGGAATCAACAAACAGAAACAAGAGAGACAAGTCGCAGATTCCGTTATATTGAGCGTGTTTATGAGAGGCAATATATGGTGTGACAACCTAAAGCACCCCCTCCACCCACCAACACGTCACCAACATCAACTTAAGCGGAACCAGTAAACATGATTTAATTTCTTACTAAACAAATAAGATAGACTCTAGTCGTGTATCTAGTACCATAGTTTTATAATTATTTATAGACATTAGACATATACAAATGATCAAGTTCAAACGAAACTAATCTTGGTGGGTGTTTTTTCTTAGTGTGGAGGTGGGGGACATCCTTAACTTATATACTGATGTTTAGTTTTGTCTTCTCTTCTCTTACCTAAATATAGATATAGAAATCGAACAGGAAAAGTAGCATTCAAGGACGACTGTCAACCACAAACACACACAGAAACAAATAATTTTTTTAAAGATTAATAAAAAGCCAAATAAGACATCACAAACACAAAAGGGTCGACAGTAGAGCTACCGCCTTTGAACGGTCAGTAGCAGTAGCAGTTTAAACCAGGTTCTAGGGTGCACCAAACCTCACACTCTCCAGATGAACATATTGCTCGTTTTGGCGATAGTTTGAACATGAGCATTTTGATGGCATTCTTACTGTTCGTTTTCTTTTTCTTAAGGTCAAATGGTTACAAATATCAGGATGTCCTTTTTTGCGAATAATTATAATTTAAATGTGCCTTTAACTGGAATAATGTCATTGTTACAAAAGAGCCTTAACGATATCTCTATATACAGAGAAGTTATTTACATCTTAAAACGATTATCCAGTATTTATATTTGTCACAAGCCACCGTAATGCCATAGAGAAGCAAGATTCTCCGGGGTTAAAAATGGCCGTACCGGAAAGTTTCAAGACTTTTATAGGGAAATATAGAGAAACTGTTAAGACTACTGGGTAAACAATATTTATGCTTAGCTTTTCGATTGTTTGCCTTATGGATATCTGCTCCTTACCCAGACTGAAGATAAGGATTGTTTATTTCTTGATGAGAACATCCAAGGAACATAGCCACGATCGTGATCAATATGACACCAAACCACAGACAGATGGCGGTGCGGATAGTAGAAAATGGCGTCATCTTGAACCTCCTCGTGACGTAGCCACCTACAACTGACCCTATACTGAATGATAATATGCTGGATACGCCTGAAAACAGTTATATTAAGTGGTTATATTTAAGAAAGAAATTATCACTGTTGCAGATGTTGTTAAAGCATAAAATGCATAATAAATTGTATATAACCGTGAATAGAAACGTTTTTATTCTAAATGGGTAAAACAATCCTTTGATTACAAAACACAAGATTGTGTATTTCACTGAGAGAAAATTACTGTCGAGGGCATTGACCAGTACATATACATATTTTATATTTATTTATCAATTAACTATTTAAATTCACAAACAAAAGCAAGAAACGTGGCCAAAATCAAAACAAGAGCTGTCGGAGAACAGCGCAGCTCGACTATTCGATTTTTCAAAGAATAATAAATTATATAACCAGTATATACCATCAGAAAACAAGGCTAAAACAATGTGGGGTGTGGTTGGGGTGCGGGGGGTATAAACATTCGGGCCGATATAAAATTATTGTTAGAATCTCATACAAATTATAGTAATAATTTGGGGCAGGGTGTGACATTTTAATCCAAAATTGCTGTCATTTTAAAGAAATTTGTGGTCGCAAGGCCACTCAGGGAGGGAGGGAGGGGATATGTGGCAATTTTTATAGTGGTCTCATTTCAGTTTTTGTTTATTGATATTTCATCTGAGTATCTGAATTTAATCTAAATTGTTTTATATGTAAATGTTTGCGTTCAAATTAAAATTGTAATACCCAAATAATGGAAGATAAAATGAACCTATTCCCCTCCCTCTGTCCTCCATGTGAGGTGAGTCCATAAACCAATGGGGGCGGGGGGAGCAGGGCGGGGCGCATCATTGATATAGGAGTAGATTTGATAAAACAAAACACAGACATATGTAAAACAACAAACAAAAAACATAATCGGGTGGTGATGATCGGGTGGAGATGATGGGGTGGTGGGATTGTTGGGGTGGGTGGCGAAACATATTCATAAACTGATAAAACAAAACAACACAGATATATGCAAAAAACAGCCAAAAAAACATAACAATCGGGTGATGGTGATGATGGGGTGGTGGGATGGTTGGTGGGTGGGGGCGAAACATATTGATCAACTGATAAAACAAAAAAACACAGAGATATGTAAAGAAACAACAAAAAACATTTGGATGGTGGTGATGATTGTGTGTGTGTGTGTGTGTGTGTGTGTGTGTGTGTGTGTGTGTGTGTGTAAGAGCGTGTGTGTGTGTGTGTGTGTGCGTGTGTGTGTGTTGGGGATGGGGTGAGGTGGCTGGCACCGTAGTTATATGTATAAGAATGACCAAAACAACACAGAAATATGTCAAAAAAAAACCAATATTTGAGTTTCGAGTGGGGGGAGAGGCGAGGCGGGGGGGGGGGGGGGGGGTGGGGGGGTGGGGCGAGGTTGCGGGCAACATAGCTATATGTGTAAGAATTGACCAAAATAACACAAAAATATGTAAACAGAAATAATAAAAAAAATATCGAGTTTCGAGTGGGGGAAGAGGTAGGCGGTGCGGGGTGGTGGGGACAACATAGCTGTGTGTAAGAATTGACTAAAGCAACACAGAAATATGTAAAAAACATATATAGTATTACAATTTTAGGACCTACCTTTTTAACATATTGATCCAAATATTCAAAATGATGCGACATATTCATGGCTCGGTTGAATTGCAAGTATTGGAAGGGAGTGTGGGGGAGGGGGGGGGGGGCGTGCGTGCAACATAGCTATATGTGTAAGAATTGACCAAAACAAAACAGAAATATGTAAAAAAATAAAAAAATTTAGTGGGGTAGGGCGGGGGGTTGCGGGCAACACAGCTATATGTGTAAGAATTAAGAACTGACCAAAACAACACAGAAAATGTAAAAAAAAATGTAAAAAAATGTTAAGATTATGCTATAAGGAAGCCCATGGCCAAATTTGGTTATGCTAGGATAAGAAATATAAAAGATATAGACTTGTAAACACAGCTTACACGCAAACCGTGATGTGGGGCGCCGGCGTTGGCGGGACGCCGACGCCAACGCCAACGCCGGCGCCGAGGCAGGGGTGATTACATAGCTCTCTTATTTTTCGAATAGTCGAGCTAACTAGACAAAATAACCAGCAATTATTTTAATCTGATAATTAGAAATAAATTACATATTTATACTAATTATATAAATTCTAATTATAAATATTGTATAATTATAATCATCACCTGATACTTTTCCTACCTATGATTATGTTAGATTTCCATGCTGGAACAGCAAATTGTTTTTCCATGTACTTTGGTTCGAACCCAAAGAAACATGCCATGGCCAGCACCTGCAAGGAGCTACTGATGAGTGTCCATGTATAAACTGGCGACCGAAATACCTCAAGAATACCAACACCTGCGTCTAGCACAGAATCGTAGACAATTAGTTTTCAATAAGACGTTTATATAGGTCGATTACACATAGAGACATTTGTACTGGGGTCTCGTAAACTCCAGTCATTTTAGTTTAAAGTAATTCATTTAAGTTTACATTTTTCATGCACAGACCTGTATAATACATTTATAATAAACTACTTCCGAAACGTTTATAACAAATGAAAAAGGAGCAAAACGGTTCTATAAAGGCTCGTGAAAACATGGCAATTATGTTAAGCATATATAAACACAAACATTCGATGTTTTTGTAACACGAAACTTATTACAATTATTAAATTCATGAAATCTAGATAGATCTAGACACGCATATGTAAAAAGTTTGATACATGTTATTCATTAGTATTTCTCAATCAGAAGCAATACACATATCTTATATAATTACACGGCAACGAGATATATCTGTCAGACATTACACGTTCGATGAATTTAGACAACAATTATGCAGATGCACAGTAGCTGGCATGAGATAATATCAATATGATTTATTACCCTTAATCAGATGATGGGATAGTTTTCTGTATATACACCGATACACGATAGTAAATAGATCGTTGTAAAGTTTTGGAAAACAGGTAATGTCTTTCGATTTTAGAAATGACCCAGTAACTACATCTCACAAACGCACAGTGAGATGAAGAAAAAGACGTCCAACGAACATCCAAAACCCTTTGTTACATTTGTGGAGTCGACCCATGAACATCCAAAACCCTTTGTTACATTGACGTAGACGTCCCACGAACATACAAAACCCTTTGTTACTTTGATGGAGACAACCCACGAACGTCACAAACGTTTTGCTACACGATGTTCTATACGTCAAAACATATTTTAAAAAGACATGTATACAAATGATAAAATGACAACGATTGAGGGAGGTTGGGAACTACATTGAGATGAGATAATATTGATCGGAAACGTAAAAGTGAAACAGGTAAATGCATCGTTGTCAAAAGAGATGCATTTTATCTTCATTTCTCTCATTTTTTTCGCAAATATAACGACCCCTTCGAATTAAAGGTTTATTCTAGTGTTGCTTTCAACCAAGTCATTGGGTACTTGCTTTGTGGATTTTTATTTAATCACAGTTTTTTATTCAGTTTTTACTTTAACACCTATTAATGCTGCATCATTTGCTAGGACAAAGCCTGACGGGGATTTATTTATTTACAAGAGTATACGAGTAAGGTTTTGTTTTTCTTTTTAAAATATATGTTTTTGGTCGACTGCCTCCTGGGAATGCAAATTTTCTCTTCGAGTTTTGTATCTGCATTCACAGTATACCTTCTGTTAATCAACCAATATGACACCATCGTAAACTGAATCTCATTTCACTTGCAAACAATTGTCTCATCGTAATACATCTTTACCTTTTATTTCTTTAACTATTGAAAAACTCCTTTCCGATCGTCTTATCTGCTGAATTATTTTATCCTCTTTTAAGGAAGTGGTCAGCTTTAATCTCCTTGGAAAACAAAACATTGGCAAAGCTATCAAAATGGTGGCAACACCTACTACAACGAATCCCAGCCACCAGGCGCAAATAAAGCGTGTATCCGAAGGTGGTATATTTGTCTCTGAAAAGAAATAAAATATTGTGTACACTGTCTAAAACATCCCTTATCAATGTGCAAGGGTACACTTGTAAGCACCCACTGTTAAGCTCCACTGCATCCTGTAAAGTTTAAAACATAAAGTGCAAGGCTCCATTGCTCACATTGCTCCAGAACATACATGTTTATGTCGTCCCGTGGTATTAAAGGTAGTATAAAAACAAATGCTGCCTATTACTTTTGTTACTTTTTAAACATGTATTATCTTGAACCTATTTCATTTTGAATTGCATGGTTTATTTACCAACAGCTGAAGTGTCTAGGCCTGTGCAATCTTGTCCGAATAATATAACCCTAAAATGCATAGTGTTCTTACGTCAGACGTTTAAAGTATGACAGGAGCAATTTGGAAATCGTCGAACACGAACAATTCCAAATATAAGTCTCGGTTTGATTGAGACTGTTAATGAACGGTAGTGAAGAGTGATTGCTACCGTTCACGCCCTCTAGCCCCGGGTTGTGCAGAACTCAATATTTAAAATGTCAATAGTACAGAATAGTACAGAATTTTGAGCCAAAGATGGTATGCATATGGCGGTGAACATGGAACCTTCAATGAGGTATTTTGACACCATTGCATGTCCAGCGGCGTATGTTCCAAGTTTCTAACAAAACGCTTTTGCCCTAAACGAGAAAATAATGGGTGAAATAAACAAAATGGAATTTAGTTGGGAACAAAGGCTATGAAGCCTACGTATTATTAACACCGCAGATATGGTGCCGGATGGTCTCGAAGGACCAGTAAGTAATTACAGGAATGATTTGTATTCGGCACGACATAACTCAACATATATCTTCATGTTCATATGCTCACGGTAGAATTGACTTAGTATTCTATAAAAACTGCGCATATAAAATCACATAACAAATCACATCTCAATAGGTCTGAAACATTTGAATATAAAACCTTCATCTGGTGTTCGTGATAGAAAACTGATTGTTTTCCAAAACTTCAAAATTAAATAATAGCTATATTGACACGCATGTATAGTACATACCTTTTAAAGTTACATATACGTTACTGACTGCACTGCCTATCCCGTAACCTAAAGCCAGACCAAATACACTGATACTTAGTATGAGTCCTGCAACAAAGATATATGGACATCATGTTAAGATAAAATGATACATGTGTATTTTTAAAAGTAATGTATCAAGTTCATACAAATATTAAATCAACGTTGTCTTTAATCTTGAAGTGTCGTGTTATTAACGGTTTACATTTCATGAACAGTCTCAGTCAAACCAAGACTGCAATAATTGTATTATATTTATCGTGTTAGGCGATATCCAAGTTTCTGCTTTCATACTCTTTTTATTCCCTTGTTTCTCTGGCTAAAGTGACTCTTAACTCGTTTGTTTGCGGTTGGCACTTACTTTATTTCTTAATGACTATTTATCCATGTACTTTTTGTTGCTATGATAACGTCTACTTAAATCGTGCAATGGAAGGTAACGACTAACGTTTGTATTCAGTAAGACTCTTGTCTTGTAGTTCCCCTAACCGTTTATTCTCCTGTTGATTTGGATTCTGTAAAGTCATTGATTACTTGTTTTGTGGCTTTCTAGGATTGTGTTGTCTTATATACATATATATATGATCATCTTATACTTATATTGTCTATTTAAGCTGCATCGTTTGTTAGAGGATTTAACCTGGTAGAGGATTTCTTTATTTACACTGTCACGTTTGATATGTTAAGAATGAGGTTTGGTTCATCATAGAACCTGGTTTAATTTAAACTCACAGCGGCCATTTTGCCACTGACCGTTCTAAGGCGGTACCCCTATTGTCAACACTTTTATGTTTGTGATTTCCCATATTTTGCTTCCCTTTTCCTTGTAAATTCCTTTTTTTTTATTTCGCTCTTCGGGGCATATACTTTTATTAGATACTAGGACCATACGCCGCTGGACATGGAATAATGGCAGTAAATATGGCATGTCCACCGCCATATGCATGCCATCTTCGGGATGGTTAAAATTATGTACTATTGATTTTATGAATATTGAGTTCTGCTCAACCCAGGGCTAGTGGGCGTGAACATTACCTGTTTGGCTTTATAACTACTTCTATAACATGATTTCAAACTACTGATATATCTTTAAAGGATAATATAGTAGGTAATACACAATGCAACACCTCTCATGCCCCTACCACTGGCTTTGTATGCATTAAGTCCTATGACGGTTAAAGCATTACTTACTTCGTCTTCTAGCACATGTTTAAATGCACTTACCTATGTAGAAGCCCGTTTTCTGTTTGTCTACGTTGTCATCGATATACTGGGCGGAGTAAGGGTAACATGGAGCTTTTCCGACGCCCTGTAGGATCATACCAATACACAATAGGGCATACGCAAGCGTCTTCTGTGAATGCTTGCTAGTCGTAATTGGTAACTCTGTTGTGGTATTATTTGCTACATCTGTAGCGCTTGTATTTGAACACAGATACTCACTCAAAGAAGACCGATTTTCGTTACCAACCGCTGTTGCATTAATTATGTTATTTAGGTCATCTGAATACACTACGAAATGTGGCAGAGCTGTTATTATACCAGCAATACCGCACAATAAAGTCAGGAAGCCAATAACTCGAGGTACGTGGGCTTTTGGGCTAAAGTAACTGGCGGGAATCGTGCAGGCGACATAACCAATTTCCCAAGTTGTCAGCATCCAGCCTGTCTCCGAACTACTAAGTCCGAACGCTTTCTCTATGTTGGAAACCTGTGATACGGTTATTGTGTATAGTGACCAGGACAGCAAACCAAGCGTCCCGAATACTCCAATAAAAGATCTTATTCCAGCGAGTGGCTTTAACCAAGAAGGTCGACACGGACCAAACCCACATTCTGTGTCACGATTGTTTCTAACAATTACTTTCTCATCCATGGTCTGAAATTCGTGTTCACACTTATCACATATTACATCGAATACGTATTTCCTTTTCTACCGGTAAAACCAAATCGCCATGAATTTAGGCGTATCCATATATCCATCGAAGTGATGTTATAATAGGTTTGCCTGGACTTGATTTCAAACTACATCAGCATACAGTTATAAAAAGCAACAAATGTATGTATTGAAATAAAATAAGTTTATTTTATACACAAGTACTTACTAACTTGTTTTATGCATGCACGTACATGTTTCAATAATGACATATTTAATGACAGACACAACGTCCACTGCTACGAATACAATTTACGTATTAGCAGAGAAAATATTATCATAAATATTAATAAAGATTCATAACGCCTTCATTAAAACATGGGTGTATTTTCCCCCGCAAAGCTTTCAGAACATTGTTTTACTGTTTGTCACCATCAGTTGTATACATGTACAATATTTAACGTATATACTGACCTGTCAGATTCGTGATCGACATTATAGATACATTGTTCTTATATTTAACTAGTATTTTCAAAATAACGTATACTCAAGAGCATGAATATTTAAAATCGTGTCGCTCAATGTATTATCACGAATATGAATACGTATAGGCTGTAAGCTAGTTGGAGAAATCCTCCCCACCAGGGGTAATTTTGTACACCCTATTTTTCTGAAGGCCCATTATGTGTAGAGCATTTTAGAACATGCGTGCCATCTGGCGACTGGGGATTTATCGTGTTACTGGGTGTAGAATACGTTACCTATACAATAATAATTAAAGGGTTTGTATATTAAATTGTCTTCATTATTCATGCCTATTAGAATACAAAAGTTGGTTTTACTAACTTTTTATACCTAAGATACCTGCATTACTAAGTCTACGTTACCGTAATTTACGTTACCTTGTTTTATTAAGTTTATTAACTAAAGATGACGTCTTCAACACTGATGAAGGAATAGAAAGAAATCTCCAGGAAATCTCCAGGAAATCAATATGAAGCTGAATAACGTCCTATCAAAAGACGACACGTCTTTTTTAAAAAGCATTATCAAAGAAACGATTTTAGAACTAAAAGAAAGCTAAAATACAGAGTTGAAAAAAGAGGTGAAGCAATTGAAAGTAAATATACAAGAAAAAGAAAATGAACATGAAAATTACAAAGCAAATATAGAAAGTGAGCAAAAAAGGGTAGATGAAATTATAAACGAGCATGAACAGTATAGTAGAAAGAAGAATATTAGAATAACAATGCTACCAGACGACGAGCAAAATGAACAGTCAATGCAAACGACAAGGAAAGTACTAAACATGCTTAACCGAAAACTTAATATGAATCTGACCCCCCAATGAGATCGATATTTCTCATATATTGGGCCGCTTTCAAACAGGCCGAAATCGCAGAGTTATTGTTAAGTTTGTGCACAGAGAAGTCAAACAGAGCGTGATGGCAAACCGGAAGCTGTAAAAAGGTAGTGGGATGTCAATATTTGAAGACCTCACCAAACTTAATAACGAGGTTCTAGCATCAACAAGGAAGAAACTTAAGGAGGAGGTAGACCAGTCTTGGTTCGCGAACGGAAAAATATTTGTTAAATGGAGGTCTACAGCTAAAATAGAAAGAATAGAGTTCAAAGACTTCCACACTTGGCTCGATCTCCCCTGGCCATAACTATTTATTGCACAGTCCCTTTAAAATCAGTGTGAATATTTATCGCGCTTAAAACACCCGTGCGGTATACAATATATTGTGTTTTCCCTCAACACCCGCGATAAGAAATTGATCTTTCGATGCAAACTATACAATACTTTCTTTTAAGTACCACGCGAACTCGTGATTAACGGGAGAAAACAAGATGACATACAAACACAGTGGTACCTTACATAAACCAGTCCCGAACACGTAATTAATAGGAGCTTATAAATTGACACACTAAACAGTACTTTACAGATCAGGTGAAGACTCCAGACCAACCCAAAACGAGAAAAGACGTCGATCTGTATTAACCATACACCTGTATTATTTAATTATTGATCGTTACAGTATGTTTTGTTGTTGTTTGTTGTTGTTTTTTTGTGTTTTTTTGTGTGTTTTTTTGGTAAATCGTCTACATGCACAAAGGTTTATTAGTTTTTATGGTTGTTTATGTTTTTGAGAAATACTTCTTAAAACATATAAAATCACTACCGGTATATACCACTACGGGTATGTTACCCGACCCATTTGTCATTATAATATTTCTATTGTATATATGTGGATATTATTCTGTCTGTAAAATATTGGCAATTAAATATGTTTAAATCTAAATCTTAAACAGAATCAAATTTGGCGCTTAAAAAAGCTCAAACATAGTATTACATGCAGGTTTGATGATTATCTTGTGTTGTATGTTATGTTTTTATGATCACATAAACTACACTATACGTGCGTCTGTGCGTGCGTATGCACGGGCAAGCGGTAAGGAGTGAGCAATCACATAGGTGCATGCTTTTGTGTTTTCAGTAATATAGAATATGGCTCTATATATAAATAAGTTCTGAGGAGAAGAATTTACGTGTTACTATTTTATTGTAAAATACCAAAGCCAATGTTAACTATAATAAGTGTAAGAAATTATGCATAGTATTGTCATATAAAATCACTGGTGCGAGAGTGTGTATTTTGAACGTGAAGCGTGCACAAATATTTAAGTAGCATCCTCATGTGCCTTTTATAAAGTACAATAATATGTAATACATTGATCATGATAATTCTGCAAATCTTATTTTAACCAGTTCTGAACAGAATAGCTAATTAAAAAAAAAAAGTGTTTGTGTCTTTGTGTGTGTGTGGGTGTGTGTGTGTCTGTGTGTAAATTGTTGTTTCATTAATTTTGTGCATATATATATATATAATACCTAAATTTTATTTCTATTTTTTTTTATGTAAAAAAAAAAAGAAATGTGTTGATATATGTTGATATATATTTTTCTGTAAAGCATGTTTAAACTGTGAAGTATTACAATAGCAATTGTTCAATGTTTTTGGGGAGAGTATATATTTACATATAGTTCGTTTTAGTATTGTAGAGTCGATCAAAATATATACGTAAGTGCTTATTTTTTAGAATATAATGTGTTCAATATATAGTATTTTTTCATAAACGTAAAGCACTAGTAATTATTGTAAATTTTGATACTCTCGTAAAAGACACACAGCCAATGTGTTTTGAATAGAAATGTATTCTTTGTAAAGGCTACTTAATCGAACACGTAGGATTACTTTTGATGTATATAAACTGAGTGCCACCAGATATTCTCCAAATGTGTGTGCCATGTTGTTATAGCTAGATGCAGAGTTTATTTGATAAACAATGCATTGTTTATGGGATAACCTCAACGTGATTGTGTAGTTGTTGTATTTTTTTGTTTTTTTGTTTCTAAGCCACTTTGGCTTTTTATTTTGAAATATGTTCTAATTGTTCTTGTATGGTGTCTTTCTTCCTTAATTTTGTTTCATGGTTGTTGTTGTCGATTTCTTTTTCTTTTTTTTTCCTTTTTCCTTTTTCCCTTTTTCAGACGAAAAAAAGGACTTTGTAGCGATGTGTGTGTTCTATCCTTGGTGCTTTATTTTATCTTATATTTGTATTTAAGATTGAATCCGAAATTATTGCTTTCAACGTGTGCTATGTATTGATATGCAAATATAATACACTATTACAAACTTAGATAGCGCCCAAATCGTACACCAATACGAGAATACTGAAATGTACACTGTCACCCCTGGTCTCTCCGTCTTATATATTACTCTGACTTCTCTCTATATACTCTCTTTTTCAACGATAGACTACTTAGACGTTAAACTTTTACCGTACTGTTCAATGGTAATACACTGTAATGATATTCAAACAACCATACTTGTCATAGCATACATATTTTATGATAGTAATAAATGACGGTTAAAATATGTACCTTTAATGTTAAGGGACTGGGAGATTATCGCAAGCGACGACAACTTTTTGAATGGTTAAAGCTAAATAATTACTCAATTTGTTTTTTACAAGAAATCCATTGCGAAGAAAATACATTTAGAACATGGAAAACAGAATGGGGGCATGAGGCATTTTTTAGTGGAAATAGTAGAAATAGTATGGGCGTGGGCATCCTTGTTAACTCGAATTTTTCATACAAAATATTGGAACATAAAAACATTATAGATGGTAGGATGCAATCATTAAAGATCAGCATCGATGAACAAGAATTTCTAATGTTGAATGTATATGGTCCGAATAACACATCTGATAATATGAAGTTTCTGTCAAGTATTGAAGAGTTTGTCACTTTAAATGATAGTGATACTTTAATTATTGGTGGGGATTTTAATACTGTGATTGATGTAAGTTTAGACAAGAAAAATGGTAATATTAACAACAACAAACAATGTCGAGAAAAGATTAATACTATAATAGGAAACAACGATATAAACGATATTTGGAGAATTTTTAACCCACTACTAGACATTACACGTGGCACTCAAACCATAAACCCCCAATATTTTGCAGACTAGATTATTTTTTAGTGTCTTCAAATATTATAAATTCTATCTCGGCTTGTAAAATATCTACAGGGCTACGTTCAGATCATTCTCTTGTATATTTTAATTTAAATACGGACAATACACCACGCGGACCTGGGTATTTTAAATTGAACAATAGTGTAATTTTAGAAAAAGAATACCAAATTAAAATTAAACAAACTATACAAGAAATAGTCGATATAAATAAAGATTCAAACCCCAATACTCTTTGGGAAATAGTTAAAGGCACAATCCGTAATGAGACAATTCTGTATACATCGCTCAAGAAAAAAAAAGTATTAAAAGAAGAAATTAAACTAAAAGATGAAATAGACAAACTAGAATTAGAATTATCATCAAACCCTCATGACGAAAATACGATTAACACTATTTTAGAAAAAATAATCTTTTAGCAAATATTATAGAAAAAAAGACCATTGGTATCATTATTAGAGCAAAAGCAGAATGGGTCGAAGGAGCAGAAAAAAAACACAAAATATTTCGCAAATCTAGAAAGAAAAAAATCTGAACGAAAAAACATAAAAAGACTAATAAACAACAATATAGAAATTACGGACTCTAATAGTATCATGACAGAAACAAAACGATATTATGAACAATTATATAGTAAAATTAATACGAAAATAACAAATACGGATTTTTTTCCCATCGAAAATGAAACTTCATTAAATCAAGAACAACGCGAACTGTGTGAAGGAAATTTAAGAGAACTAGAATGTTATAATGCTCTAAAAGAAATGAAAAACAACAAAAGTCCGGGTTCGGATGGAATAACAACAGAGTTTTATAAAATATTTTGGAACGAAATTAAACACATTTATATTAATTCAATTAATTATTCATATGAAAATGGAAATTTAACAGTTATGCAAAAACAAGGCGTTATCACCTTATTACCTAAAAAAGACAACAATTTAACTTCATTGACAAACTGGAGACCTATAAGTTTATTAAACGTGGACTATAAAATTGCTACTAAATGCATTGCAAACCGCACGAAAAAGGTTTTATCTACACTCATAGACAATAGCCAAACAGGATTTTTGAAAGGAAGATACATTGGAGAAAATATAAGAACTATATTTGAGGTTATTGATTATTTGAATGACGAAGACTCTCCAGGACTAATATTTTTTTGCGGACTTCGAGAAGGCATTTGATAGCGTCGACCATGAATTTATTATAACATGTTTAAACTATTTTAACTTTGGACCTTCTTTTATCAATTGGATAAAACTGTTTTATAACGATGCCCAAAGTTGTGTTGTAAATAATGGATACATGTCTGATTTTTTTAAAACAGATAGAGGAGTTAAGCAGGGATGCCCACTATCGCCATATCTTTTTATAATAGCAATTGAACTACTATACAATGCAACAAGAAAACATAAGGATATTGTAGGAATAAAAATTAATAATAATGAAATAAAAAACACAGCATTCGCCGACGATACTACATTTATTCTAGATGGGTCAAAGAAAACGTTTGAAACATTAGTAAACCTAATCGATAATTTTAGTGAAGAGTCTGGATTAAAATTAAACATAAAACAATCAATAATACTACGTATCGGTTCATTAAAAGATTCAAATGAAAAATACTGTGAAGAAAAACAATTTGTATGGACTAAAGACAAAGCAACAACACTGGGAATTGTTCTTGCAAATGAAAAGGGAAAATGTGAAGAATATAACCTTTATCCGAAAATAGATCAATTTATAACATGCTTAGATCAATGGAAAAAACATAATTTATCTATTCTAGGAAAGATAACGGTAATAAAAACATTTGCTCTACCAAAACTGATATACCCTCTAACTGTTTTGGAGACTCCATCAACAGAATCCTTAAATCGAATAAAAAATAAAATGTATCAATATTTGTGGGAGAGTAAACCAGATAAAATCAATAGGAAAACGATTATACAAGGCTATACAAATGGTGGTCTAAAAATGATAGATTTGGAATCATTTATTAATTCCACTAAAGCAGGATGGGTCAAAAGACTTGCTAATCCGGATAATCACGGTGATTGGAAGGATATTTACATGAAAGAACTAAATCAGTATGGTGGGGGTATTCTTTTTGAAAGCAATGTGAACGGTAAAGATGCAAAAAACATAATCACACGATCCGCTTTTCTGTCAGAAATAATAAAATCATGGTCTTTAGTAAACTTCAAAAAGAAGACTAGCAGCATTGCAAAAGAGATAATATGGAATAACTCGTACATAAAACATCAAGGACGTACTATTTACTTCAAAACATGGGATAACATGGGTATTAAATATATTGAACAATTGTATAACCATAGAACTAGAGACTTTTATACATTTGCACATTTGAAAACAATATATAACATACATAACTCTGAATTCCTGAACTACTATACAATTGTTCAAAGCATACCAAACAAATGGAAACAGAAACTGAAAACAGAAGACAGAACAACACACTGTTGCGAAACCAGCTTACTAAAACAAATACGAAAACAAAATAGTGCCAACAAATTATTATACAACATTCAAGTGAAACGCATGCAAGCAGAATTACCAATTAAACCTCACCAAAAATGGGAGGAAACTATAACAAACATAAACTGGAAACACATTCATACTACACCTTTCAAAAGCACGATCGATACAAAACTTAGAACTTTTCAATATAAGTATATAATGAGAATTATACACACAAACAAATTTCTATATAAATGCAAAATTAGTAACACAAGTCTCTGTGATTTTTGCAATATGCACGTTGAAACAATTGAACATTTGTTTTGGGAATGTACATTTAGTAGAGCTTTCTGGACAGAAATACATAACTTTTTAAACAGCAAAAATATCCCTTTTGCATTGACTTTCCAAATGATCTCATTTGGTATTATTCAAGATAAATCTTATTCAGATATTTTAAATTGTGTTTTAATAATTGCAAAGTATTTTATTTTCAAGAATAAGTATGCGAAAACGATTCCTAGTTTTACATCATTCATCTCATACATACAAAAAATTGAACATATAGAGCATATTAGAGCCAGTTCAAAAGACAAATTGGAATATCACTCAAAAAAATGGGAGTTTTACGATTAAATACAGAAAATTGACAGTATTCGGTATTAAATGCTCTCTCTCTCTCTCTCTCTCTCTCTCTTACTTTATTTTCGTTAACTATTTCTCGGAATACATGTATGTAAAATGACACTTTAATATAACTGTTTTGTGTTATTCAATGACTACATTCATCATTCATATATATGTAACTGTCGTACTGTCATAAACCATATATTGTTTTCTTTTCCATGTATGTATTGAAAGAAATAAAATATTGAAATATAAAAAAAAAAAAAAAAAAAAAAAAAAAAAGTTTATTAACGTAAGACATCAAGAACATTAATAATGTTACATCCGAAAATTATTCCAAACCTTACATATATCACAGACATACGTTCCCATGATGTTAATAATGTTTGGTTCTTGTAATGTCCGTTACATTGTGTGTTTTTAATTCATTTACTATTTTCCGCATGTTAAAATATATTAGAACAAATCATCCAATACACTATTAACATTTTATTGCAACATCCTTTAATTGATTGTAACAACTCATTTTGAACATTATTTATGCTTTTTAAACTACAAAATTTCGTTTCACTTAATGTTTGTACCTTTGATGCATTATTAAGCCTACGTTACCGTAATTTACGTTACGTTGTTGACTGAAGGTGTTTGGTTTAAGAAATTAAGAAAATAAGTATTATATATTCGAACATTATTTTAAACATCTTAGTTATAACAGACATACGTATCCATGATGTGAACAATGTTTGGTTCTTGTATTATCCGTTACATTGTGTGTTTTTTTAAATAATTATTACTATTTTTCCGTGTGTAACTAGAAATCTAGAAAATTCGGCCAATTAGCTTATGCAGATGTTAATACAATATTCCTCTAAACATCATCGATGGTAACAACAATGTTTGAACAGACATGAAATTATGTCAAGCTAATATGTGTTACCTCATGTATTAAACAGTACGTACGTTACCAGTTACGTTTGCATCATAGTATTTAGATACCACATCTAAGTATCAAATAAAAACATGGATATATATCTTTATTTTCCTTTATTTATTGTTTACACTTAGGCAAACATTGAATGAAATGAAGTTTGTAGATAATTTACACGACTCTTCCGTATTTTTTACGTTACGAAATTCAAAGAAAAATTGCATATTATATGCACAATTCAAACTGCTAATGTATTCATAATATTATAATAATCAAATGTAACAAATTAAGCAATTTCAACATATTCACAACATTAATTGAACTTTACTTACGTTACTAACAAATATAAATGTATAGCTCTATAAGATAGCATGCATTTTCATGGAAATATATTTCATCATTATTTTGAGCTCATAATTCCTCTATACATTACTTCCTTCAAACTCAATATCAATCAGTTTGTTGGCTGCCATATCTTCCCACCCATTATTACTTTCTTCTTCAGTGTCATACTCTTTAAACATGATGTCAACCAACTAGTGTGACGCAATATCACCAATAGTCCAGTCAATTTCAATAGATTTATCTTCTCTCATTTGTTTCAGCGTCTGGTTAATGTTGGTCAGTATGGTGCCACAACAGTACTTGGAAGTGTGCATGTTCAAATACATGATTATAGAAAAATGACACGACGGAAAAAAGCTCTAGTTGTGGCCTTTGAATTTTCGCAAAAACATATTTGACATCCGTGTAAAGAGGTTTGCCATATAGGCAGCACACTATCCTCTCCGTGATCTCCGTACTTTTTTTGAAGATCATCCGAACATTCACGCTGCTGTTCGACAATCTAAATTGACACAAACTCTCTGTGCTTTTTAATCATCTTTAATGGGACAGCCTTGCCTCTCCCTACCAAGCCACTGATTGTAATACAGATTGTAAAGCAATGAAGTGTGGGTAGTAAAGACCAAATATCAGAACCCGTAACCTCTACAATTTGTTTCACATTCAACATCTCCTTTTTTAATCATCCCAGTGCCAAACATGACAGATGGATGTATTACTGAAACAAAGGGCTAGGTCCACGAAGAGATGAAAATGGCCCTATAAATTGTGAAAAAAATAAAAAAGATATTTTTCAGATGCTATGACGTTTTTTCACACGTTAGAAGTTTGAATTTTCCAGAAACAATACTGTTTCTAAAATCTGACTCAAAAAAGAATGATTTATGTGCCTTGTAATCTCCATAGCAACTCGCTATTTCCTAATTTTCCAGTATCTTGAGCATGTTCAAAGTATCATTGCACACTGAGCGCAGTCATCGACCTTGCTAAACCAGGTATATTTAAATAGCGTATATAATTGTTGTTCAAGTCTTAAATTATAGAATGGTCGAGGCATGCGCTCTATGTGAAAATTATTTTTTTCTTCCTTGTCAAATGCCAGTTTTCGCTCATTGCCAAATACTGGTGCAGGTCTTCGTCAGATGTAAAATCATACTGTATTATCATAACACATCAATACAATTGCAAGATTAAAATGTCTGTGTTTTTATTTTTATTTATTTATGTACAACAAAGGATACAGTGGTTTGATTTTGTTAGTAAATGATCGTAAACAGTTACCGGCTATCTATACGTGTATCACCCTAAGGAACCCCATCAAGTGTCAAGCAGCTAGGATCGAATGTCAACAAACCAGCACAACATTTCGGGATTATTTTTCGAGACTTAACTTATTCAACAATGTGAACGAAGAAAACACAGACTTGGAAAAGTCCCAATAATTTCAGTAAGTATCGCGTTAACAGTATAGTAATTATTATTTATGCAACTTGTGGACAAAGGTCTGAAAAGACGATCGTGACATTTTAGGTCGTCTGCTAGTACTATTAGTAGTGGGCTACTGTAACGGTACTGTACTGTAGGTATTCATAAATTAATGACACAAATAGGGGTCTGCATCACATCAGTGTGAGAATAAATGATAGATTACAGACTATAAATGTTGTATACAGTGCAGTAGAGTACAGCCTTTTCAAAGAATCAAATTGAACAAAATCAGTGTTGTCATTTTAACAGCAAAAAAATCGGGTCATTGAAAAATGCATACCGAACAAATAAATCACTTGTAGTAGAACAAAAAGGTTTGGAGAGTTACTATTGTATTATTTCTATGAAGTTATATATATATTATCCAATTTTTAAATCAACTTTGAAGAAAGCTATTTAGGAAGTGTCTTAAACCGCTTGTAAACATTGAAATATACCCCACTGGATACCCCCCATAATGAAATCTATAAATAGCTTGCACAGCTGTTGTTGCATAATGCTAACTGTAACAGTTATGTAATATTAGTTTTCAATGTGTCTCAATAAATCCTCGGTGGCCTAGTGGTAAGAGTCGCGGATTCCTCAACTACTCTGAAAAAGATAGTGGTTCAAATCTTGCTTTTTTTTTTATGTTTTTTCTTTCTTTTTTTCTTTGTTTTACATTTATAAAAAGTTAATAACATTTGCAGCTTTATAAAAAAATATATATTCTAACGTAAAGAATATTTTATCTGTTGTCAATACATTTACTGTTGAATCTTTGATAACTTTATGTAAAGGAGATTTACAAAATCACATGAGCAGATACGTAAACTTATAAGCTAAAAGGATTAAATATTAAATATGTTGATGGATGATTATTGACAACTGAGATGAGTACATCTCTTTTATCAACAGTTTTGTTTCTGAAATATATATCATGGGACATATTTATATTAGAATCTTTAAACACCAGTTGTAATTGTTTTTCACGAAAATAAGTTGCTGATATGATCACATCTGATGTATTTTTATAGTGAAACAATTTCTTAATTTCAGGGGTGGATGCCTCCGACTAGTCAGAAACACTACAATTGCAACCTGTGTTGTAAAAGGACAAAGCCTAAAGAAAGAAGAACAATTGTCAATTCGGGGCTTAAATATTTTTTTAGAGCCAAAAGCTGGTGAAGTCTTATGCAATACATGTCGCCATAATTACTACAAGACAGTGCATGTGCCTAGCAAACAAGCAAGCAACACACCAAGCACCTCAGACAATGACCCAGATTATGCACCACCACAAGAGCCAGAGAGAAGTAGAACCGCCACGATATCAAGTCCTCCTTCTATTTCGCTAAACATAAAAAGCACATCAAAAAGTCATGCTTATTGTTTTATATGTAAGAGACCTGGACCAAAACTTATTGTAATTTCTTCAGAGGCGAGAGTATCTGCATTTGTTGATTACAACATTCTAATTCCTGCTGTCTGTCGATGTTGTCCCAATCATATGGAAGATGGAATACTATCCAAAAACGTAACAGACATATTGCCAACGACAGCTACCTCATTTGTAAACAGGACAACCATTTTAGACCTACTTAATAGAATGAGAGAAATAACAAAACAAAGCCAAAGGTTAAAGATTGATTTTGATAGTGGTTCATTGACTGATAGTGACTGTTCCAACTTGACTGGACTATCCAAGTCACAATTTTATGAGCTCTGTGACTATGTAACACCTCATGTGCGTAATACCCCAGTAAGAAGCACAAGACAGTCAGTCGGCATATTTCTTCTAAAACTAAAATCAGGGACATCAAACAAACTGCTCTCTACCTTGTTCAACATCTCAAAGTCAAGTCTAAGGAGAGCTATTTCCACGGTTAGACTTGCCTTAATGAAGTATTTTGTGCCCCTCAATTTAGGTTTACAGCATATTTCAAGGGAAGATGTTGTTACAAATCACACCAGACCACTGGCGCAATCTTTATTTGGAAATGGGACAAATGCTTTACTTGTTTTAGATGGAACCTACATCTATATTCAGAAGAGTAATAACTTCCAGTTCCAAAGGCGTTCGTACAGCATGCACAAAGGTCGGCCACTTGTAAAACCAATGATTGTCACGACAACAACTGGATATTTTATAACAGTAAATGGACCATATCTAGCTGATGCTAAGAATAACGACGCATCTATCCTGAGACACATGCTACAAACAAATGTAGAGGACATTAGAACTTGGTTGCAGGAAGATGATGTTTTCATAGTTGACGGGGGCTTTCGGGACGCCTTGGTGTTTTTTGAGGAGCTCGGCATCAAATCGGAAATTCCATCCTTCATGGTCAGAGGGGAAAAACAGATGAGCACAGACGATGCTAATGCAAGCAGATTAGTAACGAAAGTAAGTTGGTCATTTTCTTTTAATGGTTCTTTTACCCGGCAAAATGATTCGGATATTTCATATTTAGAAACGTGTACAGACAGTTTAATAGGGTTGTACAGGCTTAAAGGTTACTAAGTAGATGAATTAACGTCATTCATTTAAAAAAACTGACAATAAGTATTGTGTAGTCTCCGTAGCACGACATTCACTTAGGGATCACTTTGTCCGTCGTCGTCCGTCACTATTTATCCTGCAACCATAACATTGGCTATAACTTAAGAAAGTATTTGACCTATGTTCATGAAACTTCACACACATATTCATCTTGCCAAACAAAATATTTGGAGCATGCTAATAACTATGCCTTTCATTTCAGCAGAGTTATGTCCCTTTTCAAAAACTCTCTCTCTCTCATATGATTATTTAACTATGCCATTGTGTCTGTTTAATGTAGGTGCGCTGGGTTGTTGAAGCAGCCAATGCCAGAATAAAGCGGTGGAAGTATTTGGATCACGTTCTCCCAACAAATCAGGTGCCATACATCGGAGATTACGTGAAAATTGTGTGCGCTATTTCGAATAAGTTTTCACCACCATTAATTTCTGCCGATGCTGACGAAGATGCCGCACTTGCTTCTAAAATGAAAATTTGTCTACAAACATAAACGCATTTAGTTCATCTAGGTGGGGAAAGTCTGAAAACTCGGTTGGTTTTTGCCAATTAATAGCAGATCTTCTTTCCAAGTTATTGTCTTCTACATGTTGCTTCAATGCGAAGCAACATGTAGAAGACAATAACTTGGAAAGAAGATCTGCTATTAATTGGCAAAAAACAACCGAGTTTTCAGACTTTCCCCACCTAGATGAACAACAATTAAGAGATATAACGTGCGGCTCTTACCAACTGAAGATGAGCTCTAGTTACATACAAGAACATTTAGATGGAGAATGTGACATTCTTGTTCACAGAGAAAGTCACAATCTTCTACGTGTAAAGATTCAGAGCAGACACGTGTCATCCCGAGGCTATTTACTATGGATACAATACAATCCTAATGCAATTGAAGCGTGGTATTGTAAATGTAGGGCAGGTGCTCGTGTTGTTGGCGTTTGTTCGCATGTGGCGGCCATATTATGGTACCTAGGTTACACAAGACACACTGAACGTCGTGCATTTGGTGTTAGAGATTGGAGTGTATATCTCGAAGATGCTAAGAATATCCCTAAGATAATTGATGAATCTGACAGTGAGGGTGGAGAAAGCTTAGTAGAAGAATAAATGTCTTTAAGCATTAGACCAGCGATTGTCAGAACAATCTTCTAGTAATAATGTGTAAGGAACAATGTGATACTACATGTATACAGATGAACGTTCAACAACTGTTGACCATATAGAAGTTAATAGTGTGGTTGCCATGGTAACACCATGTTTGGCATACGTATTATAAATGTAAAAGAAATATCCCAAGTTATTGAAATAAGGAGCTACACTATATTTAAAATCCGTGTTACAGTTCAGTTTGTATTCATATTTAACCCTATGTTTAATAATCCATTGATTCCATTATTACAGGTAACCATGGTAACGCCATCCATGTGATTAAAGGGTATCATAAAGTTTAAATGGATACAAGCATTATGTATAATGAAACTTTATTATTCAATTAAGCATGAAGTGAAGAATTTTGTATATTTTCAGAAAAATGAAAGTGTTACCATGGTAACTAAAATGGTAACCATAGTTACTACGTAGTGAATATATATGTTATGAAATGTAAAAACATATAATGAATTAATGTATTAGATGAAATGAAAATATGATGTTAAATGTGGTATTTAGTGAAGAAATATGTTTTTTAAGTAAATAAATAAGGGCGTTACCATGGTAACCAAACGGCAAAATTATTGATTTTAAGGTGTTTTTTTGAAATTGCGTTGTCACAAATATTAAGTCCCTGCAATATCATGAAATTTGAAAACAGGGCCAAAAATGATTACAAATGGCCCTACCCCTTTTAAAATGCAGGATCAGTATGTCTGTGTCAGGAGAATGCATCAGGATTGTTTCCGATGTTGGTGAGAATTGATTCATTCTGATGTCTGCTTCCTCCTATGATGAAACAGATCTTCCTGACCATCAGCAAAGACAAATATGTCATCTGCAATGGTAAGCCAGGGAATTTTTTTCCCAGACAGAGTAGGTTTCATGACCTTGAAGGTTTGGTGCATATCTGTCCGTTTTCCAACGGCCGAAAAAGCGATTAATGAATTGTGTCGTATCGTCGCGATTACTCATGTAACTCTTCAAATCACAATAAGCCTTCGTTTTCGGCCCTGACAACAGGACAGTTGGGTTTTCACTTTGCCTCTTGCACACAAACACTTGATAGATCTAGGGACGCAAGTGTCTGTCACAAAGTCGACTCAAGGTGCTTTGGTAAATATGTCAAACACCATCTCTGCCAAATCGTCAAACGTACCAGGAACTGAGGGCTGATTGTGAGGTGTTGTGTTACCGTCACACACATAAACATATTCAGTAGGTCGCTGTGTAGCTGGCTCGACTGATACTTCTAAGCAGTGGAGCAATTTGGCTTTATCAGTTCTAACTGAATTGCCATCAGCTGTTGCAAGGGACCATGGTACTTATCCTAGAGGATATGATAGCTTCAACTTAAGATCTGTCTTATACCTGAATAATAAGGGAACCAATTAACCACATATAGTGTGTTGTAGATCGGGTCGGCGTGTCAATTAACAAGTCATTGACAAATATGTCATGGTCGTCTCAGCCTAATGCTGTAATAGATCATCATCTACATATCTCTATGCTGAAATACGGACGATCGGAGGTATAGCTCATAGTTATTGATATCAACTCGGAATTGGGTTTGTGAAACAAATGATAGATTCTGTGGCTCTTCTCAAGTCTTTCTCATTGTTCTTTGTTTGGGATGGATGCAGTTCTTTGCGCCAAGAAATAACTTCTGATGCCATATTTGCCATCTGGAGAGTGCCCCTGCGAAATGGACCTCGGTCAACCATGCTTTAACCATGGTCAACCATTGTTAACCATGGTCTGTATACCTTGGTTTAACCATGGTTGACCATGGTTTGCCATTTTGTTAAATGGAACTACCATGGTCAACCGTGGTGTTAATGTAACCATGGTCGACCAAGGTGACAAACCATGGTCGACCAAGGTGACAAACTATGGTCGACCAAGGTGACAAACCATGGTCGACCAAGGTCAAACCATGGTCGACCAAGATCAAACCATGGTCGACCAAGGTCAAACCATGGTTAAGAAAGGTCACCATGCTTATAAACCATGGTCGACCAGGGTTATAAAACATGTTCGACCAGGATATAATAACTAAGCAAAAAAACAAGATTTTCTGATCTAATACAACACATCTAATACAACACGATAAATAGCACTTATATTGCACCATCTACTTCTTGCAGTTGTAACTTTTGCACAGAAGCAATTTTAGTGGTCATTTCCGTTTTTTAAGTGAACGCCCCAGTGAAAATGTACACTCAAATTTCAGCGAAATAACAGTGAAATTTACTGAATAAATTGGGAAAATTAACAGTGAAATAACAGTGAAATCTCGGGGAAATGTCACTGGAATTTTACTGAAATTGTAGTGAAATTTCACTGAAAGAATTGGGCAAAATAAAAGTGAGTTTCAGTGAAATCTTGTTGAAATTACAGCAGTATTGGTCAATTTTAATATCAATGAAATCTTAGTGAAATTTCACCAAGAATACAACAGTTCAAGAACAGTTCACAAATATATAACATTCAGTATACATCACTTAGAAGACCTGATCATACTTGGTGAAATGATGCAAATGATACTGAAATCAAATAATATCTGCAGTGCTGAACACCATTGTTCTATCAACAACAAAAAAACAAGATCAAATCCGCGAAAACATATGACAATAGGCGTTTGGTTTTAAAATACTGTTCCCACTGTCTACATTTAGAAATGTCCTCTTTCAAATACAACTATATCATGTATAAGATGCTTTGATACAATAATTAATGTAAGTATAGTCACAAAACACTTACTTTTAATCAATAAATGGTGCAAGGAAAAACTATAGTTGTTTTCAATCTCCTGTCAAAATTCAAAAGGGTGCGCATTTTATTTGCACTTTTGTCAGAATCACTTTGCATTTTATTTGCACGTTTGTCACAATCACACTCCTAAACCAATCAATTTATCTTCATATAAAACTTGCTACACATATCAAGGTAGCGGTCCTGTGGTGTATTTTGATATAAAACAACAAAATTTTTGCCAATTATACATTCAAAAAATCTTTAAAATTGAGTTTTTTTCCAGGCTTTAATTATCTATATATATCATTTCCCCCGGGATCCCAGCTGCATTTTCAGTAGGGTGAGTTATATGATGTACTATGTGAGCATATATCTGTCTGTCTTCTGTCTAAATGAATAAATGTGTGTAGAGAGAGAGAGAGAGAGAGAGAGAGAGAGAGAGAGCGAGAGAGAGAGGGAGAGAGATAGAGAGAGAGAAATGTCATTGAAATTTCAGTCAATTAATTTTAGTGAAATTTCACTACTGTAAAAATTTCACTGAAATTTCACCAACATTTCACTGAATTTGGTGTTTTTACTGAGATTTGTCAATATTTTCAAATTTCACTGAATTTTGGTGAAATTTTGGTGAAATTTCACTGCCTTTTTCACTGGGGTACATGCTGAATGACCATGGTTGACCATGGTCAACCATTGAATGACCATGGTCAACCAAGGTCAAACAATCTTTGACCATAGTCATGTCGTTAAACCATGGTTGACCATGGTCTTTTAGCATTTCAATGTTATCAAAAGCATGGTTGACCTTTGCCAACAATGGTTCAACCTTGGTTGGCAGAGCTTGACCATGGTTGACCATGGTTGACCAGGGTCATGTTTCGCAGGGGTGGCCTCTAGCAGCTTTGCTCTACATTGACGTGTAATGCATCAGTGGTATTACTGGTATGCTGCACACTTTCTACTGAATCCAGTGATGTTACCCTGAAAATTTGCATGTTGATTGATACTTTTTGAATAGTTATTTGACACTGACTCTCCTGTTTTGGAGTAGTTCATTTGACCCGGGGATGGGTTGTGTAAAGACTCAGGGTGTCATTAAATATACTGCAATGTGTCTGGCATAGTTCCAAAGGTTATACTAAAAGAACATTGGACATAGGCGTTAGAGTGAAGATAAATGCATGTCAAGGTCATTTTCCGTTGTGTCTGTCTTTGATAAGAGTTAGTATTATTAGTATTGTGTTTTCCAAATACTAGTAATCAGAATAAGGCAAGACTAACTTACATTTGATGGGAACAAAATATTATTATTCTTTGGGGTTTGTCTCAAAAGCAGGATACATTGTATGGGAAGATGCCATAACTTGTAAAAAAACACATTGTCAATAACGGATAAGCTCCCAGTAGTTTATTCACAGTAGTCGAACGCTACTGTACTCCAAGCGGAAGTTGTGTTTTGTGAGTCGAAGGATTTGTTGAGAAGCGATGTGTGTGCGGCGTGACCTTGCTAGTGTTTGGTAAGTTTAGTTATTTTTTTACCTTTTTAGTGCGGTTTCATTTTCACTGGCAGTTTAACATACTTTACTGGTGCCTCTTGCACTTAGGTACGTCAATTGAAATAGCGTGTAAAAGCCAAAAATGACATGAAAACATCGTCATCAAGTGAAAATTGTGTGTACCGGGTGTAAACATTTGATCCCAAAACAGTCAATTTAAGATTATTTGTTATAAAACCACACATACACAGTAACAATAACATCTTTGAAAAAGGAAAATAGGTATAGGTATACTGAGTTTCTTGTTCATGTAGCTGTTTTTTATGGTTGAAATGGATCGTAGTGTCCACATCGACTGTACTCATAGTTGCAGGTTCGGTGTATTGTAGTTGCCGTGTGTACTCCTAGTTGGGTTAAATCCTATCAATACGTAGCCGCTAACAGAGACATTTGATACATTTATTCATGTTTATGAATGTGTCTAACCCACTAAATGTGTCTAACCCACTAATGTGGGCTTTATTTCAATAAAGAAATAACTGATACACTGAGTAGATTGAAAAGTCTATGACTATCAATGGCAACTTTTGTCAGTATGTTTATGCTGACACCCTTTTTTGGGGTAGATTGTCATATTATGTAAGTCAGATTAAGTTCATCCGTACGTCTGTATCCTACACTCTCTTAACTAGACCAGTACTGATTTCGGTAAAACATCGAGTTGACAAACACAAATATGTATACTCAATGTTTAGTAAAAAATAACCATAACCAACGGACAACGTCTGAAACTAAAACGCACAGCGCACACATACACATACACTGGTCAAAATTGCTAACCGGTCATTTTATTATTTGGAATATTATATCAAAAATTGTATATTTTGAGTTGATATTTCAAACAAATAAATATGAGCAGCAAACAAAACAATCAATACACTTTGTAACTTCAAAATCCGCACTTCCGGTCTCGTGGCTTATTTTGGCGCGAAATCGCATTATTCTCCCGTGCTGCACGAGGTAAGATTTGAACATGTGTTTGTGTTCTCGGAATTGTTTATCGTTTCAATCCCAAACAAAAACTTACTAAAAATTAAATAAAAAATGCGTCGCATGACAACGGAAGAGCGTGGACGGGCCGTCGGTATGATTATTGCTGGTACTTCGATTCGGCAGGTAAAGGACATTGCGTAATTTGTTCATTTTTATTAATTTATTTAATCGATTTTCTACGTTTTATTTTCTCTTTTTCAAGTCCAGTATTGTGTATTATAATATTCCTCATCCTTCCGGCAGGTTAGTTTATTCATAATTTTACTTGTCTGTCCGTCCGTCCGTCCGTCTCTTCGTTTGTTCGTTCGTACATGATTCTGTCTAACCATGTTCATTATTTCTGAAAAAGTCGCAAGCATGAGTTGTTTTATATGTATAGGTAGCCAGAACAGTCAACAGAAGTTTTTCAACAATTCACGACCTTTGGCTCAAGTACAATCGCACCGGAAGTGTTGATGACCTTCACCGAAGGCCAAAAAGACGTGTGACAACGCAGCGTCAAGATCGCTACATCCTTGTAACACACCTTCGTAATAGAAGAATAACAGCGACTGATACTGCCAGACGTTTAATAGGCGTCCATAATAGAAACGTGAGTGATCAAACAGTACGAAATCGACTACGGATCATGGGATTGAGAGCGAGAAGACCTTTTGTGGGATTAGTATTGACTGGAAGACACCGGCGAATTCGTCTTCAATGGGCCAGAAGGCATTTGAGGTTCACCAGAGCAGACTGGGCAAATGTCGCCTTTACAGATGAGTCCAGATTTAATCTTCAGAAGTCCGACGGTAGAGAGCGAATTTATTGACGACTTGGGGTACGATATTCGGATAATTGCGTCAACGAAAGATCTCATTTTGGAGGAGGGTCAGTGATGGTTTGGGGAGGTATTAGTTTGCACACTAAAACTGATATGGTGGTTGTTCGAGGAAACCTGAACGCAGACCAATACCAGCAACAAATACTTCGACCAACGCTTATTCCCCATATTCGCGCTAACCGTGGGATGACATCCATGCAAGACAATGCACCTTGCCATACTGCAAGAACTACCCGTCAGCTACTTCAGGGCAACAACATTCGAACAATGGAGTGGCCGCCATGTAGTCCGGATTTAAATCCAATCGAACATGTGTGGGACGAAATCGACCGTCGTGTGCGACAGTTACCAAGGCAACAACATATTGCTGACCTCACAAGGGACATAGTCAATGTTTGGAATAACATACCTCAGCGTTTTCTACATAACTACATAAATTCCATGCGACAACGCTGTTTAGCTGTTGTACGCGCAAACGGCGGTCATACGCGATATTGATTTTTGTAAATTTTGAAATTACTGGTATCTATGAATTTCGATAAAATAAACTTCTTTGAAATTCATAAAATACTTTGCTTTACTGATGTGATTACTCATAGAACATTTTTCAATACATTTATTTCCAATTTCACATATATTATTTTTTTCTGAGACAAATAAATAAGAAAATAACAAGTGATCGGTTAGCAATTTTGACTAGTGTATAACGAACTGTGACATACAGAATAAAACAGCATACATACCTTTTCTGTTTCAGGTAATTATGGATGAAATAAGGTGCTACTATTGCTCAAAAAGGTCACATGACTTTGCGGAGATAATTGACCATTCAATTGCCTACCACAACACAGAAGAGTTGAAAATTAAATATGTTACTTCATATGGACCAAACACACAACACATCCAAACCAAGAATTACCATATTGTTCCATTAGATATAAAGAAACAGAACAAATTAATCACTCCTAACTAAGTGTGAACATTTCCAATATTCCAGAATATTTTCTTTCATCCGCTAAGAAAACTCCAAAACTTACTTCTACACCTAAGAAGTGCGCGAAAAAATGTTTTTGACATGCAGCTTGAAGAAGATGGATTTACTGTGGATAAAATCGGTGATTCCTTTGATGACGGTATTTTAGTTTTTCCAGTAAGGCATATAGGGTGCGACATGCGAAACATGCCGGACGAGAACTCTTTTAATTTAGCATAAATACAACATATATACTTGGAGACTTTTCTAAGTCTACACCTTTTGAAATTCAATAACTTTTTTATTGTTTGACCGATTTCTATAAAATTGTGCATGTAATAATGTAAACCGATTGTGCAGCTAAATCAAGCAAATTATATCAATTTTAATTACTGAAAACAGGCAACATGCATTGCGCGTGCTTTATGCATTTTCACGTCAGAAAATTAAAATTTGTGCAAACAATGTTATCTTTCTTTACAATTTATTTTTTAAGACAACTTTCCAACCAAAAAAACACATTTTATTGATAATTCATTTATTGTTCGTGAAATTAATATATTTTCAGTTTTGTCTTAAATAATTTTGGATGGGTGGGGTAAGATGTTTTCATCCATTATCTAAATAGAATTTTATAACGATATTTGTAGTTGAAAAGATGCGAAAAGAAAACATAAATTGTTTTTAATTTAATAATTTATAATATTTTTTCTCGATATTTGCTACATAATTCACAATATTGTGACTTTTTAAATAAAATATCCGAATACCATTACATTTTTAAAGGAACACAAACATAATTGCATATTTCTGATTTATTTTGATATAAGGATTACACCTAATACAAAATATTTACACAAAACATGATTTTATTAAAAATATTGAAATTATGAAAATTTCGCAACACCATTATGTGACTTTTGGTTTTTAAAAAAACGACGGTACGGTTTGATTTTCAGAGCATATATCAAATTATGTACCTTAACGAGTAATATTTTCGATTATTTTTATTATAATATACATACATGAAATGTACCAAATACATTTTTGGCCAATTCATACAAAAATAGGGTAAAAATAAAACCGTCTTAAAAAGTGTAGACTTTGAAAAGTCTCCAAGTATATATCACATACATGCACACACCTGATGCTGCAGTTTAGGCAAATTCAATCCTATCTATATATTATAATCGATAAATGTACGTAAACACAATATCTATCCGTATTTGCATACTTTTTTTTGGACGTAGAATGACTTTTGAACACAACTACAATACAGTATTTACCCAACTAGGGTGACAGTGATTTTTCACAAATGTGCAACTATGAGTACACTGTATTATTATATTCTCACTATAACTACTAATGAACCCCACATCTCAAGTAGTTAATGAACCCCACATCTCACTATAACTACTAATGAACCCCACATCTCACTATAACTACTAATGAACCCCACATCTCACTATAACTACTAATGAACCCCACATTTTCAAGATCTGTGCTTGTTTCTTAACATGAAACATTCAAAAACAGATAAAATCATACCTCGTTTGAACAAAATAAGCAATTGTTTACACATTTTTTACGATTGTCAAGTGTTGTGGACAGAACACTCAACTGTTATTATATAATGCATTGTCTAAAACAAGTGTTTGTATATGCTGGAGACTACAATTAGGTACTCTGTAATAAATTGCAATCAAAGACTTTCTAAAAATCTACAAATAAATCAGGTTCTTACCGGCAGCGATCAGGCACCTCTGTCAAATATGATGTTGTTGTGGTGATATTGAGCAATATATCAACGCAACTTCCGCTGGGAGTACAATAGCGTTCGACTACTGTGTTATTGTGCAGTTATTTTTTTTCTGATTTATGAGCCATTTTAAAATAGTTATTTATTATATACTCGGTAAAAAAAGTTTTGGAACAGGGTATATAAAGTCATATAAAAATAAAACTAGTTGACAAAATTTAAGTATCTTTTTTTAGTAACCAAGGTTTACCCTACCCGGTTAATTTGGTACCAGAAACATTAAATTCCAAACAAGATTTGATTTTAAAAAAATATCGCAAACACACAAAGGGTCTGTAAAAAATGTTGCAAAGTCCATACAAAGTAACAGTTACGAACACATTCGAGTAACCAATAAAAAGTGCATTATTTGTTCGCAAACTTTCATTGTAAATTATAATTATTGTTGATTGTTGATCTATTGTGAATTATCAACTAAGATAATAAGGGTTATGGTCGAATGTCATGGTTCAGCGATCATTGTACGGGTTCGAACACTGCCATGGTCCAAAACTTCTTTTACAGAGTATATATTTATTTTATTTTTAGACAGTATATTTATTTATTAACTTATACTAATGAATTATATTACTTTTTTTAAAATAATAATCATAGTTAAAAGTATAATACTAGCACCTTTATTTCTGGAAACATCCAATATTACATCTAACTTTAAATTGGAACGTAATTTTCGTGTTTATTTTACTTATTGTATCATCTATATACAATACTCAACTTTTATAATCGGTCACTTTTCAAAAAATTATATATTTTTTAATAATTCATGTTTTCGTTTGAAATTTTAACTGGCGTCGTTAGCAAATATCGTTAGAGATTTATAAACTTAATCTGCCTTGATTGCACAAATCCTTGTTGAGAAACTTAATAAAATATTGGTATGTGTTTCGGTGATTTCCAGTTTTTAGTATTCGTGTTATTTTCAAAAAACCTGGGTGACCGATTATAAAAGTTGATACACACACACACACTTTATTTATTTATTCATTCTTTTATATATTCATTTAATGAATAACATTTTATTATTAAAATAGTCACTGTTTCAGTAAAGAACTAGAGCCTTTATTTCTGGAAACATTCAATATGTATGACAAATAACTTTAAATGGTAACGTAAATTTCGTGTCAATGTCACGTAAAGTAAATTACATTGTCTTTTGGAAATTTGCTTTCTTCGTTAGAATTTGGTTTTTAACATGTTTGATAAATAATATAAAGTATACATACCGTTTTGCTGCATATAAACAATTTTTGAGTTATACATTTTCAAAACATGATAATGGTAACGCATTTCAAATGGATGTCACGCCCTTGTATCCCCACTCTCATTTGGCAAACATAATTCATTTGTAGCAAAAGCATACCCTTTCAGGAAAATATATCCTTCAAAAAATTCCAGTTATTATTAACTGTATATGATTTTTTGGTAACGAACAGGGTGTAACGTAAACTACAGTACATTTGCATATTTGTATTATGTTTAAAAGGCCGTCTAAATTAAAAAAAATCATAAATAACATAATTATAGGTAGTATTTGTTGTTCATATGCACAAGTTTTACTCATATTCAAATTTATTGAAGGTGTTCTGGAATTGTCATGGTAACATAATTGTCACGTGCGTTACACACAAACGCCCCAATGCTTAGATGGCACACATGTCTCATTTTGAAGCTTCTTGTATGAACTTTCAGAAAATTATACCCTACAAAATCCCCCCTGGTGGGGAGGGGGGTCTATAGTCAGCTCAAAGACTAGTACCTTAACATATTAGTAACGCTTCTGAATTATATATATTCTAGTATATCAAGAAATGAATAGCCGATCACGCCCCAACAGGAATGGTATCTTTGTTATTGTTCTATGCCTGTTTTAATTGACTAGGGTTCTTGAATGCTACAGTTCCTGATCGACTTTTATATATATATATATTTTTTTTTTTTTCAATCTTGATGGGTCATGCTATTAACGGTTTATTTTCCTATTGCTATGACTACTGCCTACTTACTTTGTGGCTTTCTAGGATTGTGTTGTTATATTCATAGATACATGATCATCTTTTTATTTTATTTATATGTCCAACTATTTCTGTGTAAGAGAATATATCCTGGCAAGGAGGCCTTACTTACACCATGTACACTGTCCCTTTGGCTGGGATGTCAATAGGGCTGTCAAGGAGTTCCATACTTACACTGTCCCTTTGGCTGGGATGGACTTATAATCTTTTCTCTGATGCTATTTTTGGATATTAGTGTTATTTGCTTTGAGTGCATGCTTTTGGTTAACTGTGTTTTATGAATGCAATATTTCCTGTTCGACTTGCATATACTTTTGGTGATTTTACAAAAACATATCAGTTGCCAATAATTAAAATATTATAAACTTGCAGTGCATACCAATTGCGTTCTAGTAGCCATGCACTCCGCCTGCGTTCATTGTTCGTTCCATTTGCATTCCGTTTGCGCTCCGTTTGCATTCCGTTTGCGTTTGTTTATAAATGCATTTCTTTAAATGCATTGCTTTTATAAATGCATTTTTTAAATGTTTTTTAAACCGTATTCCTGAATGCAACGTCCGTTCCTGCAGCGTTGTGTGTGTGTTTTTTCCCCCTTCATTTCATATGCAAATGTTTATACCTAATATAATACATGGGCCTAAATAACAGGTTGTCTTTATTTTTACGTATATTTACGTTTATTGTACTATTTACTACATATAAACATGTCGTGTGGTATAATTAACATAATAATACGTATATAAATCTGGAGTAATCATAACTTACAAATACATACACAATGCATACAAAACAGTTTTTAACTAAATAGCAAAAAGTGCAAAGTACACATGGACGTAAAGTTTTAAAGAACTATTTATTGCCATATAATGTCAATGTCAACAGGTGTTTATTTATAACTATATGTCTACTGTACCTTTAAAGATAGCGCCTACATTCCATTTAATAATAGTAACCACTGAACCTTAGCATTAGTATTTACCTGGACAGTTTAGACTGGACACTGAACTACTTTCAGTGTACATGTATGTTGTATGTATACTTATAGTATGTGTATGCATGTGGTGTGATGTGAATACGGGTTACCTAACCAGCTTGGTAGTGGCATGCACTTTGAACTACCTTGTTCGTTTATTAGTTTCCCGTCTAAAAGCCCTCTCTAATATCACTTTTGTCACAGCTGTCAGCGGAGTAGGGTTTTCCTCTCCAAGAGTATAATTATGCATTGTTGATAGTTTATACTAGCCATAAGTTGAGTTACTTGCCTGTCCATACAGGGCAATTATATTGAGACCATTGCCTGGTATGTATTGTTTTATTTAATTTGTATGTAATTGTGAAATGATGTATTTCGATGGACCTGCTGGAATGATGGAATAATTACTTCGTACATTTTTGCGTATTAAGTTATAATGTTATTTCTTTGTAATTCCAGGCTGTTAGTTCCGTAATAAAATATAGAAAAACCTGCAAAGGACGTTATTTTATCAATTACAAAGGGTTTAGAATGAAAGTAAGGGTTCAGTATGAAAGCTTACAGAAAATTAATATCAGAACATTTGAAAAATGTTTCATCCCAAAATAAAAAGTCTCCAAAATAATGAATTATTCGTCTAGAGCAATAATGAAACATAATCACAAATATATTTGCCTAGCTCCCGCCGACTAATAACGATTCAACGTTGAAAGAGGTTTTGCTTTAACCATTGTATTGCATTCGTCTCCTTCATGAAGAAGGGTGAAGAATCTATCAGTGAAGTATATATGCTTATTTTAGTCGGCGATCATTTTGCCGTTGAGTTCTCCCGATTCTACTTCTGTTTCACTATCCGCAACTTCAGGCATGGCCATATCCCAACGTTTGAGTTTTCTTGCATTAAACATAGCAATGGAGATGATCATAATCGCCATACAACGGAAACCTATACATAGAAAGGCAGTAATAAAAATAACAAGCTTCAAGCGTTGAGTGTATCGGTATATCCTCCGAGCACGTTAAAGAACCATAGGAATCTATTCGATAATAAGAGTAGGGCAGGTTCCCGGATTCCTATGTATCCTTCCCCTCTCTCTGGGGCGGCTCTAAATAACCTATACTGTGTTGATGAGGCGTTAAACAACATTCAATTCAATTCATCTCAAGCGGTTGACTATTGATTTGATTCTCGGCAATTGGTGACAATATGATTCAAATACGATTTATTTTAAACAAATACTGTTTGTGATAACGGATAGTAATCAAATGATTTTAAGATGCTCATTTACGAGGGTTTAGAATATTTTGCCTTAACAGGTACGCCGATGCTCATTTAAACGTTTTATGTCATGGCGTGTCTACTGTCTGTCAGGAATTAAGTGTGATGTGTTGGATAAATAACATAAATCCAAAATGTACCAATTATTAATCCATGTAGTCGGTACCGTTGCCATTCTATGTTGTACATGTAGTAAGCGCAGTATTTTCCAGATGTCGTCGCCGTACTCCACACCAGACACGTGCCGTAAATAACATTGCTACCTATGATTGCACCGGGCAGCCATGTTTAATGAAGGTACGAATATTTCTTCTCTAACACTCAAACGCAAAAATGGATTCCTTTGTATTTACTTAGCAACTGGTGTTATGTAGGCAAACTGTTACCTATAATGCTTACCATCAACATCATGTTTATTGTTGATTCTTTCATTTAATGTCATTTAAGTAAATATTATATTCATGTGTATGTTGCATTCTTGTTTGGAATGTTCTGGTACAGAAACTTCTAGAGAGTTCTATCACAGTATAAATAAGTCCTTGTGAAATTGATAGTTGTTCAGTAGCCCTGCGAAATGGACCTCGGTCAACCATGCTTTAACCATGGTTAATGTAACCATGGTTGACCAAGGTGTCAAACCATGGTCGATCAAGGTGACAAACCATGGTCGACCAAGCTGACAAACCATGGTCGATCAAGCTGACAAACCATGGTCAATCAAGGTGACACACCATGGTCGACCAAACTCAAACCATGGTCGACCACGCTCATACCATGGTTGACCAAGGTAAAACTATGGTTAAGAAAGGTCACCATGGTTATAAGCCATGGTCGACCAGGTTTTCTGACAATGTTGAACATGGTCAACCAAGGTGATCAGGCATGCGGTTATTAGTTAACCAATTCAAAAATGTATACATTCAAAAAGAAAAAATAACAGATCTAATACAAAACATCTAATACACTAGACGATATTTTTTTTTTCGTTTAAGATTTCATCGCGTGAGTTCTGTAGCCACGAGTGCGAATACTATTTTGGGAGCTCATGAGATGAAATAAAGTTGCATCTTACACTGAAAAAAAAAAAGTTCTTTTATTTTATGCTTCCATCAGTGTTTTTCTGTCTATTTCATTTTTTTATTCCCCACTGGTAGCCTCAATTTATAAGCGCTTCACTACAGATCACTAGTTAATACACGAAAAAAAATAGCTCTGAAATTGTTTATTTCAGTAAAAATATTTTCCGTGAAATAAACATAATAGTTTATGCAAAAATCTATGAAATATAGTTATCACCGCTAACATACAACTATCAGCTAACATACAACTATCAGCAATCTGAGGTAAGAATAACAACTTTTTGAAGGGAGACAATCACTATAGACAAAGTGGTTCCAAAAACAGTGACATTTATTGATGGTAATTTCACTTTCAAAACAGTGGATTACCACTTTTATTTCACTGAGAAAATTATATAAATCACTGGAAAGCATAAAATAAAACACATCTAATACAACACGATAAAAGCAATTGGCACCATCTGCTTCTTGCAGAACTTTTGCACAGAAGCAATTTTTGCGGTCAAGTCCGTTTTTTTTAAGTTTCGGAAACTTAGTCTTTATTAGTTTCTCGAACACCCCAAACAAGCGCGAGTCAAAATTCGTGCTGATGACAATGTAAAAACTAAGTTCTACATTTACATGGGAAAAATTGCCGATGCATTTAAAAGAATATGGAAAATACAACATTACAGGTACAGGTGAGATAGTAAAGTGATGGTTGATTGATGGTTGAATTGGATGTTATAGTCGCACCAACAGCTAAGGTCATATGGCGACTTTCCAGCTTCCATTGGTGGAGGAAGACCCCAGATGCCCCTCCGGGCAATTTTCGTGCACGGGCGGGCACCTGGGTAAAACCACCGACGTTCCGTAAGCTAGCTGGATAGCTTCCTCACATAAAGATTCCTAGGCCCCTGAGAGATCGAGCCTACAGCGGTGAGGGGCAAGTGAGTGCAAGTCAGAGACGTTAACCACTCGGCCAGGGACGCCCCGGATAGTAAAGTGAATAGATTTTATTGTACTGTATACAAAATGTATTCCAACATATTAACATACTGTTTAATTGGATCTTTATTGAAAAATAATGTGCGCAAGCTGACAGACGAAGGGTGATATTCAAGACCGAGCGTCAGCGAATGAGATAAATATACCTCTACTGACTGACCTCGAGTTAAATTTCAATAAACTACAGAGACCCAATTAAACAATTTATTACATAATTTCTATTAATTTAATTGTAGTCCTGAGTATATTCTAAAAGAGAGTATATACATAGAAACACGGTGACTACTAAAAGTCGGGGACGTTTTGAATTGTTGGGGAAATGGGTCAAAATGACAGGATGTGTGCATACATTATGTCCAATCAATAATAAACGGAGGGTTACTATTTCTTTAAATGTTTTGTTATAAGCGCAGAATGGTTCATTTAATATGAATATTAAAACAGAATAATATAAAAAATAATAATTTGACTTTGTAATTTAGTAGTAACTTTCCGGGACTGATACTGACGATCATGTCTGGACCAGTCATACTAATTATCATGTTTGGAGTAAACTTTATATTCTTATTATATAAATTGGTATGTAACAATGTAGGATGGTTTAGCGGACATAACTATGGATTTGTTTATGTAAAAATGTAATAAAAGTCATTTTGTTTTTAATGATTTACTTTCCGGGGCCACTTAAAAATAGACACGATCTTCGATCTATTCAAACAAATGACAAGCAAAATATTGACTTTTAAATTTAACACTGACTTTCTGGGACTGTTTGTTGAAACCATCAAATCACAATGATTATACCTTATATTTATCAATGTAGGATGGTATAGCAAACATAATTAAGAATGTGTTTCATATTATACGGTTCGGGCGCTGGGTGGTGTGAGGCATGATGGCCCGGTTGTGCTTCGGCTTTTGGAAGGGTGCAATTCTCTTGTGATTGATAGTGTTATTGTTTTCTGCTGGCTTCCAGGCCATGTGGGAGTGCATGGTGGTGGTGGAGCTGATGGTGCTGCTAGGACAGCGTTGGATTTGCATATGTCTAGTACCGGGTTGCCTTGTGCTGATTTTGAAGGTTGTGTTGGCGCATGTATTCGTGGCTCTTGGCGGGCCGCTTGGGATTTGTCAGTTGGCAGTGGACTCCGTTCAGTTGGGCCGTTGCTCGGAGAGTGGCGTTATTCTGGTGGACCCGTTCGTCGGGAGGAGGTTGTTCTGGCCCGGTGCAGGATGGGGCGTGCACGTTGTACGCATTCATGTTTGTTGCAGGGTGGGCAGTTGCCGGAATGTGTGCCCTGCTTTGCACCGTTGGCGGTCGGACGCATCTTGTTGGAATGTGTAGACTTTGGTCCTGTGCGTCAAGGGTGCTGCGGTGTTGGTGCTGTGAAAGAGTTGTTTGGTGCTGTAGATTTTGGTCTTGTTTTGGATTTCCTAGGGGAGATCAGGCTATGTGGATCATTATACTGTGTTCTTGTATGTATTTGCTTGTTTATGTGCCCGTTGACGGGCATTTGTTGGTTTGTATTACACCTTATCATGCCTTATTTTTTTTAGTGGTTTGTCTTTATATGTTTGCGCTTATTTTTAAATAATACTTCATTTTTCATCAATTTTTGCGCACAATATGACCTATTTATGTGTCGACGTGCCGTAAAACAACATTCATTCATTCATTCATATTATACGGAACTGTTAAACATGTACGTGACTGATAATTGTGTAACATGATTGTTCATTTGGAAGTCAATAAGTTTTCTTAATATGTTATTTAAAATAGTTGTGTAACATACCAAGTAGATGGTAATACGTTAATAGTTTATAATTATATCTACAACATATGAAATGTAATATTCAAGAAAGGAGGTAACACATATACACGTTCTTAATATTTAATATGTTAGCTCGACTCTTTTGGAAAACCAATTTTAACTTTTACAAGTGCGTTTTCATTGACAGTGAGTATATCTGGCAATTTATGAGTCCCGCAGTTGGTGTGATACATCGTACATTTTTCTAAACGGGAATCGACATTTTATCTTGTCAATATGATAACTATTTATGGTAAACAACACAGAAATTCTGGTACAAAACGGTTAAATTTTTAAAGCAACACAGTCCATATTTAATAATGTAAAGCACACCAGCGCAATTTATATGACTTATCTTTGCTCTACCATATAGGGTGTCGACTTGTGGTTTCATTTGTAAAGTCCATACCTGACTTAATTGGCACGATTTGGAAGTTATTAATTCGTTTGTCGCTCTGTTGAAATTGAAATCCAGTACTGACTGAAACACGGTATATGAGGGTATGATCATCTCGATACTGTACAGAATTATACGAATACACACGCGTCTCTCGCTTCGATAACTTCCTCTAATACAACACAATAAAATCATGCACTATAGCTAAAACAGTGGCTCAAACATGAATAAATGTACTGACCTAAACATAGTCATGTTTATAAGTCCACTACTTTCTCATTAAATATCACACGACAATTAAATTAATACCAACATTGAGGAAACACGAACAGCATGAACTGCAACTTCGAATTTCAATGGAACCGTGTGACAGTTTTGGTAACACTACTATGCCAACGCGAAATAATCCTCAATCTAATATTGCGAATCTTAGCGAAATTGTAGGCTTTCTGTCTGGCTTTGGCTTGTATCTAGTGCTCAATATGGTTCTTCCTCTACGGAATTATCCACGCATCTGGTTAGAAACGGTAATGCTGCAGAGTATCAGTAAAAGGACATCTCTTATTTATTTAATGCGATTAAGAAATGCGCAGATAAAAGTGGCCGCCGCGACGTTTACAAACAGTATGGTAATAGACAGGTCACGTTGAAGAATATCATTCATAATATAGGAACTCCAAGCTATTGATATATAGGAACTCCAAGCGTTCCGCGTAAGAATGGAAATCCGGTACGAATAATGCATCGCGACGACATTGAAAGCGAAGCAGATTATAGCGTTTATGTTAAAAAGCATACACTCCGTTTCTATGTAGGCGGTTTTACCAATACAATTACCGAAAGTAAATTAGCGTCTTATGTAAAGCGCAGAGGCCACACAGTTACTGCAGTTAAAAGTTACTTTTTCCTTCTAAACACTCAAATGACGACGTTGTTATACAACTCAATGTTGAGCCCAACAGTCAAAGTGCGAAACTCGATAACAGCTGTGTTTGACCCCGCGATTTCGAATGCAAGCCTTGTCTTTCTAAAGCTAAACGTTACAGAGTCACTAAATCAATCGATTTCTTCTTTGTAGGCGTGTTTTTATTTGTTACTTCATGTTTACCAGCTCATGTCGAAATCGGGTATTCAAACGAGCAAATATAGCGCAGGAAATCATTTACTGTATATACATTGACCTGTGCACATCGTACCTATACACAGGTAACAGTAATTTTTACAGAAGAAAAAAGGTTTTTTTCTTTCGGGGCACGAACACACGACCATCTGACTTCAAGTCCGGTGCTCTATCCACTGAACTATAACGCTACTTGAGAACATAGTATACTTACTACCATTTATTATGAGGCAAAATATGTAATAAATCTTGTCGCACGTTTTAATTAACATTGCCTGGTGTAATACTGTATGTTATCAATATGAAACTAATACTTCGCCTCAAAACAACCAGATATCGATTTTTGTTATTTAGCGCTTTATGAGTTTTTGTGCGCGCGCTTGTCATTACGTAATGATTATTTAGTGTTAAACATGCTACCTTATACCAATAAATAGCCGTGTTTTAGTGGTTCAGCGTACATCCTACAAGTACAAGGCTGTGGTTCAAATCCCGTTCCGGGCAACTATTTTTTTTATCACATATATTCTGAAGCGGTATATTTATCGGTATTACCTGTATGGAGACTAAATAAAAATATGAAATTTTACGCATCGATTTCTGTTTATATACCGACTTTTGGGATGTTCGTCGATTTGAAACTACTTCACACGTGACTCATTCATGTTCGTCAGTTATTACCAGTTAAAATAAGGACTGTGTAGCTTTAAGGACGAGTATAGATCTAATGCAGATGTTGGCCTATCAAGTATGAGAGCTACAATGTGTATTCTCAATTGAAGACTTGTGTTGATTAGATTAATGCATACTAATGTAATGTGCATCTTTACTCGAGATAGAAATGACCGTTAATCGCCCTTTAAAAGTTATGTCATGGAATGTGACAGGTATAATGTCAAGTAGCACATACCTATGCGAATATCTTTACTCAAAGGATATAATTATATGTGGATTGTCCGAGAACTGGCTATCCAATACAAATTTACACTAGATATCCTAGATAATAACTATAAAAAGGAGATATAGGGTCCTATAGAAACCACAGCGTCCGAACGCAATGGCATCGTAGGTCCGAACTGTACTGCAAACAAGGACTTGATAATACAATGAAAGAGACAAAAAACAACATAAAGGGTTGTGATAAAACACATGCTGTATCAGATCGTAGCTTTCAAAGTGTTACGAATAAGCGAATTTGTAAAGGGGGAGTCGCCCTTATATTGGATATTAGGCATGATAGATACGTGACCCCTTTAAGAATTGACGACGACAGAATAGGGGGCATACAATTACAGATTACACCTCAACAGTTTGTGTATTTACCGTGCAACAATCATCCTATTGAACATATAGAAATTGTGTTGATATATATTATATAACGTGTGGAGTCTTTACTCAGATAATGGATGTGTGATTTTTACAGGTGACTTTAATACTAACTGTTTGAGTAGCAAAACTGGTAACAGTAGGGAGCGGTACTTGAAACAATTTTTAATTGACACTAACTTGATCGCTGCGAAAACCTTAGATGTATGCATTGATGCAAAGTCTACCTTGTATCATACGATGAAAGCTGTGAATCAGTCATTGATTCTTTATGCTGCCGTTAGAAAAAAAATGAAGGTTACAGCAGTGCGAAACTGTAGATGACCATTGTTTGAATGTATCGAGGCATAGGCGAATTATATGTAGTATAAATGGACCTATTTTTGATGTAATATGTTACTCAAATAACAATGTTTTGTCTACAACATACGGTGTCAATTGGCGTAAGGTAAGTTCAAGAGATATACAAAGTTATCAAGAAATGCTCAAAAATACATTCGAGCTACACAATCTACAGGGTGCGTAAGCGAATACAGTGAAGTTGATCAGGCATACAATATAATCACACATACAGTAGTTGGAGCATCTGAAAGGTGTTTTCCCAGATCCAAATTTAAACATTTTCTCAAACCATATTGGAACCCGCAGCTAACTGAATTACACCACATTAAAGACGCACTGCTAGGCCAGTAATTATATCCGAAAATAAGAGTCAAGGTCAAACAAATTCCAACAGAAAGTATTTTAGGAGTTTTAGAATCACTGACATGTAATGAGTTTTAGAAAAAAGTCCTCAAGATAAAGATGGTGGGAAATGCTAAATTTTGGGGTAAAAGTTGCGTTTTTAAGAGGAAATCTCCGGAAACTGGAATAATTTTATAAAAAATTATTTTAGCAAATTAGAATTTTCTAACAGTACGGAAATGCTCTTCCAAATACATCTCCATGTAAATCACGGTGTTATTGATGGATATTGGGTTAATAATATGAGATTTTGTGGCAAAACTTGGAAAATATGAATAAAATCGTTCATTTCTGTAATACATTTGGTGTTATCAGGCTATAAATTAAAAAAAATACTAAATGAGTCGTGAAAACTTAGTTTCTTACTGTTTTGCACAGAGAAAGGTACGGAGATGTGCCAGAAAAAAGTCCTTCAGCATACGACGATATTAATTACTTTATTTTTGGGTCTAAAAATGCGTTTTTCATAACAAATTGCTGAAAAGAGGAATCATTTTGTAATAAAATGTTTGAACATAAACTAATCTAATGGAAGTGATAAAATGGTGCACAATTATATATACAAATGTTTCATTGTATCGTAAGGTAATGTGAAAGTTCACATTGCGAGATTTTGGGGCAAAATGTTGAAAAAAAATGAATAAAATCGTTGATTTCTGTAATACATTCGTAGTACGGTGGCCCGTTATATGGAACATCTTACGACGATTTTGCTCTTAAGTGAATTAAATTTATTGCTATAAAATAGTTCATACACATGTTTTTTAACTATCTAATACAAATATTGTTGATTCAATATGTACACCCTTGATTGTTTGCTTCAAATGCTTTTAAGAAAAATGATGGAAGGTATTTTATTTTGACTTGAAAATACAGCAAATTTTATTCATGTTAAAGTGAGGAAACCTTCTCTCAAACCCATTTTCATGTGAAACACGAAATCAGAGATCGATAAGACGCTAATTAAATTAAAACAATTGTCCTTCATCAAAAATCACTGAAAAAGAATCACAAATAAGTATTTCGACAAATATAATTGAAGAGAAAAAATGGTGTATAAAACGTACATTACATATGTTTGATAATATTAGAACTTCAGAAGTGAATAAGATGCTCAAATTGCGAGGTCAGGGTCAAAACGTGGAACAGAAATGGAAAAAAACACCCCTGTTTTTGTGATACAATCAAATTACTGGGCTTTAATAATGAAGTATGTATAAACTAAAAGAGACATTTGTAAACAATACTCGGTCTACATTTGGAATCACGCCTATGTGTTTCGATGAAAATCTTAACATTGTGTTATCCGGAAGTCAACGGGACAGAAAACAGTTCACCGTTAGCCAGACGTGTAAAATGTAAGATCTGCATTGCATGTCTGTTACTACAATAAAGATGAAGGTTGTATTAGCGATTCCATGTAAATAAAATATATATAGATCTATCGGCCAAATGACATTGTAAAACTGATGATAATTTTGGGTTTGACTTTTAATGGCTTTTGGAGGGAATCTGCTGGTGTCTATTAGTATGACATAGCCAGAATGAATTTCTTTTACATAAATTCGAAATATGATTCTTTAGAATTTATCGAAAAATCATTTCTAACGGTTTCCCACAAAGCAATGAGCAACGATGTGTCAGTATCCAAGGGTATGATGAATGGAAATGCTTCTTTTTTTGCGAAACAATGCAAATTTCATCAACATTTGCTGAAATCCAGAATCGTTTTTAAAATCGTTTTAGCTTAAACAATAATACAATGATGTCACCAAATGTTTCACTATTCAATGTACATAATTATATCAAAGTTTTTCATTGTATCTGAAATTAAGAAAAATGCTCAAACCGTGATTTTGTTTGACGACTTGCTTAACAATTGCATAGAATCACCCTTTTCATACACAAAGTACTTGGTTATCAACTAAATAAGTGTAGACAGATCATTTTCTTCTATCAGTTTGGCGCATTATTAGTGTTTCGCATGTGCACTACTGTGTCAGAAATAAGTCCACACACATACGAGGCTTTATGATTTGGGTGAAAAAATGCAAAATATACATGAACCGATTTTCAAAAATCATTTGAGCAGTATAAACAGTTATGAAATTTTGCCTTATATATGTACTCGCCCAGTTTCATTATTTCCAAAATGAATTAGATACTCACATTGCGGACATGTTGAAAACAAGTATACTCAAACATTGATAATTTTTGTAATTGATAGGGATAGTGGTCTAGAAGATTTTCATGTGTCTAGAGTAAAATATATTTTTACTTTTTTTGTAATGGATAAAAGGATGCATGTTGGAATAATTAATTGTCCTGACCCCTGTGATGTTATGAACTGTTTTGTTATGCGTAAAATATAACATTTTCAATTTAGAACAGTAATTGAGTGTATCAATAATTTGCACGTCGCAGATGCTATTTGTATTTGTAACCCTGAATGAAATGGGGTTAACACTCATATTAGGTTATATTGGGAATGCAATTTCAGTTGGAGATGTCATGAAGGTTGAAGGTTCCCGTCAGACATGTCTCCGCAAAAGATCGAACCCATGCGGGGCAGAGTATTTGAGATGTAGGATGAAGTTTCCCATCATGCATGCCTCTGGAGCGAACCAATTGGGGCAGAGGCCTGTGGCTCCAAAGCCATGGCAATATCCACTGGGTTAGCGAGGCCTATTGTTTGTAACCAAGCTTGTATACATATGTAAATACATGTATACTAAACCAAATTGCTAAGTATCAACCTTAGAATATGTCAATAATATTCTCATTGCTTTGTGTATTTTGAGCTTTATTAGAGATACGGTTAAACTGCAAAATAACGAGTGTAAATCGTCTGCTCTGATTGCATGAACCTATTTCAAAACTTTGAAGTCAATGTGTTTTCTTAGAAATAAGTTATAACACTTATACAACTGGGTATAGAGGATTTAATTAAGTACTTCGAAATAGTGAAGCTTTCGATGTTCCATATTCTAAAATATGCCAGTTAAAATTATTTTGACGTCATGTTTTACTAGTATTACCACTACAAATGCGTTTGCAAAAGAATTTTTCGAAATTATTAATGTTAAAGCTGAATTACAGTTTCTTGAATTTCGAACAATATTTATTGTAAAGGGAGGTAATTTAAGATTATCCATATTTCATTTTTTTATAGAGGAAAATCTGCGATAAATGGGTCAATTTTTTAATGTTTTTTTCTATTATTTCATACCAATTTTAAGAATGTTATATCTTTAAGCGATCTTTGACTCATGTTATGTGTTTTATCAGTACACTTCATGTTTTCATATAAAGGGAGGGTAACTCTCAAAAGATGTAACTATTTAAACAAAAAAATAAATGTTTTACAAACTATGGGTCAAAACAAAATACTTATCATATATCTATTCTAAACTATTTTTAAAATAAGAAAATTAGTTAAGATACAAAAGTTGATACTTAGCAATTTTGTTCAGTGTATATAGCTTTTTATAGAGTGTGAGGTGTTTAGTCCAAAATACAAATTTTATATTAACGTACAAAGTTATTTTGGAAAAATAATAATAGTGATGGATACGCATGTTTTACAAGTGTAGTACTATTAGTGCTACAGTTGAAACCACAAGTTGAGCAAAGTTTGTACCAAACATTTTCGTACAAGGGATGTCTGATAGTTAGCTAAATCCATGGATTATCGCACTAGTAACGCACTAGTCTTCCATCACAATCATCATCTTTTAAATAACATATATACCTTGGTGTTTTCAACAAATAATTGCTTCTCGGAAGTGTGGGCATTGCATGTTAATGAAAGGTTATTTACATTATGAACAACCAAAACAATGTAATTTTATAGCATTGAATGTGTAACAGGATTTTGTAGAAAGCATGGAATCTCATGAATGTTGTGCCAAAATGTAAGCTCTGTATATTCTATAGAAATTGAGATTCATTTAAATTAAATTGTTAGTTATTTGATCACTCTTTACTTCCATAAACAAGCAATAATATTAGGTGATGTGAACAAAAGCTCCTACAACTTCGACATGAATATTGCGCAAAATTTCAAAATTGAATTTCATACAGTTACTTTGAACGTGTTTTTAAAGCTTATCATACAGTTTCCGGTGATCTTTTTCATTAAAATATAATGATCACACCTAAAGATAAAACATATTGCACCATTTTAATATAAGTTACCATAAATGCTATTTAAATGATTATAAACCCTGTCGTAATGATTGCTTGAACAATATTTCAACCACATATTCAATGAAGTGTATACAATATGTTTATCAACAGGTTATAAATACATATGTATGTAATTACATCCTGTTTTTCCTTCATTATTTTATATATAAAATTTCCAAATGATATAAACATGATCCATGGTCGTAACCATTGTAACTAGACATTTATTCAACGGACCTTTTGTTTTCTACAGACCTTAAAATTGAGCGTCTAACTAAATGTTTGATACTATAAAATATTTGGATCTATGCATATATAGGATAATATCACTTCAAGTAGATTATGTATATCCAAAATACATCTTAACAATGATTCCTGTTTACAACATTGTTTTATGAAAAAACATTTTGCCACCCGAACATAATGCATCTGTCAACAGTATACGCCTGGTGACTTTTTTGGGGAACATCCTTGCATCTTGCTCTATGGAAAATCATTATAGATTATCATTTTATAATGCATTTCCCTACTTCTTTAGCTTAAAGGCCTGTACTACGACTGTATTACAGAAATCAACGATTTTATTATTGTTTTCAACATTTTGCCCCAAAATCTCACAATGTGAACCTTCACATAAACTTACGATACAATGAAACATTTGTATATAACTGTGCACCATTTTATCACTTTCATTAGATAAGTTTATGTTCAAACATCTTATTACAAAATGATTCCTCTTTTCAGCGATTTTTTATGAAAAACACATTTTTAGACCCAAAAATAAAGTAATTTATATCGTCGTATGCTAAAGGACTTTTTTTCTGGCACATCTCTGTACCTTTCTCTGTGCAAAACAGTAAGAAACTAAGTTTTTACAACTCATTTCGTATTGTTTTTAATGTATAGCCTGGTAACACCAAATGTATTACAGAAATCAACGATTTTATTCATTTTTTCCAAGTTTTGCCCCAAAATCTGATATTATTACCCCAATATCCATCTATAAAACCGTGATTTATATGGAGATGTATTTGGAAGAGCATTTCCGCACTGTTAGAAAATTCTAATTTGCTCAAATGATTTTTTATAAAATTATTCCAGTTTCCGGAGATTTCCTCTTAAAGATATATAGGGTCCTATAGAAACTTCAGCGTCCGAACGCAATGGCATCGTAGGTCCGCACTGCACCGCAAACAAGGACTTGAAGCTACAATGAAAGAGACAAAAAACAACAGAAAGGGTGGTGAAGACAGAGTTACCGACTTGGAAGGGTCAGTAGGCATATCAGGCCTACTGGTTAGCTTGAATCGATTTTATATGCGCACAATCCTCGCTATCATCCTGTCTTCAGCGCCCAAATAGACAAGACAGTGTAAACAAAACTACATGGAACCATGGAACAAAATAAAACACAAAGGGTGGTGAAGACAGGGTTACCAACTTGGAAAGGTCAGTAGGCAATAAGGCCAAAAAAAGCAACTTTCTCGCAGAAAACGATCAAATTCGAAAGCAGGGGCCGAAATTAAATGTAATGGAGTTGTTTATCGAGATATAAATAATATAACAAACCAATGGAAACAGTATTTTACAAAGTTATATACTCCGTGCTCAAATGCGATGAATGACGAGGCTTGGAAAAAATATGTTAGAGTAAACAATATTTTGGCATCTACTCACACACATGTCATTAACGTAACTCCTGAAGAAGTAAATATGTCACTGAATGTGTGCAAACGTGGTAAAGCATGTGTCATGGACAATGTTTATTATGAACATTACATAATTATATGGCGGGATAGTAATAAGTGATGTTTTAGCTAATCTATATTGAGCTATGTTACGCTTAAGCTGCATTCCTTCTAATATGAATAAAGGGATTATAACAGTATTACATAAAGGTGGAGGAAAGCGAAAATATGACCCGGACAATTACAGGAAAATCACCCTTACTCAAACGACTTTGAAAATATACGAAGACATATTATTACGTCGCTCTAAAGCAACACTGTTATCAAGATTAAGTCCTCTACAAGGTGTCTTTCAGGAGCAACTAGTGTGCATGATGACATCATTTTTATTTAACGAGTGTATTCTCTACGGTAAAGAAAACAAAAGCAAAGTATTTGTTGGTCTCATGGACGCCCGCCGAACAGTTGTTAGTCTCTGGCACAATGTAATGCTCCTTAAATTGTTAAACCGAACTAGATGACAACATATTTTTAGCACTTGCTAATATGTATCGTAATATGCAAAGTTGTGTAAGAAACCAAGGTTGTATTTCAAACTGGTTTTATGTAAAACACGGCACAAGACAAGGTAGTAAAAGTTCTCCAATTCTGTACCTTCTGTTCATAGATGGGCTAATCAAAAAGTTAGAAAACAGTGGACTTGTTTTTTGTATATATAACTTCAAATGCAGGATTCTCTACTACTGGTGATGAAATGGCGCTTTGATTATAATGTTAAACAATGTGCAGTAATAGTATTTAATGAAACACAGGCTGAGTTTGAACGTAACTCCAGGCAATGAACTCTTGGCGATAACCAAATAATAAATAAAGTCCAAGTCTCTACTCATTTTGATATTCGTATAGATAAATATATGGACATTAACGACTCTATTCAGGAGTCCAATACAAAATTAAGAGGTACCTTTTTAAGTCTGATAAATAGCGGAATTCACCCACATGGGCTCAATAAGTTAATATACTTGACAATTTACAACGCAATAATGTTATCAAAAGCGTTATATGGCTGTGAATTGTGGAATTCGCTTTCACCTTCCACTGTATTATAATTGGATAGGTCACACAGATTTTGTGTCAAATATATTCAAAAGCTGCCTACATATACAAACATCGATATAGCTTTAAGTGCTCTTGGAATTTCTCCAATTAAAACCGTAACTGACTTTATACAATACAATTGTTTTGGTCAGTTGTGTAGATTACCAAATAAATACCTCGCGAAGCAGATATTTATGAATAGGTTGATGAGTTTTTAAATAATGATAACCAAGTGTTTGGTTATATTCCAGAAATACACAGTTGCTTAAAAATATAATATACTTTATTTACTAGAAAGTTTTGTAGCAACGACGAATATTCCGTCAAAGTACTCATTGAATTGAATTGAATTGGGTTTTTAAGGCGCACCAACACATGAAAGGTTATATGGCGCCTAACAGGAATGAACAAGCTAGGCTCACCCTCCATGTACATCGAGATGAAATATGGAGAATGGGCCTAGAACCTTCTCACCTCCAGAACTGCAGAGTTGCTGCAAATTGTATTGTTTTACTGCCACTACTCTAGTGATTGAGTGAGATGACACCTGGAACAATGCAGGGATCCTGATAAAGACCTTTAATGAGCATGAACAAAAAATGATAAAATGAACATGAATTTGGGGGAATTCTACCCGTCTGCCTACCCCTCCAACGGGATCTGCAGTGCTCCTATTCGTTGCCCTGGAACAAAACGGGGCCCCGGAACCACACGGGGTCAGTACTCATTCAAATAAATTCTGAAAACTAAGGTGTGCGATCTGGAATCAAGCCAAAGGCTCTCACGAGTAGGCCTTAAGTTAAATCAAAAAAACATGTTATTGTTTATTTAACAATTCTCAACCAAGTGTTATTTGGAAATTAAGCAGGGAAAGACCTGATTGAAAGAAACATTGCTATACTGCAATATTAATACTTGGAAAGCTGTTCTCTTTTAGACGCTCTGAAAAGTGTCTGATGTGTAAATAAAGATATATAAATCGAACAGGAAAAGCAGCATTCAAGGACGACAGTCAACCACAAACACACACAGAAACATAGAACAAATTTAAAGATGAATAAAAGGTCAAATAAGGCATCACAAACACAAAGAGTTGACAATAGGGTTAACGCACTGGAACAGTCGATGGCAAAAAAGGCCGCTGGGTTTTTTACCAGGTTCTAGGGTGAACCAAACCCCACACTTACCCTACTGTCGACCCAATAAGACGGGACAGTGTAAATAAAGAAATCCCCGCCATCAAATATTCTCTAACCAACAAGGCAGCATTAATAGGCAATATAAGTAAAACACAAAGATGCTAGTGTATATATAAATACAAACAAACAATCGCCTAAAAAGCCACAAAGAAGGTACTCAATGCCTTGGCAGAAGCCAGAGCAACAAGAGAATAAACTATTGAGGGCATGACAAGACAAGACTGCAGACAAACATCAAACGTCACCGTTTATTACGGCTTTAGGTAGACGTACATCAAAGGGTGCACAGCTTGTCCGGTCATCGCACAATTAAAAAGGAAAGCATAGTGGCGAACTGTAAATGAGTCCACCACCAAGTATGCAGTGTATTGCAAAATGATAGGGACATAACCTATTTTGATAAACCTTTTAACACGTTTAACAAAGATAGTATGAAAGCGATCATGACCAAGGATCTTACGAAGTTTGTAAATCACGTCACCATAGAAAAGAGTATGATAATGGACCTTTGGAAACGGCCGAGCACGACACATATGAAATATTGCAGTCTCGGTTTGATTGAGACTGTTCATGAGTGGTAGTGAAATATGCTAGCTACCGCTCACGCCCTCTAGCCCCGGGTTGAGCAGAACTCAATATTCATAAAATCAACAGCACACAATTTTAACCATCCCGAAGATGGCATGCATATGGCGGTGGACATGGAGTCACCCTTCTTAAATGTATTCCCCATGTCGTACGGCGTATGGTCCCAGTATCTAATAAATGAAATGCCCCGAAGATCGAAATAAACATAATGGAATTTAGTTGGGAGCAGCGGTTATGATGCCTGCTTATAAAAAGCAGACAACATATCCTATGAGTGGTTAAACAATACCCAGAGCCGTTTTTCGGCCGGAGTAGTGGAACCACCGAATCAAAAATTAAGTAAGAAAACAAAAGAAATTGAAAATGTACCACCGATAACTAACTATAAGTATCGGGCTCAGCGATCTCCAAAGATCGAATGAATAACAGTACTGATTGCAAGCGCGGGGAGACGTTTTACTGCCGCCACACTGCACAAGCAACGCCACTGTGCTATAAAAAAGAGTATGATAATGGACCTTTGGAAACGGCCGAGCATGACACATATGAAATATTGCAGTCTCGGTTTGATTGAGACTGTTCATGAGTGGTAGTGAAATATGCTAGCTACCGCTCACGCCCTCTAGCCCCGGGTTGAGCAGAACTCAATATTAATAAAATCAACAACACATAATTTTAACCATCCCGAAGGTGGCATGCATATGGCGGTGGACATGGAGTCACCCTTCTTAAGTCAGATTGTGATAGTCCTTGTCGCAGAAGATTTCTTAAATGACTTTTTTATTTGGAAAGAAGATCAGAATTACGATAATACAATTTTGCAAATCTTTTACGAAGTTTATGGTAACGGTAGTATTATAGAAATGGAGGGTGAGTGGAGTGTGTGTGTGGGGGGGGGGGGGGGGGAGGTTGAGAGGGGGTCAGCACAGTTTCCCAGAGCGGGCTTCAAACTCAAGCAACTGTAAAATGTGTCAGCCATGGCTGTTAATTTAAGTACACAATCTCAAAAGCCCTGAAACACATTAATAATTACTTGAGAAAACCCGCTCTGGGAAGCTATCGCTGAACCCCACTCCCCCGCCCCACCCCTTTTCTTTTCTACTTATCAATCCAGTTGATCATTTCAATAACATAATATTTTGCTCATACGATTCAACTAAAATATTTGCAATTCATTAAGCAAAGTCAGACGGAACCGGACAGTAGTCTTCATCATTGCTGCACATATCGTATTTTACCATGTAATATTTTATTTTCTACACTTTGCTATTTTGTATTTTATTTCAAGAAGCTCTTCCCTGTTTTATTCAGCTCAGGTTCATAATTATCCATTTCAACCAGCATTCATCTTTGCTTATTGACTTTGCTTTTTTTGGTGTCCATAAAATCATCATCAGCTACTTCATATTCTACTTGGAGTTGCTTGCTTGTCATTATTTTTTTCTATTTTTATCTTTTAAATTGTTAAGTTTTTTACAAACCTTTTCTAACCTTTCTTGTTCCATATATAATATTACTATACATAATTTATTTTTAAGTTCTTATTTAATATTTTCAATATCCTTAAATGAGACCCAACTATTGAAATTCTCCTTGCAACCCTTCCATTTAATCAATATTTGTTTCTTTTTGTAATCACGTCGTATTAATTTTTTCAATCCGGAATATTTCTTGCTTTGCTTTTATCATTTTTATTCATAAAAGCTTCCATCAATGTTTTGATTGTTTAAATCCTTTATTTTGTATGTCACAGGATTTGTAAATTGAATTTCATCGACAACAAATATTTCTTCAGTCCAATTTGGACTATAACCTTTCTCAAAAGTTCTTTTATATTTGCTGATTCTAACATTATCCCCTATTTTAAACTTTGGCTTGATTTGATTCCTTCTCATTTTTCCATACAAGTTGAAATACAAAATTCCTTTATTCTTTTCATCACTTGCTTCAGTCGGTGTCTTTTAATACTCCGATGTTTTGCATTATTATACTTATCAACCATCATCTGTAGCACGTCTAAATATGTATTTGTATTGTTTGCTGTGAAATATTTCCATATCCTCTCTTTTAATGTTCCGTTAAATCGATTAATTACTACAGCTTTTCCAAAATTAAACGTGTGATACATTTTGATATTATTATCAACAAGGAACTACTTGAATATTTTATTGTAAAATTCTACTCCCTGGTCAACTCACAGCAATTTACATTGTCTTCCCATACTTATGATTTTTTGAAACGCTTTGGTAATTTCTAAACCAGTTTTATTTGGAACCGGCACGATCCAAGAAAATTAACTAAATACATCAATAACAGTAAGCAAATATTTTACACCTATTTATATTTTGAAAAACGATTGCATATCAACCAAAACAGCCGACCATATTTTATCAATTTCGTTAACAATCACACGGCGTTGAGAGAACTTTCATCGTATAGGCTTATGAAGTTCATCTGCTAACTTGTCAGTCCATTTCAACGCCTTTTTTTGTATTTTGGTGCTCCAAGACCAAGTTTGTATTTAGTACTAATAACCTGATTAACAATTAAATTCTTAGCGATTTTTCCCCAAGTGATTTAGACTTACTTTTTGTTAAACCGGACAGCAGGCTTTTATCACACATTGATTTATTACTAGGATTTTCGTCATAACAATTATCATGCTCTTTGCAAACAGCGTCTAACTCATTTGCCGGTTCTCCGCTATTAAGTGGTTTACCCGGACCGCAATATTTATAACCAGGAATTGTTAAACCCCTTTTTAGATAATAAAGGAAGTAACATTTTATGAATATCATTATTTGCACCTTATGTGCTTTTAACAAACTTGTTTTGGTAATACCACAAGACGCACATGTTGCTTTTAACATTCTTCTACCATGTTTTGCTAAAACATACTGAGGATTAATATTTGCAGTAACCATTTTTTCTTTTATACAATAACTCATATATTAATAAGATTAGACTAAACTTTGTTTGCAAAATATGATTTTATGGTGTTTTCATTTTCTACTGGTTTGTAAGGTTTTAATAATTTGTAAAGAATATCATACATACTATTTCCTTCTTGTAACTTTTTAATGAAAAATAGACATAAATATCCACACAATACACTTGTTTTATCTTGGTATTGAATGATGCTGTATTTTATATGAGGTATGTAAGTTAAAACTTCTTTTGATGGATTTAAGCCAAACGGATCGAAGTAATAATTACCATAGTAACAAGTCCAGTGTGTACCATGTCCAGTATGATCAAGTTTAATAATACCAGATTTTTGTTTATTTTATTTATCGGTAATTTGTTTTTGCTGAAAACTCCTCTGAAGTTTTTAATACCTAATTATATCTAAGAAAGGCTCGTTTTTAAAAACGTTTTTTTTTACGAATGGGATACTTCTATATGGCCTTATTTGTGAATCTACTTGCAAACAATTTCCACGATCAACTCTTTGTCCTGTCTCTTTTCTACCTACTTATAAACCTTTTCCAGTTAAGCCACTAATAAGAGATCCAATCAATGGAATTCCTAGTAATGCATGCAGTCTGAGAAATCCGCCGTCTTGTTGTTGTTGCCTTGTAAGTTTAATAGGACAACAACCTTTGTGTTTTATTATCTTGTTTATTTGTGGTAGTGTTAATGCATTATTTGATTCAAGTAATAGTGCTTGTTTTTGTGTCACTAGGAATAGTTGGTAAAATTGTTTTAGTTAAAAAACCAGCTAATGCTCCCAAAAAGCCTCCATTTTTAGACTGAGACCTCATTTGCGATTTTGATATATTTATGTCGAATCCACGTCCACTGTTTATAGCTTTACTAATGTTTTTAATTTGAGTTGTTGTTAACTCTGTCGCTAAACTCTGTTTCTGACCATCTGTTACATTTACTGAATAATTTTGGTAAGTCATATATATTATAAGTTAGATTACACAATATATAGTTCATTTCCGGCAATATTAGTAGCAACATCTTCCTCGTATAAGACTGAAGCATAAACTATATATGGAACAGCAGGATGTATATTTAATTTATATCTTAAAGTTAGTTGTTTTAGATCAACACTGCCTTTGCACTTTAAATCAAAATATATCATACCAAAAAGATATTTAAAATTACTCGTATTGAGTAAAGTTCCAGTGTTTTTTTCATTTTGCTTGTAAGAATAATTAATAACAATATTCTGGTGATATTATCATAACTGTATTCAGTCTCTGGATAATAAATTCCGTTTCCAACGTCCAGTCTAGCTGAATTTAAATAGCAATTAGCATTATTAGCATTTAGTTTAAAAGTATCTAAAAGATGAGGATTTTGCTCTTGGCTAAATCTCTTGTCGGTCCTTTGCAAATACACAAAAACGTGTTTTGGGATTTTTAACACCAGCCGTTATTCTAAATAGGGTATTGACCGCTTGGCTACTTCCACTTTGTTGTATCATTTCACGAAGGTAAGTCCATGTTATTTTTGTCATGTGATTTGTCATTACATAATTTATGCCATCTTGGTTAAATATCATTCTAGGTATCCACAAAACTAATTTATTAATAACTACTCGGCCATCATCACCACTTGACTTGAAAATTAGCACATTATCATCTGTCAGTTGCAACCTAATTTGCATCTGACTAGGAGAAAGCATGTTTGTTTCTAAACCTTTTAAAAAAGGAATGTTAGTGTAATGGGATTATAGATTCAACTTTTTGATTAGTTATGATTAAAGTATGACGAGTAGCAAACCCTTGATTATAAGTATTTCGTCCTTTCGAGATTCTGCATGGCTATTATCGTCTAAATAAAGGTATTCGTTTGCTCCGGTTATTTTGCATAATCGTTAGACATTTTCAGTAAACTTTTGACATTAACAAATCTGTGAAGATTGTTTCCATCGTAAACTGCTTTTCCATTTTGCCTTACTTGAATTTGATTGATTAATGAAACTGCATCGTTAATTAAAGCAATTCTGTCAGCGTCTACGAAAGCTATCAAAGTGAGATCTTCTATCATTTTTTTGTAAATTGATAACCACTTTTCATTTGTCTTGTAGCATGTCCAGGTAATACTACAGGAGTATCTAATTGAATAGGCGTATATTCGTATCGGGTATTATATTTTTTTCTTCTAAACATCTGTATATACTGTTAATTAGATTATGTTTTATTAATTAATCGATTAATTCCTGCATGGAATATTTGTACTTTTGATTCCCATTCCGGAATGTAATCTATTAATTCTTGTATGAACATTTGTACTTTTGATTCCCCTCCCGGAAAGTAATCTATTATTTCTTGTATTTACATCTTCTTCAGTTATATTATCAGCTACAACTTTAGGTACATATTCTTTTGCATCTCGTGTAAGTTCTTTTAAAATTATTTCACCTTTTGGTATAGGTTTTATAACTGAAACTAATTTATCAGCAGCCACTTTTCCTACTTCATCCTCAAGTTTTTTAGAACCGCTTTCTATGATTTGCTTACCAGCAGTTTCTAATGCCTTTTTACCTGCTATTTTCACAGACTCACTAACTATCTTTGAGCCAACCTTTGAAAAAAATTCAAATATACCAGCTTCAGTTAATCGGTCTACTTGAGTATATGTTCCTGTGCTAGTGTCATAAACCTTTTTTTAAACGTTCCATATAACATATATTACATTAATTCTTTTAAAACAAATCGAAATGATGTGAGGACGCTATTAAGATTAATAATTTTACCAGAGAAATCTGTAATGTAAATAGTAATACTGCTAATGATCGATTTGTTTACTTCACAAAACCCAACCCTTATCGGTTCATCTTTAAAAGGATACGACCTTGTAAAGTCAGTTGTACTTATTTCATATATAACATCCCCGTATGATCCATCAACAATAGAATTACTTATCAAATCACAGTGCATATACGATGTATCGATAGAATTTGTTATGTTTGGTGTTACAGTTCCAAATTTAGTTTAAGAACTGCATCATTGTCAAATCCGATTAAGGTGTGAACGTTTGTTTCTCTTAAATCAAGCATGAAATTATTATGAATGGTAACTTAACATTTAAAACTTGATAAATCAAATTCAAGTTTTATTGGGACAGGTAAGTCAGCAGGTAAATCGCCGTTTGCAGTTAATGTTTCCTTTATGTAATTATCGATATCAGCATAACTGTAATTTCCATTTGTAAACATAATATTTCCCCAATCTGTTCCATTGTGATACCTTATCACTTTGTTATTAAAATCTTCACTAATATTATACCATGAGTAAGTCATAGAATTAATCTTATCGAGTCCAATGCCATACTGTTTGTTCTTGCCTAATACTAATGGTCTGTCAAAAACAGTTGTAAAATTACTTGGCGTTTTTGAGCTATTAATTATTGACGCTTTTTCTTATAATAATACAATTTGTTGTTCCATTATATATATTAGTAGATAAAATTAATCACCTAAATAAAACATTTTAAAACTTGATTTTTCAAAATTAAAAACTTCAGTAGTGAAATCTTGTATTGTTGGTTCAAAACCTAATGATCATATTTTTGTAAGAAATAGTTCAAATGTTTCTTTTAGTGTTCGTTTGTTATTTTCTAGTTGTGGATACAAGAACTTTTTATGTTGATTATTTCTAAGAAGAAAATGTATTACGTCTCGTCCTGTATAAGTAAAATCTATTTCAAATATATAACGTCCAGATTTATCAATGAAAGGTCCTGTAATACCACCCACATGAAAATATTCTCTAGTATTTATAAATGGATTTGCTACAAGTGTAAACGCTTCGAGAATATTCTTACGAATGGTGCTTTGAAGTGGTTTTCGTGTCGGGTACGATACACAACGTTTGTTATCTTTCATAATGCTTATGCCGTCTATTGTAGCTTAAAAATTATAATACTACTGGCATTGTCTACTTTTACTTTCAACTCATCAATTATACCAAGAATTGCTGTGTGCCGACTATCAGACTTTTGATTATGCTCTTTAAGAGAAGCTATTTCGCCATTAAAAACTTTGCTTCTTTCATCCTGGGCAGCTTTTAATTTCTTTGAAACATCATCAATAGCAGTTCTTAATTTATCAGTGCCTAACAGTTTCCTCAGAGCAGTCTCCAGCATCTTGCTGCCAACCATTTTCTTTTTGATATTTTCAAACGCTTTGCTGATACCGGCAACGTTAGTGTTTATCTGTTCATTTGATATTTTAATATGAGTTATTTCGGTAGCAAAAGCAGTTCTCATTTGTTTTGAAGCATCAGCAATAGCAGTTTCTAGTTCATTATTGTCAACTATTTGTTTATTGATTTCTTTAATTCGCTCATTAATGCTTTCAACACCAACTTGTATTTTTACGCCTAACTTGTTATAGAGATCACTCTCTTCCAGTCCATCTTCTTTCTTTTCCAATTCTTTTAAAGCATCACCCAAAAGTTTTATTTCATCTTTTAAACCTGTTTTGAATTTCAATCATTTTCTCACGGTTTGCTCGTAACTTTGTTTGTATTTGACTTAGTTTATCATCAACACCTGTTGTTAAATTTTTGATAAATGTCTGGAATTTTATCAATATTATAATCAGGTATCATCTTTGCTATTCTTCTTACAGTAAATTGCTGTGTTCCTGCATCATCTGATTTTTCTGGATTACCAACATTGATAATGTTATTATTATACATGTTGATATTACTTTTTAAAACATTTTCCTGGTTTTTACCATTGTGAAGATAAATAACCAAATGTTTTTGTTTTACATACTCAGCCAGCACAAAACCAAAATTTGTAATATTAACACTGCCAGTAGTAACTTCTTCACCAAGATCATTAAAAAATCCCATTATATATAATATATATTACATTAAAAAAATGCACCAATGAAGTTTCTTTTGACCAACTTTCTAGGGCGATCAAGATACAGAAAGTGGTACTGCTTGTCAGTTGCTTTTTTATACTGATCTTTGCTAACACCTTGTTCGTTTGAAAGCATACCCAGCTCACTATTAACTGGAGTCGCAAAGAAGATGTAATGAGAACAGTTCAAACGAAAGTCTCTGGGAGTTTTGTAATAAGATTGTGACAAGTAAAGCACGCAACAATTTTTGTGTCTTCCCTGAATGAAATAAGTAATGATATCGTTTTGATTGCGTTCGCAAATCGTCTGATTATCTGAATCTAAAGTATCCACAGGGATAAATTTATCATTTGAACATTCTAATATGTCTTTGACTGGGATGTTATTCCTTTTTGCTATTTTTTTCAAGTTTTTGTGACAAGACCTGATACTTTGACTGTTCCAAGCTTTTAGCAAACAAGTAAATCTTGTCAAAGTAAACTAAAGGTTTTAATAACATGTGAACTATTTTGTTTGTTTTGCCAGAACCTGAATTACCACAAATTAACATTCTAAAACAACAGTCTGGCATAAATTTCCATATTTGTTTAAAATCACCATCGTCTGTTTTCATGTCATAGTTTGGAATTTCCATTATAATAATACTTGGATAATATTAATATGATCAAACTTTATTATATATGGCTAAAGTGTATTGTGGAATAAAGCAAATCCCTCGTGGCAAACAACTTAATGTATTAAAACCAACCAAGTTAGGTATTACGGCTTGAAAAAGATTTCAGAAAAACTTCCTGAAAAACTTCCCGAAACAGCAAAACAAAAAGAACCAGATTTTAGAAAAATAAAAACTTTTAAAAACCCGGTAAATTTATCAAAAAGTGAAAAACAGCCTAATATTGTATTGTTGATAGGGTAAGAAGCTGAACGAAGACAAATCAATACATTTTTATTACCAGCCGCATCTTCGGAAAAATCAATAACGCAACTGAATAACAGATTGCAAAAAATAAAAGAAGAAAGTGCAACAGCACGCGAAAATATTAAGGCAATCAAAGAAAAGAACAAAAAAACAAAATCACTGGTTAAACCTCCAGCCAAAAAACACCGGCTAAACCTCCAGCCAAAAAAACACCGGCTAAATCTCCAGACCAAAAAACACCGGCTAAACCTCCAGCCAAAAAAACATCGGCTAAACCTCCAGCCAAAAAAAGACCGGCTAAACCTTCAGCCAAAAAAGCAAAATCGCCAGCTAAGCCCCCGGCCACAAAAGCAAAACCACCGGCTATACCTCCAGCCAAAAAAAGCAACAAAAAAAACAAATTAATCATATTTTAAACATAATGTAAGAATTAGCAGATAAAAAGCAAAAATCGAGTGAGCTTGTTAAAGAATGCGAAAGTAAAGTTATTAGAAAAAAATAGAAAAAGAAGCTAGCCGTGATTTACAAACAGAAATATTTAAACCTGTAACTGGCGATATAAAAAGTCAGTCAGAGCAGTTAACCCAGCAGTTAGCTTCTCTTTCGAAAATAAGTCAGCAATTAGCCACTCTTCAGCAGCAATAGGAGAGGAAGTACAAGAAAACCAAATGTACCAGGGATTATCCCAGTTATTTGCTGAAGAACATCGTAAACCAACTACTGGTGGTCTAGATGCTAAAATCGATAAAGAAGTGAGAGATATACATGAATTACCCTTACCGTCGAGAGTAGCTGGAGATAACTCAAAACTTGGAGACATACACGAACAGGTTAGTAGTGTTATCAAACAAAATGGTCGCGATAGGGCTACAGTCACTAAACAACTAAAAATTGAAAAGAATGCAACCGTGAGAGATCAATAGAAACAAGTTCAAAAAACTTTGGAAAACGAGTCAAGAGCTTTAAAATATTTTAGAGAAAGAATTGATGCAATGCTTCTTCATAGTGAAGTCTTTTAAGGTAAGGGATTACAACAAAATAACAATTCCTACAAAGTCGACAAAATATGGTCACTATGGAATGTTACAAATTGATTTATCTAAGCATGTTGGCCAACTTATGCCAAACAAGGAGAAGCAGTTGTGCTGGACCTAAAAGTAGATAATGATTTTATAGACTTGATAACAAAGCGTTACAATAATAAAAAAACGTATTCAAAGCTGTCTCAGAATGCTTTTAAGGAACTAATAGAATTATCTCGTTTACCAATTCATAAAGGTTCTTCAAAGTTTAAGAAGATTTTAGGAGGTTGTGCTGATGTTGAATATTACAACATTGCTAATGATTTGGTTGATGATCTAGAGTTAGTATGCGGAAGTATCGAGTCAGGAAATAATATTTTACAGTTAATAAATAAAGATATTAGCATAATTGATGAATTATTAAAAATAGGTAATATTTCATCCAAAGAACATGAGCAATATTTTTTTAAATATTTTGATTATTGTCTAACTGTAATTATACATGAAAACCAAAGAAAAATTAATTGATCACTTAACGCGACTTGTAGCTGCATACAGGCGCAGTTATAAATTGTGCGGTATTACAGATTGCCTGTGGAATAATTGGTTGTGGTGCTGTTCTAGCATGAGTTCCAGCAATTCCTGTTTTCGTGGCTGTAGTTGGCGCAGTTCATCCAGTAGTTGCTGTTTCAGTGAGGAAAAACAAAAAATCAGAAAAAAAGACTTTGTTGAAAACACATCATAGAAGTTTTAAACAACTTCTTTCATATGTCCAAACAACCATAGGACTAGCAAATGACTAAGAGGTAATCAGAATTGCCTTTAATAAAATGTTAGAATTTCAAAAGAATGATAACTTTACAGAACCTCTGGAAATTTATATTAAAAGGTACAAGCTTAATAGATTAAGCTAGTAGAGAGGCTCCTACGGAGCATCTACTCAAGTTAAACGGTCATGGCATCTAGTCGTAATTCTTTTTTAGCTTGTTTACATATCCTCTCGTACTTTTCTCTAGTAGATTTTGTTTTAATCGGTTTTGTTTCTTTTATAATTTTTAATATTTTAAATATTTTCTGAAAAATGTATTCAAATTTGATTGATCTTTTTCAACCCTCTATTTTATCCAAAATCTTTACAATTTTGTAAAACAGCTCTTCAAATATTTGTCTATTTTTAGAAGGCAAATCATATTCTATCAAGTATTTATCCATATGGTACTGTCTATGGTAAATAGTTTTCTTTCGGTTGTAGTTGTAACCTGCAATACGATTGTAACCGTTGTGAACTCCACAATTAAGGCAAATACGATCGGTGTCAAAACCCTCATAACTGCCATTACAATTAATACATGCATTAGAGCATTTGTAACACAGCTTGGTTTTGACACAATATTTACAAAGCTTCTTTTTATTAGCCATGTAAAATAAGATGCAATCTAAACATATTCCAGGGGAATCAATAATATCCAAAACTCTTTCACAATATTTGCAATTCATTATTATAATATAGCATTATATTTTTTAAATATAAGCATAACAATATTATCTCATGCGACATTATATAAATGAAACGCATAGAAAAGAAAATCAAAACTAAACGGAAAATCAAATGATGTGTGCTCGAATAGTCGATTTTAAAAATATGACTAAACTCGACAAAGAGTTAATAGTTTTTACAAACTTTCAAAATCTGACTAAAAGAATTAAAGCCATGGCACAACAACTAAAATTACCATGGAAAATAAAACCAACATATATAAACAGGTTGCATGCTTTTTTTAAAAACGAATTTCATCAGCAACTCATGGTTTTGTAACTGAGGATTATTTTATTCCTTATTATAGCATTTTGTTAGATCGGGGAATTAATATTATTGTTTATGCTGGTTAAATAAAAATAATGTAATCTTTAGTATATGAAAAGCTGTGCAGAAACAGTAGCTGACTTTAAAAAGACTCTTATGATCAAGGCGACAGAGGAGATTGAAGAGTTTAAAAAAACCAAGATGAAACGCTTGGAGTAAGTTATTCAATTTAGTGACAGTGACTGGATAATAAAGTTATTCACAGAACGGGCGACAAAAGAAATTAATATTTTCGAAAAGACCAAGCAGACGCAGTAGACAAACAGGTTGCGTATTTCAAGAAAAAAATAATTAAGGAAACAAAGATCATATGAGTGATATTGATATCGAATGCTATGAAAACTTAAAAACGTTTATTACAAGCTTAAGATCAATAATATAATATAATCTATAGTATATGGAAAGTTATGCAGAAGAAGAAAGTAAACAGTTTGAAGAAGAAAGAAAAAATATGAAAAAGTAGCTGCCTATGAACAGACTCTTTTAACTAAAGCAAACAAGGAGATCAAAGAGTTTGAAGAAAGTCATATTAAACGATTGGAAGAAGATATTACTGCTTTTAAAAAAGATTGGGCGATAAAGGCTGAGCATAAAGCTAATACTGCTATAAAGCTTCTTACAGACCTGGCGATAAAACGAATTAAGATTTTTAGTGAAACACGAGCAGATGCGGTAGCCAAGGATGTTGAGTATTTTAAGGATGTATTAATCAGCAAACAGAAAAAAACTCATATACTTAATACTGATATCGGATGCTATAAAGACTTTGAAATGTTTATTAAAAGCATGCAAGAGATGATTGATGAAAAGCTTCTTGATAAAAACGACTTTATAAACTACTGCGAGCACGTGAAAAAATAAGATTGCTAATAGCTGAAGGTGATCTTGAAACCGATGATTTCGAGGGATACTGTAAATATCATGTAAAAATCAACCAGATGGTAGATGATAGGACTCTTGAAAAAGAATGCTTTTGGAAATACTTGGAAATTCTTTTGGATGAAAAAAAAGATGTTTTTTTAACTGAATAAATAGATATTCTTGAAGTATTAGAAGATTATGACGCTGATACCGATGATGATACCACTTTTGTTTGAGAAAATAGATACCCTTGCAGTATCAAAAGATTATTCCATTTTGGTTAAAAAAATAGATGGTGATGAAATTAGAGATTTTAGTACCATTCCTTTTGAAAATTAGAAATGCGTTTTAATTAGACTTAAAAAAATAATCTCATGTAATATTATATAATGAGTATCCAAGAAATTGAAAAAGAAACAACAATATAGCAAGGTGTATAAAGTGGATGTTGTGAGTAATGATCCACTTGCTCAGCTATAAAAAAAACACAGCCGGCAGTTTTAAACTTTCTTAAAAAAGAACTAGCACAGACGGGTGGCTTTATATTAAGTGTTGATGTGAAACATACTTTTAAAAAAACATCGATGGGAGACAAAATAACAGGTCCTACAACCACATACAAAACAGCTTACTTTAATTCTAAAGCGGCAACAATATTAACCAAAAATAATATTATCGAGGCGCTGGACAAAGCACGTGAAGAAATTATAACTAGAGTTGGAAATTGGATTCAAATGGGGAGTGGTTGGCAAATTGAGGTATTAGATGCACACTACATAAATCGAGTAAAGTACAAGCCTTTGCGATGTAGCTCTTATTTAAATTTGCCAAAGAACTTGTTCATGCTAAAAAACGATTGATATATATAAAAAAATGAAGATAATGAATGCTTTAGATGGTGCCATTTAGCTTGTACATTTCCAGCTAAAACAAATCCTCGAAGAGTAACTAAGTACAAAAATCATATTGGTGATCTTGATTACAAGGGAATATGGTTTCCTGTTACAATTCAACAAATCCCAAAAATAGAAAAATAAAACGACATTTGTTTTAATACATTTGGATATGAAAACAATCAGGTATACCCTTTGTATATATCAAAAAATAAAGCAGAGGAAACATGTGATATCCTTTTGATCACCGAAAAGTAAAAGAAATTATTATGTATGGATCAACGATTTTAACAGGTTAATGTATAATCAAACAGCACACAAAGAAAAAAAATGTTTTTCACAACCCTCATTTTATATATTGATTGAATTGATTGAATTGGATTTTATAGTCGCACCAACAGCTAAGGTCATATGGCGACTTTCCAGCTTCCATTGGTGGAAAAAGACCCCAGGTGCCCCTCAGGGTAATTTTCGTGCACGGGCGGGCACCTGGGTAGAACCACCGACGTTCCGCAAGCCAGCTGGATAGCTTCCTCACATAAAGATTCCTAGGCCCCTGAGGGATCGAACCTACAGCGGTGAGGGGCAAGTGATTTCAAGTCAGAGACGTTAACCACTCGGCCATCATTTTATGGAGATGTGGTCTATAAACTTCGAAAATTAAAGGGGTCTGACGGGTTTCCTGACCGCTTTACAATTCTAATCAGGAAGTTCGTCAGAAAAGAATATAACCCTTTGGTTTTACAGCGCACTGAATGTTTAGTGATTGACCCCTCTACAGTCAGTCATTACGTTTCACTTTTCACTTGTGCGATGACTGGACTACCTCTAGGGTCTCTATGATTGTACATACTGAAACCCCAACTAAGGGAGGTGGGTGCATGAGCTTTCGTCCATCGGGTTTCCTGGTCGTACCCTAGATTGGTTTTCTCTTTAGTTGCAACTACTATGGTTGTTCAGTACGATTCTGGATACATCCTGAGATGTTTATTATTTTGTATGTGTTTCTTTAGTTAGTTTCTCTGGATGTGGACTTTATTGTTAGAGAATTCCTTTTGATGGGTTGTAGTTTTGTTTACACTGTCTTATCTATTTGGGCGCTGGAGACAGGCAGGATAGTAGCGAGGATTGTGCGCATATAAAATCGATTCAAGCTAACCTGTAGGCCTTATTGCCTACTGACCGTTCCAAGTCGGTAACCCTGTCTTCACCATCCTTTCTGTTGTTTTTTGTCTCTTTCATTGTGGACCTACGATGCCATTGCGATGTGGTTTCTATAGGACCCTATAGGACTCACACCACTATTATCTCCCTTGAATACTCCTGCCCTACAGATGAAGGAGGTAGATAAAAAACAAACAAGTTCGCTTTTCTACATTTTACAGGATACATTGATTATCTTTACCAGGTTCTAAATCTACAGCATTTTAGGAAGAGATCCCAGAAAAATGCATGTTGATATAAGATTTCTAGCTAATTCTGCCTCATTTTACACATCATGGGTCTAATCTCCACGGAGTTGTATTTTTGTCTAAATTTTGATAGGTGTCACGCAAACATGAAATTAAAAAAAGTTCAATCTGGTAAATATTCGTTAAAAGTTAATAGCATGCAGATATTGGACCAATGAAGAATTTAAGCATAAATACATGTTGCAAAATCTTTTTTATCTCTATGCCACGAACAAAAACATTACAATGGGACCCTATGGAAAATTAATTGTGGTGTGAGACGTTAAGAAAGAGCTGCAGAATGGGTATCTTTATTCGTTATTCTTAAGGCATTGCGCTTTAGAGCAGCAGAATGGCATTTTCATCCGTCATCTCTAAGGTATTGCGCTTTAGAGCTGCAGAACGAGTATCTTTCATCCTTTAATGCTAAGGCATTGCGCTTTAGAGCTGCAGAACAGGTATCTTTCATCATTCATCTCTAATGCCTTGCAATTTAGAGCTTCAGAATGGGAATTTCCATCATTAATCTCTAAGCCCTTGCGCTTTAGAGCTGCAGAACGGGTACCTTACATCCTTCACCTCTAAGCATTGTTTGTGTATCTGTGCACGTTTCAGACATGTTAGGACACAGTTAACACGGTTATTCAGAAATCCCGTCTGTGTATGTATAGTTACTTCAAGTTATCTTCATATTGCAGGAATTAGCAGAAATTTTACTTGATACCACGTTTAACTAAAAATTAACTATATTTTCAAAACCAATACAGGTGTAAGCATAATTTTAGCTTTATTTTACAGCTATTGGCTTTTTAAACAAACACACATATCAATGAAGACAGACTACTTTGAAAAAATGTCAAAATTAAAGCGAGAGACTGTTACTTTTCCTGGAAAATCAATATTTTAACGGGTAACCCTTAGTTTGAGTTTATTATTTTCAGCATTTTTCTCAATAATCATTTCTTTAAGATCATTTGTATGCTATATTCAGATGTAGATATGCCTTTTCATGTATATTTGAAAGTTTCAGACATAGCTGAGCACAAATGACCAGGAAAATGCAAAATCTTTATCACTACTGTAGATTTTCAAAATATTAAAGGTGCTCGGCCTGAATTTCGACCAATACCCTAGGTCACTAAAACTTGAATAATTTGAAAAGCAATAAACATGGAATCAAACTTTTAGCACTTTTCAGCGTGTAATTGATGTGTATACATGTTCAATTATTATTGAGGTGATCATTAGAAAAAAAAAAAAAAATAAGGACTCACACCACTATTATCTCCCTTGAATACTCCTGCCCTACAGATGAAGGAGGTAGATAAAAAACAAACAAGTTCGCTTTTCTACATTTTACAGGATACATTGATTATCTTTACCAGGTTCTAAATCTACAGCATTTTAGGAAGAGATCCCAGAAAAATGCATGTTGATATAAGATTTCTAGCTAATTCTGCCTCATTTTACACATCATGGGTCTAATCTCCACGGAGTTGTATTTTTGTCTAAATTTTGATAGGTGTCACGCAAACATGAAATTTAAAAAAGTTCAATCTGGTAAATATTCGTTAAAAGTTAATAGCATGCAGATATTGGACCAATGAAGAATTTAAGCATAAATACATGTTGCAAAATCTTTTTTATCTCTATGCCACGAACAAAAACATTACAATGGGACCCTATGGAAAATTAATTGTGGTGTGAGACGTATATCTCATTTTTGCAGAAGATGCTTGCAGTGCTTAAAATTAGAAAGGGTGCTAAAAACATAAGCCTGTTTGTCTCTCACTTAACAGAAATCAAGCAGTAGAGATGCCAAACAAAGATAAAAAGGTTTATTTTAAAAACTACGACAAGCAGCTAATGGTTCCGTTTGTTATATATGCTGATTTTGAAGCAGTAACCGAAACTATTTCTTCAGCATCAAACAATCCTAAGAAATCATATACAGAAGCATATCAAAAGCATACTGATTGCAGTTATGGGTATAAGGTTGTTTGTTGTTATGATGAACAATATTCAAAACCAGTTGTAACGTATAGAGGAACAAATGCTGTTTACAAGTTTTTGAACAAAAATGATAGAAGACGAAAATTGGTGCAAGAAAACTATGAATACGCCGGAAGAAGAAGCTAAATTCAAAAATCTAAATCAAATGGTTTTGTAATACTTCTCAGAAAATGTGACGCGGGTCGTACAGTAGCATAATGAAAACTCAGAAAAGTTAGAGATCATTGTCATATAAATGGAAAGTATAGGGGAAGCGTTCACGATATATGTAATATTAATTTCAGGCTGACTAAAAAAATACCTGGTGTGTTTCATAACTTGAAAGGATATGATTCTCACTTTATAATGCAACACATCGGAAAGTTTAAACGAAACATAAATGTTATACCAAATAACATGGACAAGTACATGGCTCTTATGTTAGGACAAAGTTTGGTGTTTATTGACAGTTTTCAGTTTATGTCTCAATCATTAGAACATTTAGTAAAAAACATCCCCTCGTTTCAATACACCTCGCAACAATACTTTGATGACAAGCTGGAATTAATAAAAAGAAAAGGTGGTTATCCTTATGATTACATGAACAGTTTTAAACGTTTTAAGGAAACTAAATTACCTAAAAAAAACACGACGAGGAGATCCTTTTAAAATATGCAGCAAGACCATCATTCGTTTCTTGTAAAATGTTTAATAAAAATGTATTTGCCATGAACAGAATAAAAAAACGATTAGTTTTAAATCGTCATTGTTATGTTGACATGTGTATTTTAAACTTGTCAAAATATTTACTGTATGATTTCCAATACAGCTAAATTAAAAACAAATACAGTCCACACTCAGTATCTCGAATTTCAAGGGACCGGAAAAAAAGTTCGAGTTATCCGAAGTTCGAATTAAACGATTATGGCATACTCGTTTATTTTATTACCTCACCCACCTGTTTTACACTTAATAAAATAAATGATTTCTTTGTTCATATATGTTTATGAATATGTTTCTGTACAGTTATAAGTCACATCCAATAGGAAGATGCAATTACATTAATTACTGTTATTATTACGCTCAAATTTGAGACACATTCACTGTAGCATTCTACTTGCGTTTTGCCTGTTTGTATATTCGGGCATTTCATGTTAAAGTAGTATAAGAAAACGTTTTGGTAATGAAATAAATCAGCAAAATATTTATGATTTCATTATTTATTAAAAACAGAGAAAGGCATATACACAATGAAACAATGTTTTCAATATTGTCACAAATGCATTTCTATAAATAGACGTTTAAATTTACACAAACAGTATATCGATTATAAGAAATCATATCTAAACGAAACAATTTACAATATTCAGGTCTATAACTCTATGTTCTTTCGGTGTTTTCACTATCTACTCATTCGAATTTTATAGCAAAAAAACAGAACATTGATATCTGCCACTCATTAATTAATTAGTTATACGTTTCGTCCATGTCAAATTAGTATAATTATTATAATTGTTTTAACCCACGCGATGGCCATTGTTTTCAATTAGCGTAAACAAACTTCCTCGTTAACAAGCCTTAATTTATCATGAAAAATCAGAGACAACACAAGAAAATAAATTAACAAACATGTCACCATGATATATTTGTTACAGGTCTCATCATCTCGGCAATTATCACCTTTTGTTTGCTTCACAATCAACTTCGACGCCGGCTTGTGTTTGATCAAACTTGCATTTTGCAATTTAATTGAACTTCGAATTAGCGAGAGTAAATTAATGTATATATTCGTGTTTGGGACCAGTAAAATAGTTCGAATTATCCGATAATTCCAATTATCGAAATTCGACTTAAAATAAGTCAAATTGCATAGAAATAGAAGGAATAAAATTGGGACCGTGAAAAAAATTCGACTTAAGCGGAAATTCGAAATAAGCGAGTTTGAGTTACTGAGAGTAGACTGTATGTTAATAAAGCCAAATTATTATTTACTGATACCGATTCACTGTGCTATGAAATAAAATCAAAAGATGTGTAGGCAGACTTTTACAAGGATAACAATCTTTTTGATAATTGTGATTATGATCCAAAGAGTAAGTTTCATTTTAATGATAATAAAATGGTTATTGGCAAGATGAAAGATGAAACGTGTGGCATACCTATTGTTGAATTTGTTGGACTACGAAGTAAACTATATTCGTATATGTTAGATAATGAGGTTAGTGCAAAAAAATGCAAGGGTGTTAAAAGGTGTGTTGTTAAAAAACAAATAGCACACGGTGATTTTAAACACATTTTACTAACAGCAACGGAAGCTTATCACAAGATGTAAGTTATCAGATCTAACAAACACAAGCTGAACAGCTACGAAATCAATAAAAAGAGTTTGTCAGCTTATGATGATAAAAGATACATACTAGATAATGGACAAGATATATTGGCGTATAAGTAAATTCCGTGATATGTGCAGCGATGATGAAGACAACTGTCCAGTTCCGTCTGACTTTGCTTAATGAATTGCAAATGTTTTAGTTGAATCGCGTGAGCCAAATATTATGTTATTGAAATTATCAAATGGATTGATAAGTAGTATAGAAAGGGGAGGGGGTGTTGGGGGGAGGGGTGGTGGGGGGGGGGGCGGTGGGGGTTCAGCGATAGTTTCACAGAGTGGTTTTGCTCAAGTAATTAATAATAAGTTTCAGGGCTTTTGGCCAAAGTATGCTATCATTTAGATTTTTTGTAAATGATTGTGTACTTGAGTTATCAGCCATGGCCGACACATTTTACAGTTGCTTTAGTTTGAAGACCGCTCTGGGAAACTGTGCTGACATCACCCCCCGACTCCCTCCCCCTTCTATACTACTAATGGTAACCCTGATGGAGTAGCGTTTTAGTTATGTAAAGATTACGGATATTAAAGTCCTCAACTCGAGTACAAGCTCTAGAAAAACGAGACAAAAACTGTGGTCTGCAATAATACAAAATATTGGATTAATTTTATGCAAAGAGTTTCTTCTTAAAGGTCCTCGAGATCAGATATGCATATTATTATCAGGATTCAAACACTTTTCGACAATTGAAACTGAAAATGATAACACGTTGGTTATTATTGTAAAATGGTTCCTACTATTTTTAATTATACATATTAAAGCAGGTTATTGTCATGAAGGTGTAATTAATTACTATTAGTGTAGTTAAAATACATAATTAGTTAAAGTGTCTTTTCCAATTATGCCAGCAGGCAGCTGACGACATAACGACTCTGTTTTGTGTTTTGATTGCTTGGCATATTCGTTTTGTGTAGATACACATTACTACATCAATACCTTAGATTTTATGTACTCCATTATAGAAAATGAAATAATATTTGAATTTGTATTATATTTTACAATTATATGTATATGCTCTCCTGTACATTGGAGGAAATATGTAGGCAGTACATGCGTATACATGCATTTACATGTATATGCAGACGGTTTTTCTACGTGCATTCTATAGCATCAGGAACGTTCTGATAGCATTTATGATCACAGATATACTGGAATAATTGATATAAAGTAAGCGTATACTCTCCGGACAAGCCTATTTAATATGTGTGCCTTATATAAGTACGGTACTGCCCGTTTATGATGCCGCTTATAACGCTATTCCTTTGACATACTATTTTACTCAAATAAATTTCTTGGATTTACACGGATTATAATTTAAAATATAAGACACGATCTTTAATGTTTGTGTGTTATGTTTCATCCAGTATAATGAAGTGTAAAATTATGTTCAAATCTATGCATTTGAATGTGGTGTATTCGAAGGTTATTGAGTATGACTGTGCATTGTATGTTTCATCCAAGCGATTTTGCTATGACTGACCATTTTGCTATATAAAGCGTGTCCTTTATATACCCGTATTCCAGGTGAAGCGACATCGACGAAGTTCCAAAATCAATGAAGCCGTAGCCACCTCCTACGTTTAAATCGTGCGCAAAAATCCTTTATCTATTTAAAAAGTGAAACATACAATCCCAGCCTAGCAAATTAGCTAACGATACACACTATTTGTTGCTGTTAAGAATAATTTTTTTTTTATAGAGAATGAGTAGCTTTAAGAGCAATAATTAAGGTAATGACATGTGTTCAAACATTATGTTGTATCCATCCCCTTCTTGGAGGTCGTGGTGAATCTATAACTTGCATTGTACATATATTTTAGTTGACACTCATGTTGCCATTGGGTTCCTTAGATTCGTCGTCTGTTTCAAGGCGCGTTTCTTCTGGTATATCTATGTCCCAGCCTTTCTGTTTTCTTGCCGTGAACATAGCAAAGGAGAGTAGCACAAGTGTCACACAACGGAAACCTGTACATAGATGGCAGTATTAAAAATAACAAGCTTTATGTATTTGCCTATTGATGATGATGATTATGATGATGATGATGATGATGATGATGATGGTGATGGTGATGGTGATGATGACGATGATAATGATGATGATGCTCATTAAAAATAATTAGGCATATATATATATATAACAAGTGGTGAAAATATGGTGCCTCAACCGGGATTCATTCAAACCAACTGTCTCTGGTTTAACGTTACCACTAAGCTATCGAGGACATACGGTTGGGAATCGATTATTCAATGTTTACATGTACGGTTACATACACCCTCACCAGACTGAAATTCGTCTCTTAATTACTAATTAAACAGGAGAACCACTACTGGTGTTTCTCAGGATGATCCCAAATATAGCAGGTAAAAAGCGTGCCTTAACCGGGACTCGATCCCAGGGTGTCTGGTTTATCGTATCAGCGCTCTAACCACTGAGCTATCGAGGACATACGGTTATAAATCGATTATTCATCATTTACCTGTACATACACCCCCACCAGGCTGAAATTCATCCCTGAATTTCTAGTTATACAGGAGAACCACTGCTGGTGTTTCAAAGGATGCTCCCGGACGAGGCCCCAAACATAACAGGTGGTGAACAAATCGTTCCTTAACCGAGACTCGAGCCCAGGGTCTCCGGTTTACCGTACGAGGGCTCTAACCACTGAGCTATCGAGGACATACGGTTAGGAATTGATTATTCACCATTTAACTGTACCCGGTTACATATATGCCTGTTGTATAAAGTATCTTCTATCTTCCTGCACATGTTTTGACCACGGATAATGTGAAATAAATAATATATTTTGTTGTTGCTTCTGTTGGTTATAGATGTTCATCAACATTAACCATACATAATGAAGAGGTAGAGGAGGATGTGGATGCAAAGTAAAATGAAGGGGAGAATGAGGTGGTTAGGAGCAGAAGGGAATGGGAAGGAAAATGAGGCGTAAGACCAAGATGACGTGTAAAGAAATGATACTGTTAATAGCCCATTTCATCGGTACTTCGGAAATCTCCGTACAAAGTTCGAAATTTCAGTCTAATGGCGCAAAGTCACATGACTTCAAGAACTAATCAGATGCTGGTAGTCATAACAGTATCAACACTCACAAATTAACTAGTTTCAGTCTTTATATATGCGTATTTGTTCGCTAAAACACCGCAATCGTTAGTGCTATTCTACACAGAAGCCATCTCGACTCATTCCTTGAAAACTAGATCGGATTTCAAGGCTATACAAACACGTGTTGAATTGTTTACATTGGAGCATGTGCGCGTAAGTTGGAACCGGTGTTACGATAGAAATATTTATTGTTTTCTGACAATCCCGTTTTTGAATTGTATCAACAAACACGCTTTACTTTTTGTTTTTCTACAGTGCCAAACACATTAATAACATATATTTGTCATGCGTTCAAGTTATAGTCTTACATTTAATAACATTTTTACATTGTTTTTAATTCACATTGGCACCGTTACAATGAATATTTAATGTGCCTACCAGCGTTTGATTGGTCGACCTATTTGGCTACTCGGAGATAGCTCGTTATTATCCGTGATCTTTCGGCAAATGTCGGGGTGAAATGGGCTATGTCGTATTTCATGCTGAGGTGTAAATAAAGGATACTGTTAATGCCGTATTTGGTACTGTGTCAATTTCTGCATTGCTATTTTCAACAGATAGTTATGCAGATAACTTGAGTTTTGTGAAGTATCTTCTATTTGCCGGGGTTCGGAGTGGTGTGACAGGTGGTGGAATAAATAATAAAACTCTAACATTTACCAATCATGAGCCCATATAGTCGATACCGTTGCCATTCTATGTTGTAGTAAGTATTTTCCCGATGTCGCCGCCGTATTCCATATAAGACAGTGCCGTAAATTACATTGCGACCTATGACTGGACCGGGCAGCCATGCTTGAGGAAGGTATGAATATATTAGACATACACAAAGTTGCATTTTTTTGGAAATGTATATTTACCTCAATAACTGTTTTTATGTAGGTGCACACCTAGTACAGACACACATGCAATGCCCACATCTTTATAAATGGCTATTTACTACAGTTGTTAAGTAGCCCAAACTACAGTTTTTGAAGACGTGTTCAGCATTCATGTAAAGGATAAAGCCATAAACTTTCCGGTTTTTTTTTTAGAGAGAAATGCTATCGAGGTGCATAAACGCCGACATGATTTTCTTTCGAATAACGGACAGTGTGAGGCTGTTATCCGACTTTAAACATTCCCGTTTGTGTCAGGAATGAACAAAATGTTCATGCATAGAGAGTACTAGAGTCATGCACAGGCGCATTACCCTGCCTCAGCTCATGTTCTCCTCCAAATGCTAGTCGCCAAGGCCAGAACGATGTTCATCTCTAGATGACAAAATGTTTAATATACGGACTAATACATGTATACCCAGTGTATATATAACTATACCCAGTGTATATATTATTATACCCATAGAACAGTGTATATATTACTATACCCAGTGTATATATTACTATACCCAGTGTATATATTACTATACCCAGTGTATATATTACTATATCCAGTGTATATATTACTATACCCGGTGTATATATTATTATACCCATAGTACAGAGTATATATTACTATATCCAGTGTATATATTACTATACCCAGTGTATATATTACTATACCCATAATACAGTGTATATATTACTATACCCAGTGTATATATTACTATACCCAGTGTATATATTACTATACCCAGTGTATATATTATTATACCCATAGTACAGTGTATATATTAATATACCCAGTGTATATATTACTATACCCAGTGTATATATTACTATACCCATAGTACAGTGTATATATTACTATACCCAGTGTATATATCACTATATCCAGTGTATATATTACTATACCCAGTGTATATATTATTATACCCATAGTACAGTGTATATATTACTCTATCCAGTGTATATATTACTATACCCAGTGTATATATTACTATACCAATAGTACAGTGTATATATTACTATACCCAGTGTATATATTATTATACCCATAGTACAGTGTATATATTACTATACCCAGTGTATATATTACTATACCCAGTGTATATATTAATATACCCAGTGTATATATTACTATACCCAGTGTATATATTATTATACCCATAGTACAGTGTATATATTTCTATACCCAGTGTATATATTACTATACCCAGTGTATATATTACTATACCCATAGTACAGTGTATATATTACTATACCCAGTGTATATATTACTATACCCAGTGTATATATTACTATACCCATAGTACAGTGTATATATTACTATACCCAGTGTATATAGTACTATACACATAGTACAGTGTATATATTACTATACCCAGGGTATATATTACTATACCCAGTGTATATATTATTATACCCATAGTACAGTGTATATTTTACTATACCCAGTGTATATATTACTATACCCAGTGTATATATTACTATACCCATAGTACAGTGTATATATTACTATACCCAGTATATATATTACTATACCCAGTGTATATATTACTATACCCAGTGTATATATTACTATACCCATAGTACAGTGTATATATTACTATACCCAGTGTATATATTACTATACCAAGTGTATATATTACTATACCCATAGTACCGTGTATATATTACTATACCCAGTGTATATATTACTATACCCAGAGTATATATTACTATACCCAGTGTATATATTATTATACCCATATTACTGTGTATATATTACTATACCCAGTATATATATTACTATACCCATAGTACAGTGTATATATTACTATACCCAGTGTATATATTACTATACCCATAGTACAGTGTATATATTACTATACCCAGTGTATATATTACTATACCCATAGTACAGTGTATATATTACTATACCCAGTGTATATATTACTATACCCAGTGTTTATATTACTATACCCAGTGTATATATTACTATACCCTCTGTATATATTATTATACCCATAGTACCATAGTACAGTGTATATATTAATATACCCAGTGTATATATTTCTATACCCAGTGTATATATTACTATACCCATAGTACATTGAATATATTACAATACCCAGTGTATAAATTACTATACCCAGTGTATATATTACTATACCCAGTGTATATATTAGTATACCCATAGTACGGTGTATATATTACCCATTGTATATATTAGTATACCCAGTGTATATATTACTATACCAATAGTACAGTGTATATATTACTTTACCCAGTGTATATATTACTATACCCAGTGTGTATATTACTATACCCAGTGTATATATTATTATACCCATAGTACAGTGTATATATTAATATACCCAGTGTATATATTACTATACCCAGTGTATATATTACTATACCCATAGTACAGTGTATATATTACTATACCAAGTGTATATATTATTATACCCATAGTACAGTGTATATATTACTATACCAAGTGTATATATTACTATACCCAGTGTATATATATTACTATACCCATAGTACAGTGTATATATTACTATACCCAGTGTATATTATTAGTTATTAGGATTCTTGACAGTGGACATGGGCTCACATTCCCTGCCTGGAAATTATATTCACCCGAGCCGTTAGGCGAGGGGGAATATATATTTCCAGGCAGGGAATGTGAGCCCATGTTCCCTGTCAAGAATCCTAATAACGAATTTGTCATACTTCAAAGTTGTAACCATTTATTTAAGAAAAAACCCAGCCAAAAACACGATTTCATTTTTATTGCGCCAATTTCCCCGCAACGTAACTCTAACTAGACGTTGTTTACTTTCGTGACGTCATCGCTCTAACGTCGATTTTGGCGGATTTTTTACTAAAATAAACGTATTTTGTCACTATGTTGACGTTTTATTATCTGTAAATTTGCCAAAACAATTACACATACGATTTTTTTAGACTTTTACACACAGTGGAAAGCGCAGAAAAGCGATAGGTAGGAAACAATCGGCGGCTTCCAAAACGAATCGGCAACGTTAACGTCGCCATTTGGTTTTTGGGTATTGTACCTACGGGGAATTCGTCCTATGTTCACGTCTCGAGACGTAGACATGGGCTCATGTCTACGGCGCATTGACCAATGAAATCCTGAGAATTTTCTTTGCAGTATGACAAATTACTATACCCAGTGTATATATTACCATACCCAGTGTATATATTATTATACCCATAGTACAGTGTATATATTACTATACCCAGTGTATATATTACTATACCCATAGTACAGTGTATATATTACTATACCCAGTGTATATATTACTATACCCAGTGTATATATTATTATACCCATAGTACTGTGTATATATTAATATACCCAGTGTATTTATTACTATACCCAGTGTATATATTACTTTATCACATGGAAGTACTTGTATTCCGTATAATATACCCATTACGTATTTCCTTATATTAACCATGTGTAATACAAGGCGACCGAATCACTCGTCCTATATATCACTCCGCGTATTTACATAACAAACATGGCGGACACTTGGCCGGTAAACTCGATTGTACACATTGATGGCAGTGGCCAAGAAGGACGAATAGTGAAATATAAAAGTTCAACCGTTTGGGACATGTATACGATACAAATTGATGGTACAAATATTCAGATAGACCTACCCACTACACGATTTTCTATCATCGATACAGATCCTGATCCCGCTCCGCCCACCCGGGTGCAGACGATACGTTTCGGTAAAAGTTCCGATACCGATGTAGAGAACATTGTTATGCAACAAAAAAACAAAAGCACCACGTCAAAAACATTTTACGATCTGAAATTGTTGAAATTGTTCCTGTCCAGCCTGTCGGGAAAACCGTGAAATCCAGGACATTCCCCCTGAAGAACTTTGCAAATTGTTGTGCAGGTTCTTTGTCAGTCTCCGTAAATCGGATGGGACCAATTATGAACCGTCTTCATTGCGTGGCTTTTTGGGTAGCTTTGAACGACACTTGAGAGACCATTCATAGGGGGTATCACTGATAACTAGCCAGGAATTCATTAAACTGAAACAAGTGTTGCAAGTCAAACAAAAAGAACTGAAAAGTGAAGGTCTCGGAAACCAGGCCAAAAAGGCCGATCCTATCACCGATCAAGAAATTGAAACCCTTTGGGAAACGAAGCAGCTAGGCGGTTTGTCACCTGAAAGTATTATTAATACACTGTGGTTCTTCAACACCGTTAATTTTGGCCTGAGGGGGAGTGACGAGCATAGGGACATGTGTTGGGGCGATTTGAAACTTACTATACCCAGTGTATATATTACTATACCCAGTGTATATATTATTATACCCATAGTACAGTCTATATATTACTATACCCAGTGTATATATTACTATACCCAGTGTATATATTACTATACCCATAGTACAGTGTATATATTACTATATACAGTGTATATATTACTATACCCAGTGTATATATTACTATACCCAGTGTATATATTATTATACCCATACTACAGTGTATATATTACTATACCCAGTGTATATATTACTATACCCATAGTACAGTGTATATATTACTATACCCAGTGTATATATTACTATACCCAGTGTTTATATTACTATACCCAGTGTATATATTATTATACCCATAGTACAGTGTATATATTACTATACCCAGTGTATATATTACTATACTCAGTGTATATATTACTATACCCATAGTACAGTGTATATATTACTATACCCAGTGTATATATTACTATACCCAGTGTATATATTACTATACGCAGTGTATATATTATTATACCCATAGTACAGTGTATATATTACTATACCCAGTGTATATATTACTATACCCATAGTACAGTGTACATGTATATCGGACTAACGTAGTTTAGTTAACGTTTGCGACGAATTCAACCTTTGTATTGGAAGACGACTTTATACGTACAACATAGGTGACACTACGTTGTTGTTTTTGTGCATGATATAGCTTATCTTACATGTAACCTTCTATTATTGTTCAAAGCAACTGCCCATTGTTTTAAAAATAGACTGTTGATTCTTCAGTCATGTCTAGTCACTTAAACATTTTAAAAAGTGGACAATTGCAGATGTTCGTGTTATTAATACAGTACCCCACAAATAGTTAATCACAGAAGATAGACATATTTAACAAAATTACCCAGAAGTTATCTCATATATTCTCATACTCATCCAATGGGAATTTGTCTTAAAAAGACGGATTTTAAATATTTGCCTATTGGTCAAAATTGGCATTTCTTGGCTGATTTTCGAAGAGTTTGTGTCTAAGTTCAGCTTTGGTGTTATTAACATGATTGTTCAAAGGTAGTATTACCAATACATTAATCTTGTTTGCTCTACATAGGAATACCCAGCGAGTGACGTGGTGGCCGCTGAAATACCAAGACCAAGGGCTTTACGCTTCTCACCCGAGCTCCTAAAAACATCATTTATATGTGAATATTACGTGAGAGTCACACAGGCGTTATATTCACTCATGCATTTTACGCTTGAGTATATACTTTTCATTTGCAATGAAATGTAAGTGACTTTGAATGACCAAATTAAAAAAACAAAGTCAAACTTGGAAGAGTTGTTGAATAGGATGAGGCTGGTTATAGTGTTTTAGTTATAAGGGTGATTATGTTGCATATTGTGATGGGGATGATGACACCAGATTTGCCGACCTTGAACACTCAGTGACAGCTAGAAGGTAAGCAAAAAAGAATACATTTAATTTCTCCCATTTATTGAACGTTTAATTTGAAAAAAGGTTCCTTTACTGTTGACCACATATGCTTCTTAACATACAGATTATACATAGACACCTAGATCAAATGCCGTGCATGTTAGGGGGAATTCTTGCCTTTAAAAGAATTGATAGATGTCATAACATGACTATAACAACAAAAAAACTGATCTAAAGCTACATTTCAATGCTTAAGTGTTCAAGTTTTGGTTATTCTACATACATTAAAACACCAGTTATTTGTTGCAGATATGTTTTGTGAAAGGCTTTACAGTAAAACTAGGTATAAATGACGAACAAGAAAGGCTGCTTTCGCAGAATACAGTCAACAAAAAGCACGCATGAAAAAAACAAACAACAATTACAATATTAATAAGAAGCAAGGTTTGTGACATCACAAACACAAAATGTTTGACAATAGGACTACCGCCTTGGAACGGTCAGTGGCAAAAAGGCCGTTTAGGGTTTAAACCTGGTTCTAGGGTAGACCAAACCTATGGGAAATACAATGCTGGTGACATGTGTTTGACAATGATAATAAAGATACTGACTACGACAATGGATATAACCGCGATTAATATGATAGTGACGTTTATTATAAAGTATTATAGATTATTAGTAGATTACTTTATTTATAATTATTATTAAATAATTCACAAAACAAACCTCAGGAATACTATGAATATTAACATCGATCCGATTGCGTCCATAAATTTTCAACGAATTTGGACGAGGCGTAGGCCCATATCATATTGCAGCCCGTTGGACAGAGTCCTGACTTTGCCCCGCCCCCGGGGATCGACGCACACTCGGTTAGCAAATGAGCCGACAGATGATTCTTGACCGAGGTATTTGCATTTGCCAGTTTGATATTTAAATATTTGCATGTACTTACATAAACATATGTTTAAAAACATTTTCAAGTATAAGAAAGTATGGAAAGCCGTTTGGTTTTTAGCGGGGGGTCCCAAACGGCTTTCCATAAAGAAAGACAATTTAACAACACTGCTTAAAATCAAAATAATCTTTGACAAAACATGTGTTTTACACTTTGCCATGAATTATTACCGAAACATGTTTTGTTTCCCTGCGAGCATACTGGTAATTGTTTAGCAAACGGATATGACCAATGACAGATAGACTCGATACGAAAACCATGCTGTATTACTGCGATACGACAACTTTTGGATTTTTTCTTCAGATGGCGGGAGATATACAGTACGGGTTCTAGTAAACAATACGGTGATCTGCCTCTACCACAAAAACATCGACCGTCATATATAAGGCCTAACATGTGCTAAAATTGACGTAAAACACAATTCAACCAAAACAAAAACCATATCCGGATAGACGTACGGACAGACAGACAGAGACACGGACCTCTCACTGCACTATTTCATTGTGCGAAGTTTCATTGCAGTTCCATTAGTAGTTTTTGGATTATTCTCCGCACAAGAATTATAACTTTACAAAGGGCAATAACTAGAGTGAATGACGATAGAGTTGTGGTACGTATACTCGGCACTTCCCTTATTACCCTCTATCTTGTAGGAAGTCTAATTGCAGTCCCGTAAGTAGTTTTTGAGTTATGTCCGGACAAGATCGACAAAGCGGCAAGTTGGCTCAGATTATTGATATGATCAGGACACTGTATTGCAAAGTTGAAAAGCTTAACCGTGTAGATAAAATTCCTATCTAAAACTATTGATAAACACTGTCTACATTTACCCCAAAACAAACCATTAAAACAACCATACCATTAAACAATTAAACCATTAAACAATCATACCATTAAACAATCATACCATTAACAAACACTGCAAGCAAACATATCATTAAAGAATCATAACATTAAAAATTTTTACCATTAAACAATCATATCATTACATAACAATACCATTAAACGACCGTACCTTTAAACAATCATAACATTAAACAATCTTACCATTAAACAATCACATCAACAACACATTATACCATCAAACAGTCATATAACAATCATACTATTAAACAATCATACAATTAAACAATCATACCATTAAACAATCGTACCATTAAGCAGTCATACCATTAAACAGTCATACCAATAAACTATCATACTAGTAAACAATCATACAATTAAATAAACATACCATAAAGCTATCATACCATTAAACAACCATACAATTCAACAATCATACCATTAAACCACCATTCCATTAAACAACATTACCATTAAACAATCATACCCTTAACCACTCATACAATTAAACACCAATTAAAACAATTATATCATTAAATAACCATACCAATAAACAATCATACTATTAAACAATCATACCATTAAACAACTATACCCTTAAACAATCATACCTTTAAACAATCATACTAATAAACAATCATACTATTAAACAATCATACCATTAAACAATCATACTATTAAACAATCATACTAATAAACAATCATACTAATAAACAATCATACTATTAAATCATCATACCCTTAACCACTCATACAATTAAACACCAATTAAAACAATTATATCATTAAATAACCATACCAATAAACAATTATACTATTAAACAATCATACCATTAAACAACCATACAATTAAACAATCATAATATTAAATAATCATACCATTAAATAACCATACCAATAAACAATCATACTATTAAACAATCATACCATTAAACAACCATGCCATTAAACAATCATACCATTATACAATCATACTATTAAACAACCATACCATTAAACAGTCATAATATTAAGCAATCATACTATTAAACAATAATACCATTAAACAATCAAATCAATAAAAGTCATACCCTTAAACAATCACACCATTAAAAGAATAAAAAATAAGAAAAACACTACACTTTGTAACAAGAACTTCATCAATGTTGAAGTTGCTCTTCGAAAAATTGAGCTAGTTCAGTACTGTATTTAACGTAAATAGTTTGCAAAATTTTGCATCCTAAGTTTGCTCACATGATTGAGCCAAACGCGTACTCTGTGAATAATGAAACATTGCAGGAATACTATTTGCTGTAATTTTTGTTGTTTTATCAATACATCAACCATACCATTGATATATTTATATATGTTTAGTCACCTTCTCCGTGAATTTTTAAATGGAAAATCAGTATTTGCACTGAACTTCGACGTACAGTCTATAGATATTTCTTCAACTTCAACTTCAACTTCTTTATTTCACTTAGGTTCACATATATGAACAGCATAAGCAACATGTTACAAAATACATTTACATATGAATGAATGAATGAATGGCGACAAATCATCAAATTGGAAAAAACAAAAACATGTATACATCTGAAAACGACTATATATATGTACAAACTATCTAGCAATGAAGTGGGTAGATGTCTATTCAATGTATAAGTATACTACTTACAATTTGCAGTTATTATTAATAATAATAATAATAATAATAATAATAATAACGATAATATTAATACTAATATATTTGAAAACAATGGTATAGATGGTTGCTGACATGATATGATATTCCTGTCTATATATACTAATCTAATATATACTAATCTAACATGTTAAAGTAATTACTCAATATATATGTTATTTATGAACATATACATATTATTATTTTCAGATAGTAACAGAAACTCTACATCAGCTAAATATGTATTCAATAAAGTAATATTAATTGTGCCGAAAGAATTCAGTACTCGTTAAAAGTAAATAATAGTTATATAGATTTATCGACCAGTGGGCGTAACACAGTGTGCGCAAATCCCGTGCAGCGCGCTTTTCGTAGTATCTAATTTGAAAAGATTCATCTATTACTTTATCATAATGGTGGATTTAAACACACGTGTGTAATTTCGTGAGTTGTTTTTATTTTACTGGATTGATTTTTTTATATTATTATTATTCATACAAATAACGGATTTTATAAGGATTACCTTTATTCAGCCTTGCATTTCTAAAGGCATACTTGCATACTTTCGCAATTCATACGGTCGTACTCAGCGTGTGCTTAAAACTACAGTGTCTCTATATCAATCGATTTCTATTTTGTAGGCATGTCTTTATTTGTAAATTCATGTTCACCAGCTCATGTCGAAATCGGAAATTTAAACGAGCAAATGTAGCGCTGGAAATCATTTACTGTATACATTACGTGGACCCGCCTTAATTCCATTAAGCGATGGGAAAGCTTATATTATCAGGATTTTATAATAGATATTTCGACAATAAAGCAAGTTTAAAAAAAGTTGTTGTTGAAAAAAATGCGATAACCTGCTTATAATTACCTATTACATATTTTAATTTTACGATATACAAACTTTCTAAGCCGAAATTAAGGTCATCTTGACGCACGTGTAAATTAACATTGCCTGGTGTAATACTGTTTGTTATCAATATGAAACTAACACTTCGCCTAAAAACAACCTCATCTTGACTATTTTTTTCTTAATCTTTGTATAACTAAAAAGCTGCTCCATCAGGGTTACCGTAACCATAAACTTCGTAAAACCTTTGCAAAATGTTATTATCGTAAACCTGATGTTCTTTCCAAATATAAAACTAATTTCGACAAGGACTATAACAACCTGACTTCTATGATGACATGATTTACAAACTTCGTAAGATCCTTGGTCATGTTCACTTTCATACTATCTTTGTTAAACTTGTTAAAAGGTTTATCAAAAGAGATTATGACCCTATCATTTTGCAACGCACTGCATGCTTGGTGTTGGACCTATTTACATTTCACCACTATGCTTTCCTCTTTAATTGTGCGATGACCGGACAGGCTGTGGACCCTATGACGACGCCTACCTAAAGCCCAAAAAGACGGTGACGTTTAATGTTTGTCTGCAGTCTTGTCTGGTAATGCCCTTAATGTTGTATTCGCTTGTTGCTCTGGCTTCTGTCAAGTCACTGAGTACCTTCTTTGTGGCTTTCTAGCTATTGTTTTTATATATACACGAGCATCTTTGTGTTTTACCTATATTGCCTATTAATGCTGCCTTGTTAGTTAGAGAATAGTTGATGGCGGGGATTTCTTTATTTATACTGTCCCGTTTTATTGGATTGATAGTAGGGTAAGTATGAGATTTGGTGTACCCTAGAACCTGGTTTAAACCCCCAGCGGCCTTTTTTGCCACTGACCGTTCCAAGGTGGTAGCCCTATTGTCAATCATTTTTTATTTGTGATGTCTTATTTGGCCTTTTATTCATCTTTACAGTTGTTCTTTGTTTCTGTGTGTGTTAGTGGTTGACTGTCGTCCTTGAATGCTGCTTTTTTTGTTTGATGTTTATATCTATATTATTATTTAGCGCTTGATGTGCGCGTTTGCTATTACGTAATGCCTATTTAGTGTTAAACCTATAAATAGCCATGGTCTCTTGGTTCAGCGTACATCCTACAAAACTGACAAGTGCAAGGCTTTGGTTCAAATCCCGTTCCGGGCAACTACTTTTTTATCACATATATTCTGAAGCCGTATATTCATCGATGTTACCTGTACGGAGACTTAATAAAAATGTGAAATTTTACGCATCGATTTCTGCTTATCGACTTTTGGGGTGTTCGCCGAACTACTTCAAACGTGACTCATTCATGTTCATCAGGTATTACTATTTAAAATATGGACTGTGTAGCTTGAAGGACGAGTATAGATATAATGCAGATGTTGGCCCTATCGAGTATGAGAGCTACAATGTGTATTCCCAATTGAATAATAATAGTGTTGAAAGGATCAATGCATACCAATGTAATGTGCATCTTTACTCGAGATAGAAATGACCGTTATTCACTCTTTAAAAAGTATGTCAAGGAATGTGACAGATAGAATGTCAAGTAGCACATACCTATGCGAATCTCTTTACTCAAAGGATATAGATGTATGTGGATTGTCCGAGCACTGACTATCCAATACAAATTTACACTTTATAGATATCTTAGATAATAACTTTAAAACACATGCTGTATCATATCGTAGCTTTCAAAGTGTTATGAATATGTGAATTGGTAAATGGGGAGTCGCCCTTATGTGCCACATAAGACATGATTGATACGTGACCCTTTTAACTATTGACGACGACAGAATAGTAGGCATACTATTACAAATTACACCCCAACAGTTTGTGTATATCTTTCAAGTGTATTTACCGTGCAGCAATCATCCAATTGAACACAGTTGAAATTATGTTGATAATTAATATAACTTGAGGAGTATTTACTCAGATAATGGATGTGTGACTTTTACAGATGACTTTAATGCTAACTGCTTGAGTAGTAAAACTGGTAATAGTAGGGAGTTGTACTTGAAACAATTTTTAATTGACACTAACTTGATCACTGGGAATACCTTAGATTTATGCACTGGTGCAAAGAAGAAATATTAAAAGATCGGACATGGAAAGTAGCATTCAAGGAGGACAGTCAACCGCAAAACACAGAAACAAACAAGCAAACAGACAAACAAGAAGGCAAAAGTAATTATGAATGCAAACGACATCTACCTTGTATTGTACGATGGAAGCTGTGAATCAATCATTGATTAAATGCTGCCGTTAGAAAACATTGTCTGCATACAGCAGTGCGAAATTGTAGATGACCATTGTTTGAATGTATCGAGGCATAGGCCAGTTATAGATAGTATAAATGTACCTATTTTTGATGTAAATTTTTAATCAAATAAACATGATTTGTCTGCAACTTACGGTTCAATTGGCGGAAGGCTCAAAATACATTCGAGCTACACACTCTACAGTGTGCGTATTTAAGCGAATACGGTGACGTTGATCAGGCAAACAATATAATCACACATACAGCAGTTGGGGCATCTGAAAGGTGTTTTCCCAAATCCAAATTTAAACATTTTCTCAAATCATATTGGAAGCATGGTAAAGTCTGTGGCATGGACAATGTTTATTAAGAACATTACAATTACATAATTATATGGCGGGATAGTAATACGTAACGCTTTAGCTAATCCATATTCAGCTATGTTACGCCTAAGCTAAATTCCTTCTGATATGAATAAAGGAATTATAACAGCATTACATAAAGGTGGAATAAAGCGAAAAAATAACCCGAACAATTACAGGAAGATCACCCTTACTCAAACGACTTTGAAAATCTACCAAAACATATTATTACGTCGCCCAAAAGCAAAACTGTTATCAAGATTAAGTCCTCTACGATGTGGCTTTCAGGAGCAACTAGGGTGCATGATGACATCATTTTTATTTAAAGAGTGTATTCTCTACGGTAAAGAAAATAAAAGCGAAGTATTTGTTGTTTGTCATGGAAGCCCGCCAAGGATTTGATCATCTCTGGCACAATGTAATGCTCCTTGAATTGTTTGAGACCGAACTAGATGACAACATATTTCTAGCGCTTGCTAATATGTATCGTAATATGCAAAGATGTCGTCCTTGAATGCTGCTTTTCCTGTTCGATTTTTATATCTTTATTGTGTAAGAAACCAAGGTTGTATTTCAGACTGGTTTTACGTAAAAAAAGGCACTAGACAAAGTGGTAAAAGTTCTTCAATTTTGTACCTTCTGTTCGTAGATGGGCTAATCAACGAGTTAGAAAACAGTGGACTTGGTTTTTGTATACATAACTTTAACGCAGGATCCCCTATTGTTGCTGATGGTATGGTCCTCATATTATTATCTAAACATGGGTTGAATAAGATGTTTGATATATGCAATAAATATGCCCTGAAATGGCGCTTTGATTACAATGTTAAAAAATGTGCAGTTATAGTATTTAATGAAACACAGGCTGAATATGATCGTAACACCAGGCAATGGACACTTGGTGAGAACCAAATAATAAATGAAGTCCAAGTCTATACTCATCTTGGTATTTGTGTAGATACATATATGGACATAAACGACTCGATTCATGAGTCCAATACAATACTAAGAGGTATCTTTTTAAGTCTGGTAAATAGCGGAATTCACCCGCAGGGGGGCTTAATCCGTTAACATCCTTGACACTATCGTCATAATCGTGTTATCATAAAGCGTTGTATGGCTGTGAACTGTGGGATTCGCCTTCACCTTCCAATGTATTAGAATTGGAGAGGTCACACAGATTATGCGTCAAATATATCCAAAAGCTGCCTACATATACAAGCACAGATATAGCTTTAAGTGCTCTTGGAATTTCTCCAATTAAAACCGTAACTGACTTTAAAAAACACAATTATTTGGTCAATTGTGTAGATTACCAAATAAATATCTCGCGAAGCAGATATTTATAAATATGTTGCTGAGTTTTTTAAATAATGACAACTAAGTGTTAGGTTATATTCCAGATATGCACAGACTGCTTAAAAAATATAATATATTTTAAGTACTAGATAGTTTTATAGCAACGACGAATATTCCGTCAAAGTACCATTGAATTGAATCCTCCATGTACATCAAGATAAAATATGGAGAACGGGCCTAGACCTTCTCACCTCCAGAACTGCAGAGTTGCTGCAAATTGTATTGTAGACACTCAATTTACGCTGGAGCCGTGTTTATTGTTTTTTCTGCCACTGCTCTAGTGACTGGGGGAGATGGCACCTGAAACAATGCAGGGGTCCTGATGAAGACTTTGAATGAGAATGAACAAAAAATGATCAAATGAACATGAATTTGCGGAATTCTACCCCTCTGCCTACCCCTCTAACGGGATCTGCAGTGGCCCTATTCTTTGCCCCGGAACCACACGGGGTCATTACTCATTGAAACAAATTCTGAAAACTAAGGTTTGCTATCTAAACCATAGGCTCTCACGAGTAGGCCTTAAGTTAAGTCAAATACCATGATATTGTTTATTTAACAATTCTGAACCAAGTGATATTTGGAAATTAAGCAGGGAAAGACCTGATTCAAAGAAACATTGCTATACTGCATTATTAATTCTTCGACAGCTGTTCTCTGTTAGTGTCCGATGTGTAACTTATTAGTAGAAAACTTACTATTACATATTATGTATATTATGCATTACTGTTCAGTTAATGGCTCCGCGAGACAAAAACTGTGGACTGCATTAATAAAAAATATTGGAATAAAGTTATACAAAGAGTTTATTCTTAAAGGTCCTCGAGATAAGATATGCATATTATTATCAGGAATCAAACGCTTTTCGACAATTGAAACTGAAACAATTGAAACACGTTGGCTATTATTGTAAAAATGGTTCATACTATTTTTAATTATACATATTAAAGCAGGTTATTGTCATGAAGGTGTAATTAATTACTATTAGTTTAGTTAAAATACATAATAGTTAAGTGTCTTTTTCAGTTATGCCAGCAGGCAGCTGACGATATTATGACTCTATTTGGATTGCTGGGAATATTCATTATTTATTTTGTGTAGATACACATTACTACATAAATACTTTAGATTTTATATATTTTACTATAGAAAATGAAGTGATATTTGCAAAAGTGGTCCATACTATGCTTAATAAGTCTATATTATTTGTTATGAGAGGATGCATAAACTAATTTAAGCTGAATAAACTGTACCATTTTTACATCTTGAGTTTCGTTTCGACAAGAGTCATAAATATGGTACATGACAAAATATATAGGGTTATTATACTAATTCAATCTGAGTATATTACACCATTTTGTCTTCTTGTGTTTCGTTTCGTCAAGAGTCATGCATATGGTGATACATGGTAATATATGTTTCATATAAATAGTATTTATTTTAAATTCTGTACTCATGTTTAGTCTAATTGTAAAATAATCATTACTCGACAAGTATTGCTTGATGTATATAGTTCTGATCCTAACGTTAACGTTTGCTAATGTTAACTTTTGAATTTGTATTATATGTTACAATTATATGTATATGCTCTCCTCTACATTGGAGGAAATAAATAATCTATCTATGTAGGCAGTACATGCATATACATGCATTTACATGTATATGTAGACGTGTATTTTACGTGCATTCGATAGCGTTCATACACGTTCCTGATAGCATTAATGATCACAAAAATGCTGGAATAAATGATATAAGTAAGCGTATACTCTCCGTACAAGCCTATTTAATATGTGTGCCTTATATAAGTACGTTTATGATGCCGCTTATGATGCTATTTCTTTGACATACTATTTTTAATCAAATAAATGTCTTGGATTAACACGGATTATAATTTAAAATATAAGATACGATCTTTAATGTTAGTTGTTAGTGTGTTATGTTTCATCCAGTATAATGAAGTGTACAATTTGTGTTCAAATCTTTGCATTTAAATGTGGTGTATTTTAAGGTTATTGATTATGTGCATTGTATGTTTCATCCAAGCGATTTTGCTATGACTGACCATTTTGCTGTATAAAGCGTGTCCTTTATATACCCGTTTTCTAGGTGAAGCGACATCGACGAAGTTTCATAATTAAAGAAACGGTAGCCACATCCTACGTTTAAATCGCGCGAACAAATCGTTTATCTATTCAAAAAGTGAAACATACAATTCCAGCCTAGAAAATTAGCTAACGATACACACTATTTGTTGTTGTTAAAAGGATTTTTTTTATAGGGAATGAGTAGCTTTAAGAGCAATAATAAAGGTAATGGCATGTGTTCAAACATTATGTTGTATCCATCCCCTTCTTGGAGGTCGTGGTGAATCTATAACTCGCACTGTACATATATTTTAGTTGACGCTCATGTTACCATTGTGTGACTTAGATTCGTTGTCTATTTCAAGGCGCGTTTCATCTGGTATATCTATGTCCCAGCCTTTCAGTTTTCTTGCCGTGAACATAGCAAAGGAGAGTAGCACAAGTGCCACACAACGGAAACCTGTACATAGAAAAGCAGTAATAAAAATAACAAGCTTTATGTATTTGTCTATTGATGATGATGATGATGATGATGATGATGATGAGGATGATGATGAGGATGAGGATGATGATGATAATGGTGATGCTGATGATGATTTGGTAGATTGTTTGCAATATTGTTTGAAATGATATATAGTTAAAAATAAAAATGCGCGTTTGCTGGTGCTCATTTAAAACAATTAGGCATATATATAACAAGTGGCGAAAATATGGTGCCTCATCCGGGACTCAAACCAAGGGTCTCTGGTTTAACGTAACCACTGAGCTATCGAGGACATACGGTTGGGAATCGATTATTCACCGTTTACCTGTACCCGGTTACATACACCCTCACCAGACTGAAATTCGTCCATTAATTACTAATTAAACAGGAGAACCACTGCTGGTGTTTCTCAGGATGATCCCAAATATAGCAGGGAGTGAAAAATCGTGCCTTAACCGGGACTCGATCCCAGGGTGTCTGGCTTATCGTACCAGCGCTCTAACCACTCAGCTATCGAGGACATATGGTTATAAATAGAGTATTCACCATTTACCTGTACCCGGTTACATACACCCCCACCAGACTGAAATTCGTCCATTAATTACTAATTAAACAGGAGAACCACTGCTGGTGTTTCTCAGGTTGATCCCAAATATAGCAGGGAGTGAAAAATCGTGCCTTAACCGGGACTCGATCCCAGGGTGTCTGGCTTATCGTACCAGCGCTCTAACCACTCAGCTATCGAGGACATATGGTTATAAATCGAGTATTCACCATTTACCTGTACCCGGTTACATACACCCCCACCAGACTGAAATTCATCCCTGAATTTCTAATTATACAGGAGAACCACTGCTGGTGTTTCAAAGGATGCTCCCGGACGAGCCCCCAAACATAACAAATCGTTCCTTAACCGGGACTCGAACCCCGGGTCTCCGGTTTACCGTACAAGGGCTCTTACCACTGAGCTATCGAAGACAAACGTTTAGGAATCGATTATTCACCATTAAACTGTACCCGGTTACCTATATGCCTGTGTATAAAGTATCTTCTATCTGCCTGCACATGTTTTGGCCACGGATAATGTGGAATAAACGATACATTTTGTTGTTGCTTCTGTTGGTTATATATGTTCATCAACATTAACCATACATAATAAAGAGGTAGAGGATAATGGGGATGCAAAGTAAAATGAAAGGAATGGGAAGGAGAATGAGGTGGTTAGGAGCAAATGGAATGGGAAGGAAAATTAGGCGTAAAACCAAGATGACGTGTAAAGAAATGATACTGTTAATGTCGTAATTCAAGCTGAGGTGTAAATAAAGGAAACTGTTGATGCCGTATTTGGTACTGTGTCAAAGGTTTGTTTCTGTACTTTTATTTTCATAACAGATAGTTATGTAGATAACTTGAGTTTTGTGAAGTATCTTCCATCTGCCGGGGTTCGGAGTGGTGTGACATGTGGTGGAATAAATAATAAAACTCCAACATTTACCAATCATGAGTCCATGTAGTCGATACCGTTGCCATTCTATGTTGTAGTAAGCACAGTATTTTCCCGATGTCGCCGCCGTATTCCATATAAGACAAGTGCCGTCAATTACATTGCCACCTATGACTGGACCGAGCAGCCAAGCTTGAGGAAGGTATGAATATATTATACAAACACAAACGTGCATTTCTTTGGAAATGTGCATTTACCTCAATAACTGTTTTATGTAGGTTTACACAGATACACACACATACAATGCCCAAAACTTTATAAATAGCTATTTACTACAGTTGTTAAGTAGCACAAACTACAGTTTTTGAAGACGTGTTCAGCATTCATGTAAAGGATAAAGCCATAAACTTTCCGGGTATTTTTTTTAGAGAAAAATGCTATCGAGATGCATTAACGCCGACATGTTTTTCTGTCAAATAACGGACAGTGTGAGGCTGTTATCCGACTTTAAACGGTCTCGTTTGTGTCAGGAATGAACGGAATGTTCATGCAGAGCGAGTACTAGAATCATTCACAGGCACACCCTGCCTGAACTCATGTTCTCCTCCAACTGCTATTCGCCAAGGCCAGAACGATGTTCATCTCTAGATGACAAAAAGTCTAATAAACGGACTAATATATCAGACTAACGTAGTTTAGTTAACGTTTGAGACGAATTCAACCTTTGTATTGGAAGACGACTTTATACGTACAACATAGTTGACACTACGAAGTTGTTTTTGTGCATAATATCTTATCTTACCGGTAACCTTCTCCTGTTGTCAACCCTTTTGTGTTTGTGATGTCGTTTACTTTTATTATTACTTTTGCCTTCTTGTTTATCTGTTTGCATGTTTGTTTCTGTGTTTTGTGGTTGACTGTCATCCTTGAATGCTACTTTCCCTGTCCGATCTTTTTATATTTCTTCTATTATTGTTCAAAGCAACTGTCCATTATTTTAAAAATGGACGGTTGATTCTTTAGTAATGTCTAGTTGCTTAAACATTTTAAAAAGTGGACAATTGCAGATGTTCGTGTTATTAATACAGTACCCCAAAAATAGTTAATTACAGAAGATAGACATATTTAACAAAATTACCCAGAAACATCAAAGAGTAGAACAGAAGTTATCTCAAATATTCTCATACTCATCCAATTGGAATTTGTCTTAAAAAGACGGATTTTAAATATTTGCCTATTGGTCAACATTGGCATTTCTTGGCTGATTTTCGAAGAGTTTGTGTCTAAGTACAGCTTTGGTGTTATTAACATGATTGTTCAAAGGTAGTATAACCAATACATTAATCTTGTTTGTTCGACATAGAAATACGCAAGACACTTACCAGCGAGTGACGTGGTGGCCGCTGAAACACCAAGACCAAGAGCTTTACGCTTCTCGCCCGAGCTCCTAAAAACATCATTTATATGTGAATATTACGTGAGAGCCATACAGGCGTTAGATTCACTTTAAATGACCAAATTAAAAAAAAAAGTCAAAGCTTGGAAGAGTTGATGAATAGAATGGGGCTGGTTATAATGTTTTAGTTAAATAGGTGATAATGTTGCATATTGTGATGGGGATGATGAAGCCAGAATTGCCGACCTTGAACACTCATTGACAGCTAGAAGGTAAGCAAAAAAGAATATATTTAATTTCAATCATTTAGACAACGTTTAATTTGAAAGAAGAGGTTCCTTTACTGTTGACCACATATGCTTCTTAACATACAGATTATACATAGACACCTGGATCAAATACCGTGCATATTATGGGTAATTCTGTGCCTTTAAAATAATTGATAGATGTCATAACATGACCATAACAACAAACAACCTGATCTAAAGCTACATTTCAATGCTTAAGTGTTCAAGTTTTAGTTATTTGTTGCGCATGTTTTGTGAAAGGCTATACAGTAAAGATAGGTATCAATGACGAACAAGAAAGGTTGCTTTCGCAGAATAAAGTCAACAAAAAGCACGCATGAAAAAAACAAACAACAATTACAATGTTAATAAGAAGCAAGGCATGTGACATCACAAACACAACATGTTTGACAATAGGGCTACCGCCTTGGAACGGTCAGTGGCAAAATGGCCGATAAGGGTTTAAACCAGGTTCTAGGGAAATACAATGCTGGTGACATGTGCCTGACAATGATACAAATTACTGACTACTACAATGGATATAACCGCGATTAATATATATAGATTATTAGTAGATTACTTTATTCATAATAATTTTTAAATAATTTAAAAAACAAACCTCAGGAATACTATGAATATTAACATCGATCCGATTACGTCGATAAAGTTTGCCACGAATTTGGAGGAGGCGTAGGCCCATATCATATTGCAGCCCTTTGGACAGAGCCCTGACTTTGCTCCGCCCCCGGGGATCGACGCACACTCGGAATAGGACTGAAAGTAAGATAAAGTGTGTTGATTTATCATTCTACTTACATGATTTGATTTAAATTTAAATATAGAAAAATTTAAATACAGAAAGATCTTTTAAGTATTTATAGCATGTCCATAAAGTATCTCTTTGCAATGGGACAAGCAGTATACTTGCTTCTCTCACTTGCTTCTCTAGTATTTCTGTTTCATATTAAAGGCTCTCACGTAATATTCACATATAAATTATATTTTAGGAGCTCGGCTAGAAGCGTAAAGCCCTAATGTTCGATGTGATATATATTCAGTCTATAGAGTGTGATTGCCACAACAATAGTAGCAGTATTCCACTAGCTCTCATGTTCTGCCGATGGGTGTGGTTTACCCAGTAAAATCTTGAAAGTGATAAACTGGGCCACTCAAACTGAATACACTTCCAAAACGATCAGGTTTTCCATGTCGACAATTATCACTTACAGTGCAATAGCTGAAGTATATATGTGCAATAATTTCACGCATAACACCTATATTCGTTTTATAAATATGTATCTTATGACATCATTATCTTAAAATCATTAACATTCTTCTTAATAGTGTATATTCTTAAACTCAATTTACCGATTAATTTTAATATAAAGCAATTGTTTGTTTTAATGCTTTTATCAAATTTATTATTAATCATATTAATCATATTAATCGGTTAAATAAATGTTAATCATTTTATCTCAAATACTGAAATTTTAGAAAAATCATGACGTTTCTAGACATATTTTATTCTTGTTTGTACACGTTTTTTAATCACGTTTTATGTTTGTCGTTTTGCGTGATTTTGGGTTTACTTTGTTCTGTGAAAACTGCATTTCCTGTTCGACTTTTATACTTATTTGTATATACTGTAAATATATTCTGTTGTTATATGTTTGAGACTGGCTAGTAGCCAATTATGTAATCCTCTTGAAATAAATATATTATTATTACTATTATTATTATTATTATTATTATTAATATTATTATTATATAGAATGAAACATGAATAGTGTTATCAACTATTAATCGTATAACATATGTAAAGGACAAAGGTGAACTATTAACACGACCTTCGATATTGTTTAACACAAGTAAGTATAAAAGTCGAACAGAAAATGTAGCAAAGTCATCCAAAAAGCACGAACACAGAACAATCAACATTACAAGGAAAAATAGAAACAAAGAATGCGACTCCACCAATTGGAAAGGTCTGTTGCAAACAGGCCGTTGGGGGTTTAAGTATTAGTTAGAGGCTATGAAGTGAAATTTTAACAATTAAGAAACCCTAAGGGAAGGAGCGCAGCGACTGACCGGGGTTTCTTAATTGTTAAAATTTCACTTCTTAGCCTCTAACTGACTTAGTGTTTGCCCTACTTATCCCCCGCGCTTCTACGAAACCACGCGTCTTAACACGTTCGCGCCAAAACAAGCGCGTGCCATTTAGTAAGCGATTACTTAATGATTAAATGGTTAACATTGGTGATCGTTAGAAATTTACATGAATAAGTTCGCCATTTCTTTAAAATTCCTCACCGTCTGATTGGAGGAAAAAGTAGGGCAAACACTAAACTAAGTTCTGACTATGGTGCACCAAAATCTCGCCAATATGTCGGGTAATCGCACAATTTAAGAGAAAAGCATAATGCTGAATTGTGTTATAAGGTATATTTTACTACTACTATTTTGCTGTAGGGAATTCTGCCGATATTCATTATTTTAAAATTGCCTTTGTATCTTTATAACACTTATTGTCAGACAGTAAGTTATTTATTGGAAAATCATAATAACACAATATGAATGTCTAAAAGTTGGAATCATCACCAAACACTAATAATATGTGTTCACAATATCTTATATACTCAAATGGATAGTCCAATTTTCCATAACACACGAATAACCGCTGTGAACCGATCTTTCTAAAACTAAAACTAAATCTGACCCTTTCAATCATACATAACAAAATCCTTGCATAAAATGTGCATTCCTTAACGGTTACCATGGAAACCAGGAAAATAAAAAATTATAATTCATCATCTTGTCCAATTAATGCTAAGTTATCTATACTTAAACTTATCAGTATTTATTATAACTCTCAGGTGTAAACGGCTATCTTGTTCAACTTCCTTTGTGACATAATCTTGCATTAAAATATAATTGTTGGAACATATATGGACAACGTCTTATCAAATATACTTAATAAAATTTAAAGCCGATTTCAAAAGTTATCTTTTAGAGAATTCACGCATGCAGTGTTCGAATGTACAACTAAAAATATTCCACATTTTCGCGAAACATAATATAAAGTTACAGATTTTAACGGAGCTCTCCATAAAAATAAAATCACTAAATTCTACACTTTAACATACCCCTATATTTCCAATAACTTTGTACCCACAAAGTTGAACTCAGTAACTTTTTCAATAATAAAATTATTATAACAGCTTACTATATCAAATCTTCATATGTATATGCAATAAAAACAACTTATATGTTATTATATAATAAGTATTGAAATCAACAATAGAAAATTACTAATATTTGTTTTTAAACACTTTTAATAATGTTAATTCCATTTATAATGCTACTTATTTGTCTCTTAAATAAATATGTCTCAAAACTATATGCAGTAGAAATGACCTTGAGAGAAACAAATGTTTTTTTAATAAATTTAGCACTGTAAAATAGAAGTTCTTTGTGAGCATTATCTCTAAAACGTTCCATATACGTGGTGGTGATTAACTTCCTTGATTTACTGGGAAATGTTGCTGCAGCGCGGAAACATATTGGTTTTGTCTACGAAGTTTCTTTCCATATGTTGATAACCCTGAAAATGTATAGGGGTTTGCTTTGTCATTTCCTGATTTAGTTGTTTTTGTTGAATCTGATTCATTAACACCACTTTATGTGCCCTTAAATCATCTGTTTTCGACTTCCCGCACCATGTGTTCAATCATTTGGCAAGCCACGTTTTTATTTGCTTCTTCAAACTGTGCTAGCTCTCGATGTATTCCTGGATTTCTGTTTGCAGCTTTATATTATTAGTTTCCAGCTCGTTGATCTGTGGATCCTGTTGGTGTAATCGAGTCATGTATTTACAATATAGTATAGCGTTCTCCTTTGTTGATATTTCACATTTGTCGAGTTTCTGATTACATTCATGTAGTTCTATTCTCAGCGTTTCGTTTTTTGGTTCAAGACCACTGATGAATTGGGCCTGTTCTGATGAGTTTTGGGAAGATCCAGCGATATGTATGTTTTCTTTAAGTTGATATTCTTTCTGTAATCAATTGTTTGTTTGCAGTCTCCTAAAGATTGTCTCCTCTTCCATTGAAATGGGAATACGTTTCGGCCATCTTCCTGTAAACAAAAGCAGTCATTCTTTCAATGTCACGCATTTTCGATCTAGCAGATTTCACTTGAGGTTATCTCGACTTTGTTTTATAAACTCGTGCAAAATGTCCTCGCCTGTGGCACAGATTGCACGTGGGGTTACGCGCACGGCACACATACTGATGACGAAGTCCACATCTGTGACAGATTAAACTATAATACGTTTCCAATATTTGACACAATGTCGCAGTTAAGAAATATTTTAAACACCTTCGCAATTTCTCCGTTTTATTAAGACCTGGTGCTCCAAACCAAAGCTGATCTTGGAGAATCGTCGTAGCTATCTTTTTCTGTAGTCCAAAATAGTTGGGGGCAATTAGCTTTCCGAGGTAGAACAATCGCTTAATGATATAACCGTTTGATTCTTACCCGTGTTCTACACCAATTGTGATCAGTTATATTTTACTACTACTATTTTGCTGTATGAAAGTCAATGAACGAAAGGTCGAAATTCTGCTGATATATATTTTTTTTTAATATTTCCTTGTATCTTCATATCACTTATTCTCAGACACTAAGTTATTTATTGGAAAACCATATTAGGTGTAAACGGCTGTCTTAGATAGACAGCGTCTTATTAAACATGCTTAATACAAATGAAAGCCGATTTCAAAAGTTATCTGTAAGACCATTCAGGCCTGCACTGTTTGAATGTACAATTAAACATATTCATCATTTTTGCAAAACATAATACAAAAGTACACATTTTACCGGAGCTCTCCATAAATAAAATCACGAATATTACACTTCAACAGATGTATCCACTACTAAACATGCAGTGCAGAGTGAAATTACCTCTTTTGATGAACGTCTTAACTCGTTTAAAGAAGATTGTATGAAAGTAATCATGGCCGAGGATCTTACGAAGTGTATAAATCCAGATGAGCAGCTTTATGCAAAGGTTGCGTGAATATTTAAGTCCTCAACTCGACTAGAAACTCTGTTTCAATAGAAATATGTATATCGAGAAAAGAAGCAACGGTATCAGATCTATTATGTTAAACTGAGTTTAAGTTCTATGGAATATACGTATTATTAACCATAGTAGAAAAGAATTGTTGTCTATATTCTATATATCATCCAGATACCGAGAGTGTTATTAAAAGCGTCGACGACATCGGAGTACCTGAGTAAAACACTCAACACTAAATCTCTTTTCATTTGTCTATAAAGTGGTCAACAGTATTATTCTTTACAACCATTTATTAATGATAATTTACACGTTTGAACTTTGGACACGTTTGTCATCAGTATTAAAGGGACACTGTCCGTAAGTAAGCAGATATTGAGCATAACCAAGTAACTGACTGACTTTTATTCAGTGAAATGTATACATGAAAACTTGAGCATAGACCCAAAGAAGTCTGTATTAATATATTCGTGAATTGGAAAAAATGTTTTAATTATTAATTGTCAATAATGTGGGACCCACATTATTCACATTTTCTGCAAATCGCGTTAGCTTTCCATTAGCGCATTAGGTTTTCTACATAGCATGTATTGCTTAAAATGTATGGCCCGCTTAGATCAGTCAGGAGCGTCGTCGAGTATCGCACGCTCACTATTATTACCCGCGAGAATAATTTTAGTTTGAGCTGCAAGTTCAAACGCACAAAGCGGTACTTCTTTTTTGTTTCTCGATTGAATTCCGTTAAACAATCTGGCATTTAATTAGCATATATTCAGTAATGTTTAGTGTGTAATGTTTGTGAACGTAATTAGTGTGTGTTTTATAAGTTAAAAGTTACGGACATTGTCCCTTTCAGTATTAATGACCGTTCCAAGGCGGTAGCCTTATTGTCAACCCTTTTGTGTTTGTGATGTCGTTTGCATTTTTTATTACTTTTGCCTTCTCGTTTGTCTGTTTGCGTGTTTGTTTTTGTGTTTTTTGGTTGGCTGTCGTCCTTGAATGCTGCTTTTCCTCTCCGATATTTTTGTCTTTCTTTAATGTCCGTATATCTTTGATATTTCTGATTTACTTTGAAAATGCAGGTATTCTTACAGTTTACTGGCATAAATGGCACGTCCAATATTTCGAAGCAAACACTTTTTGTTTTTAATGAGAAACGTTATTATTACAACTTGATCTATCTTTAGAAATATAAATGTCAAATGTATAACTTAAAGTTGCATATTCTGTGATGAGGAAGATTACTATACTTGTAAGAAGCCGTCAGTACAGCCGGCGTGGCAAGGCGAGAAATAATTCAGTCCGTCATCTCCACAGATGGGCAGAAATGATGTAGAGTTGCAATTACATGACGACTGTATCTGGACAGACCTAAAAAAATATACAAATCTTCCTCGTTTTTATTTTCAACAATATACTGTATCATATACACTTTCGACAATACGAATTTATCGTATTCATACAATACATTCTGAAAAAGGGATCCTTTGGAAGCATATAAGGTGTAAAATCTGACAAACCAACAGCCCCGGCTTAAGATGCGCTTCACCAAAAACCAGAGCGATTGGGTTGGGAATGTATCCCAAGGATCAATAAGTAAACACACAACCGAGTTGTAGTCGTGTCGACTTTTTACAGTCGACAAACAACACCAAACAAACGTTAGTAAGAATGTCAATAAGACAAAAAAAGGAAAAGCAACAATCACAAACAAGGGAGACACGTAGCAGATTCCGTTATATTGAGCCTGTTCACGTAGTAGAATGATGTAATCATTATGAATTGTGTTTGCGCATGCGCAGTCGGTGACGCCCAAGGGGCCCTTCTACTAAAGTTAAAGCTATCTGCAGCATTAACAATAGTTAGCAATCCAAACTGCATTAATGTAAAGATATTACATTTATGTTGAACGTATCATACACTACTATATAAAGTGTGTTATCTTATATGAATTGAAAACTTACATAGTTATGATGGTAATTGTTCATTTTTACCTAAACAAAAAACGTGAAAAAGGGTCATGACCTTTAACCTCGATTTTTTCTCGTCACCTGCAACAATTTTAATATAACATTGAACGCGATTCAGTGAAATGACTGTGTAATTATTATACATCGAATTTCGTAAACATTCCGTTTCCTTTGGGTTTTTTCTAGTTCATCTTTCCAGCGCGAATATGTGGCTAATCACAAATAAATATAAATACTCCATACAAACACTAAGATGGTTTCTCCATTCGAATAACATATACGAGTCAACATCATCGGCTCTAAAGGAGATCACATGAACATTTAGATGCGTCTCCTTCCTTCATTAGACGATTGCAATTACAGTAACTATATAGATCTACTATGAAGAAGAGAAACTACAACTGCTGTATGTTAAATCGTGTTGCTTTTTCAGAACCAAATGCATATATTGTAAAGCATGTGTTAACTTTCTTTTTTCTATTGCAAAATGTACTATATAAAATGTATCTTTGATCCCGCAATCTTTTTATCGATCCATTCATCTTTCAATCTATTTGTCTAGTTGACTATCTATCTTTATCCTCAGCCTCACATATGCATACCCATGCATCCGTGCACTCGTTTCTGTTCAGTTAATGTATATGTGTTTGAATTTTCACGAGGATGAGCCTGGCATGTTCATGCCTATTAGGCGCCATATAACCTTTTCATGTGTTGGTGCGCCTTAAAACTCCAATTCAATTCAATTCAATTGAATTTTCAGTCAGCCCTTCAGACAGTCCTTTTACCCATTGCAATAATCAATTCAACCCACAAATAAACAACCCCCAACTATATATCGATTGACAATGAATTCTCTGTTTATATCGGTTGTTATAATATCATACCTGAACTGTTATATTCGTTTGTACTGCATGTATTTTTATTTGTAAATTACGCCATGGTTATAGAAAGCAAGTCCACTTTCCTAATACGGTATATACCGCCTTATATGGCAGCATGGACACGCCCATATATTTATTTCCATATATACCACGTGACATTGTAACCAATTGAGTCGTGATTTTGCGTTAGCAAATTATAATGAACCAGCAGTCACGCGGTCTATTAGGATATTTGTAGGCCACTAGCTACCAGCATGTCCTTTTCACGATGTACGCGTGTTAGCTAGGGATACCTCTGTGACCATGATGGCAGTTTCCATAACATCAGTACAAAACGAAAACACTTTGGCTAGATGTCTTCCTTAATAATCTTAGCTGTTTTTTAACAGTTAACAGTACATGGGAAGTGTTGCTCTTGGTTAGATGGACTATCTTGTACTTGTTGTTGTTTTTGTTGTTGTTTGTATTTGTACTACGACGAAAGTACGGATTTTACGCAATATCGACTGTCCAAGACGTGCATAACTTGACATCGTCAGATATGTTATTACACATGTTTTATATAGTATTTGAGATAAAATACGCGCGACGTTTTTGTGAGATAAAGAAAAAATGTATATGTGTATAAGTGTATGTGTGTGTGTATGTATATGTATATATACATATATATATATATATATATATATATATATATATATATATGGGGAGAAATATTTGTGAACTACCAAGGACAGACAACCTTCGGACGAACTACGGCAGGGCGCCTAGCTATGACGAGATACACAGAAATCAAGCGTATATATTCACTCCTTAAAAAAGGTAGTTGCAACACACGTTGATAAACTGTATCTCTACATCATAACACACTCGTCTGAAGGCACAATTAACATATAGACGCATACATACATACAAGTATAGCTCATATGAGTGGGCCACATTTAAGCGTTCAACCACACACAGCTATATTGAGACAGTGACAATGAAAGGTGCCGGATCTGGGGATACTGTGAATTCAGGTATATATAATAAAGGGAGAGAATTTGAACTCACTACGGCAACTTTCGAAATTGGGATCTCGTAAGAGATTCATGTTCACAAGGCAGAATTATATATGGGGAGAAATATTTGTGAACTACCAAGGACAGACAACCTTCGGACGAACTACGGCAGGGCGCCTAGCTATGACGAGATACACAGAAATCAAGCGTATATATTCACTCCTTAAAAAAGGTAGTTGCAACACACGTTGATAAACTGTATCTCTACATCATAACACACTCGTCTGAAGGCACAATTAACATATAGACGCATACATACATACAAGTATAGCTCATATGAGTGGGCCACATTTAAGCGTTCAACCACACACAGCTATATTGAGACAGTGACAATGAAAGGTGCCGGATCTGGGGATACTGTGAATTCAGGTATATATAATAAAGGGAGAGAATTTGAACTCACTACGGCAACTTTCGAAATTGGGATCTCGTAAGAGATTCATGTTCACAAGGCAGAATTATATATGGGGAGAAATATTTGTGAACTACCAAGGACAGACAACCTTCGGACGAACTACGGCAGGGCGCCTAGCTATGACGAGATACACAGAAATCAAGCGTATATATTCACTCCTTAAAAAAGGTAGTTGCAACACACGTTGATAAACTGTATCTCTACATCATAACACACTCGTCTGAAGGCACAATTAACATATAGACGCATACATACATACAAGTATAGCTCATATGAGTGGGCCACATTTAAGCGTTCAACCACACACAGCTATATTGAGACAGTGACAATGAAAGGTGCCGGATCTGGGGATACTGTGAATTCAGGTATATATAATAAAGGGAGAGAATTTGAACTCACTACGGCAACTTTCGAAATTGGGATCTCGTAAGAGATTCATGTTCACAAGGCAGAATTATATATGGGGAGAAATATTTGTGAACTACCAAGGACAGACAACCTTCGGACGAACTACGGCAGGGCGCCTAGCTATGACGAGATACACAGAAATCAAGCGTATATATTCACTCCTTAAAAAAGGTAGTTGCAACACACGTTGATAAACTGTATCTCTACATCATAACACACTCGTCTGAAGGCACAATTAACATATAGACGCATTTTATCTCTGTAATTATAAGCGTTTATATATATATATATATATATAAATCACGTCATGCGCTGTCGATGGAAGTAAAATCATGTGATTTTTGTCTCATCTGGATGGATTAAATGACTTTTGTTGACTTATAGAATTGGTCATAACAATATACTGGCAGTATTTATGTCATTTTACTAACTGATCCGTTCATAGCATGGAGTCGTCGGATATTAGCACGTGCTACGGTTGTATATAGTGTAAACATTTGATAGTAGTTGAATTTGAATTTGTTTTGACTGAATATTAGAAATACTCATGTATGCTTAACAGAAACTTATACATCAATATTAATTAGTCTTGAACAGTATTTGTATGCTCAATAAGGTAACTTGCAAGAGTATTGTATATATTTACTTAATGATTGCTTTACTTAATGATTGACTTATATGTTCGTTCATAACAATATGGACTCTATACTTCGTTTCATGTAATCATCGTATGTTGGATCTGATCCGTGCATAGCATGGGCCCGTCGGCTATTACTACAAAAAAACAAAACATTTGTATTTGAATTCGAACGTGATTTGGCTGCATGCTAGAATAACTTATAAACTGTAATATGCAAAATAGACACTTGTACATAAATAGTTAATTATAACTAATAATAGTATTATGTTTCATTTAAGTAGCTTGTCAGAGTACTGTATACTTTGATGAATGATTGACTTCTATGCTTGATAATATATTGTTTCTTTTTATTGTTGTAAGTTGGAATATCCAATTCGTGCATAGCACGGAGTCGTCGGATAGTAATATAATATGTTACATGTGTATATAGTGTAAGCATTTGCTAGTTGAATTCGATTTTTTTTTTCTTTTTTTTTAATTTTCAACCACCAATTTGGTGATCCATTTATCTCCCCGTCATTGGTGCATGGGGGTCGGGGAGGGTCATCCCCCGATGCACCTTACAATATTGTATGCATTTATTTATAAACAATACAGAACAATAACAGAAGTGTTAAATTTGCATAAGAAAGTTATTAACTGGGGAATTTTCTCTTTCTACCAATTCATCAGGTCATGGGTATATATTTCTCTTTCAATAATTTTAGTTGGTTGCGACAGCGTTGTAATCATATTAATGTTAAAAACATAGTTTACAGAGCTGCTTTAAGGGCGGTAACTCGTATTACCTTGTCGTTTTTGTTACAGAGAGTTATAGCCTGTAATTTCAAAAAAATAAAGCATGTCTCATGTTTTTTTCTAAACGTTAAGAGTATGTGGTATGATATTTTTACACTGAGGGTGTTTGCAGGAAGACTGAATCTCCTCTTTAGTATCTAAAACTCTGTAATTATAAGCGTTTAGCTTCGCATACTCAGCTTATATAAAGCTCTGTAAATTATTAAATTGTACTCCACCCATGACACCCATGACCAAGTAATGGATAGAAAGTTTTTACTCTAAGTATATGAGTTATGATGTATGATTCAATGCATATTGACATGAAATGTGTACTTGTTTTTACTTATACAAGATATATCTCACATCATGATGTAGATTATTAAGGGGTAATGACAGGTATCTAGTTATGACAGGTATCTAGTTATCATTTAAACAACATAATAAAGTAAATATATTATTAAAAGCAGTAGAAGAATGAATTGTTTTTAAAGTTTAGTGTTTGTCATACCCCTTTATTACACAAACATTCATTCAATATATTTTGGAAAAAGAAACATAGTGAAGGTTTTTGGTAGAAAAAAATGGCATGGTAATTATACTCAAGAAAAAGAAATATGTATATAATGGAAAAACATATTGGAAAAAAGATTATGTAGAAAAAGGAAGGGCAAAAGGTAAATGCTATATATTGCAGCAAGTGTCTAGATTCACAATATTATGGTTCAGCAAAAATGTTCTCATATCGGCCCCATATTTTATGAAAATATGTATCTTTTGAGTTTTTATAAGCATTGTATTTATCAGTTTTATAAACTGTTTCTAAATAATAAATAAAATGTGTACATGATGGTGCAGATTTTTTTTTGTTTTTGAAAGAATATATGATATTTTCCTAATACTAAAATCTTGTTCAGTATAATATCTAATTTGTCATTTCCTAATAAAATATCGAAGTCTAACCAGTTGGTTACAGTCTCAGTATATTTGCTATTAATGAAAGTAGACAAGTTTGACCAAAACAATTTTGAAACTTCGCAGTCATAAAAGAGATGTTTAATTGTTTCCACCGTTTTATTACAAAAAGTACACATATCTGAATCAGCACTGTTCATTTTTTTAAGTAAATAATTGGTACCCAGATTCCTATGGTTGATCCTGTATTGAAACCATTGGTGTCTTACATCTTGATTTATTTTAAATGTTAAAGCAAATATTTTGTACCAATTCAGGTGTCTATTATTAAGTTCTTCGTTCAATTTTGTTACCGCCGATGGTATTATTTTTTATTATCATTGCATCATAGATTGATCTGCTTCCTTTAATGTCTTTTAAAATAGTCGATAGATAAAATGGGATTATAGGGTTTTTACCCTTGCTTATAGACTGTGGGAATTTGTGTGAGTGTAGTAACCTTTTAACTGATGCTATAACACCTTCATATTCTAAAAAATTGGATTTTATTCCATAAGTTTCTTTAAAGATCTGAACAGGTGATACATTGCCGTAATCATCAATCAGGTCATTGATTGAAATAACTCCTTTTGAGAACCAGTGGTTGAAAAAAATTGTTGAGCCTCCGACCTTTATATCTTCATTGTACCATAAAGGAACACCATGAAACTGATACCATAAGGTTGGCGAAATATTACGTAGATAATATTTATAACTTTCAAAGACATCTTTCCAGAAAGGATTATCTAATGTTTTTAAATGTTTATCTATATAATTTATGCCAAAGCAAGTGAACTGTTTTATCCATGGGTACATTTCTTGGACAATGTTCAAACAATTATTTTCACTTTTTAGAAGCCGTCTTATCAAGGTTATTTTCAAAGATTTAAAAAAGCATTCAATATCAATCATTCTTAAACCGCCTCGATTTTTGTCTTGATATATAACCTGACGTTTAACTTTGTCTTTTTTACCACTCCACAAGAAATTAAAGATTAATGTTTTTAATTCATTTATTACCTTTTGGTGGGGATTGGGTAATGCTGAAATTAGATAAGTTATTTTTGGAATTTCTAGGCTCTTTATAACTGTAATTTTACCAATTGGTGAGAGAATCCTCTTTGACCAGCTAATCAAAAGATTATTTATCTCTTTAATTTTATTTTTATAATTTATAGTACATTTTTGATCTAGGTGCACAGAAAATTTAATACCTAATAGTTTGAAGGAATCATGTTCCCAGCACAGTTCATATTCTCTACATATTTTAACGTTACATCGTTTTCTGCAACCTATCCAAATGACTTTAGTTTTGTCCAAATTTATATTAAGGCCGGAGACTCTCGCATAAAATTGTAAAGTTTTAAGAGTGTGTCTTAGAGATTTTTCAGAACCATCCAGTACTAATGTAGTGTCATCTGCATATTGTGAGATTAGGTGTTCTTTGGAACCTATTTTGAAGCCGGTAATATTTATATTATTCCTTATCAAGACAGCCAATACTTCTGCACACAGAATGAATATATAGGGAGACAATGGATCGCCCTGACGACAACCTCGATGTATAGTGAACCAGTCTGAGAGGTTGAATTCGAACTTGATTTGAATGTATGTTAGAAATACTCTTAAGCTATCATACGCATAATATAAAAGCACCATAATAAAACAATAAGAGTATGTTTCATAATCAGTCTTGTATGTTTACTTTACTATATTACTATTTTATTGATGAAAAAAGAAGTGACTGATTAATGTTTTCGTTGTGGACAGATGAAGGAGAAATATTATTTATGTATATCCATGAAACACATCACATACACTGAATGTGTATTTCATACTTAGTAATGAGAACGTTGAAGGAAGTTAACTGGGTATTCAAGAAAATGTTGAATGTTAGTGTGTACACCATCTTGTTTTTTATATGTTTTAGTCGAACTATCATTTTTTGTACCTACCTGCTCTCTATGTATATGTTGTCTAAAAAGTGTTGTTATGAATACTATTAAATTTGGTAGTGTAAATTGAAGGGGCCTATTCTCAGACGATATAAAAAGGAGGGACATTTTCTCTAGATGCAAGGACAATTATGATATTACTTTTTTGGTTGATACACATTCTACAGATCATGTTGAGTCTCGGTGGAAGAGTGAGTGGGACTTTGATGCTAAATTCTGTTCATTTTCTAGTGCGAGTAGAGGTACAGCAATTATGTTTAAAAACACATTTAGTTATAATATTCATAATGAGACAAAAGACCCCAACGGTAATTTTATAACACTAGATATAACAATTCAAGATCAAAGGATGACAATTGCCGTAGTCTATGGTCCGAACGAAGACAAACCGAACTTTTTTCACGATTTTTTTAATTTAATAGAAAGCTTTGGAAATACTTCAATAGTCATAGGTGGCGATTGGAACGTCCCATTAGATTACGAAAAAGACACATACAACTATAAACATAAAAATAATATAAAGTCGAATAAAACCCTTTTAAATATTATTGAAAATTTTGATTTACACGACGCATGGAGAATTGAAAATGAAAATTTAAAAAGATATACATGGCGAGGTCCTCAGAATAAAATGGCACGCTTAGATTATTTCGTTATTTCGTCGGATCTTCAACTTTTTTTCAGTAAAACAGATATAGGAGTTTGTTATAAATCTGATCATTCACCTATATCAGTTGAATTCTCTTTTATCGACCAACCTAGACGTAGAGGAATATGGAAATTCAATAATAGTTTATTGACCGATCACGACTATGTTAATATTGTTAAAACAACCATAGCCGAAACGGAAAGCCAAAATACATTGCCAAATGATTATGATAATATTAATAGGTCATTAAGTATAGATGACCAACTATTTTGGGAAACCTTAAAATTAATGATTAGAGGGAAAACCATTTCGTATGCTTCATATGTTAAAAAGAAAAAAGATAATGGACTACAGGAAACTGAAAATAAATTAAGGTCATTATATTTAATATTAGATAATGGAGACTTTTCAGTCAAAAACGAAATCGAAATATTAACAGTACGACTTAAAACTATAAGAGATGAACGAATTAAAGGTATTATTCTAAGAACAAAAGCAAAATTGAAAGTAGAAGGTGAAAAATCTACTTAATATTTTTGTAATTTAGAGAAAAGGCAATATACAGAAAAAATTATACCAAAATTAATTAAACAAGACGGAATGGAAACAAGTAATATAAAAGAGATTTTGACGGAACAGAAAAGGTTTTACGATGATCTGTACACATCAAAAATACACGGAGAGCCACAATTTGAAAATGAGTTTTTTGTTGAAAATAACCCATTTCTAAATAAACTTACTGATGAAGATCGCCAACTCCTTGAAGGGGACCTATCTGCGCAAGAATGCTTAAAATGTCTTAAAAATATGAAAAATAATAAATCTCCAGGGTCGGATGGTTTTTCAGTGGAATTTTATAAATTTTTCTGGAAAGATATTGGAAACTACCTCATTAAATCGCTTAGTTTTGGCTATAATTCTGAATCATTATCTGTAACTCAAAAACAAGTCTCATAACGTGCTTACCAAAAGAGGGAAAATCTAAATGTTATCTAAATAACTGGAGACCTATCTCGTTACTAAATGTAGATACTAAAATTGCTTCATCAGCTATTGCATGCCGCCTGAAGACAATCCTTCCAAAAATTATTTCAGAAAGTCAATCGGGATTTTTGAAAGGTATATATATTGGAGAATCAACTAGATTTATATTTGACATTATTGAGAAATGTGAAGAATTAGATGTATCGGGTATTCTAGTTTTATTAGACTTTGAAAAGGCTTTCGATTCTCTTGAATGGGGTTTTATAGAAAAAGCATTACGTTTCTTCAATTTTGGGGATTCCATACTTCAGTGGTTTAAAACGTTGTACAATAACATTCAGAGTTGTGTATTAAATAATGGTCACTGTACCGATTATTTTTCTATACAGCGTGGTGTACGTCAGGGAGACGCTTTATCGCCATATCTATTTATAATATGTGTCGAAATTTTAAGTGCAGCTTTAAAAAATAATCCTGATATTAATGGTATTAAAATAGACGGTTCAAAATACCTTATAAATCAATATGCAGACGACTCGTCCCGTTTCCTTGACGACGATGCAAAACGACAACTATGTGGTTCACAATTTTCATAGCAAATTCGATAAAAAAAAAAAAAAAAAAATGATTGGTCGTTTCGAAATTTGTCCTTAATAGGTAAAACAACTATTTTAAAAACACTTGCCCTGCCAATACTCATTCAATGTATCACTGTCTTGTCTGATCCACCCGAACATGTATATCGCGACATTCAAAATGCGATGTTCGATTTTCTGTGGTCAGGTAAACCAGATAAAATAAAACGTAATGTGATGATGAACACTATTGAAGAAGGTGGATTAAAGATCCCACACATTAAATCACTTAGTCACTCACTTAAATTATCTTGGATACAAAAGATTTTAGACCCTGACAAATTCGCAAGGAAAACGCTTATTTTAAACGATTTAGAAAAAAACGGTGGATACAGAGTTTGGCATTTTCATAAAGAGGGGCTAATAAAAGTTGGTAATGAAATGAATAGCTCTTGGGCGCTAATACAGGAAAATGCTGTTAATACAGTCGAAGATATTCTATCGGAGCCACTCTTTCACAACCCAAATATAAAAATTAACAACAGACTTATGTAAAAAAGATATATTTTTCATAAATGACATTGTTGATGACAATTGTATGTTTTTATCTTTTGAACATTTTACCACAAAATATGACATTAACATTCCTTTTTTAATTTATACAGGATTAGTTATTGCAATTCCAGCTGATTAGAAAGCACGCATGAGAAATAATAATAAGATCGAGAATCCAATGAATAAAAATGTTAGTAAACTTAAAACAGCTAAAAAGGTAAATCAAATATTCTACCCACATTTTTTGAAGTCAGTAGTTGAAATTCCAAATAATTCTCAAATGAAATGGCAAGCCGATTTGGAATGCGCATTGACTAGTGAAGATTGGGCAATTCTATATACGCAACCTTTCCGTATAACAGATGACTCATATCTTCAATCCTTACAATTTAAAATTAGTCATCGAATTATTTTCACAAATGCAAGATTATATAAATATGGAATGTCTGAAACTGAACTTTGTACATTTTGTAATAATTCCAAAGAAACATTGTTGCATTTATTTTATGAATGTATGTCAGCCAAGAACATATAAATAAAGTTGTTTAGTGATTTATTTGAAAAATGCAATATTTCAATAGATTTAAAACCGGAGTCCATTTTTCTTGGCACACCATGCTCAACAGATATTGATTATATTTTGTATCTAGTTGTGCTTATTTATAAGAAGTATGTCTTTTCTTGCAAACTGAGAAAATGTCTACCTAACTATACGATAGTTTTAGAACAAGTGAAAAGTTACAGAGCTATGGAACTATTCTCAACATATATGTACCCCTTATACAAATCTAATGCAATTAAATCAAGGTGGAATGCAGTTCAAAATATGTTGTGATATAAGCTGTTTAAAATGTTTGTGATACATTAGTTCTAAAGCTTTTATTTACAACTGGAAGGAAGTTAAATCCATTCCACATATTTAATGAAGTTATAATTTACAATAGGAGCAGGTAGACTATAATGAATCTATATATGTATGGTATATAAATGTTTGTACACTTGATATTCAAATAAAATGTTAAAAACAAAAAAGATACTACTTATTTATTATCTGACTATATGCAGTATTATCTCAAATTTTTAGTTAGAATATGACATAATTAAAAGGTATATTAAAACCTTAAAAAGGAGTACATAGATATTTATTTTGATGCATGGGTTCACTATTTATTGTACGTATATAATAATATATTGCAAATAGATGGAAAGTGGAACAACGCAACCACTGCGACTAAAGAGAAAACAACTGGTGGTTCAAACAATAAAATACAATTTTCTGAAGGTTGCGGTATCCTTAATATAGCATGGACTTGGCCACGCCCCTTTCCAGTAGTGACCTCAGCCAGAAGTGAAAGGTCACAAAAATTAAAACATGCCAGATACATGTTTCAAAATACATTTTCAGAGTTGTTAATTAATTAATAAATAACATTTTCAGAGTTGTTAATTAATTAATAAAAAACATTTATTAAAATGAAGGCATTTATTTTTACCAAATGTATTTTTTAAACATGAAATTGTGAGATTAACCCCCACTCAAAAACAGGTAAACATTTACTGCGGTTTTGCATGTAAACAAATATGGCGGGGAAAGTTCTGTAGGGGAAACATGCTGAATTTTAACTTTCAGCACATTGGACTTGGACTTACCTTGAAAATAAGACACATCTTTTTGACTTTGTATGTTTATTTTTATTTTTTATCTTCGGAAAAGCTTGCATTGTGGCCTATGGGAAAGCAATTAGTGTACCGCAACCTGAAACATATTTGTGCATGTTGACAGAATCTTGAGAGAAAAGCCCAACATTTCCACTATTTCGCAGAAAGCATATGTTATGTTCTGCCACAACAAAACTCTCCAATTGTTAGATGGCACAGATGATAAACAGAAAGATGCGCTAATGAGTGCAGCCAGGAAAGACGTTGTTAAATCGAGGATGTTGTTTCAACAAAGGAGAATCGAAATTGAGGAGAGGAGGAAACAATTATTAAAAGTTTGAGGCATCACAAAAGGAAAGCGGCAGGATTCAGAAATTGTAAACACAAATTAACAACATAATAGATTGGGGTCTGTGGCAATCAAACGAGCAAGTCGACTATCATCTTTCACTACCCAAAACAAAAAAAAGATAAACTTGTAGGATTGAAGGCTCAACTTAATTTCCGGAAGGAAATTTTGCACCAACAGCCCAAAGATATGACTTAAAACATGTATAAGCATTAACAAAAATGGAAGATGACAAACTGTAGAATAACTAGTTGCTAATAATTAAGACACTTGTTGACCATGCCCCGACAGTACCTAGTAGTACTGCCAATGATGGTCCTGTCATAGTAGGAATGAACATAGAGATGAAATTTGTTCATGATGAGGGACACAAATGGATTAATGGGTGTTATATCAAAGTATACAGTTGTCGGAAATGCTAGTTATATTGAAAGTTATCAGATGTTGGCGGAAAAAATTATTTCCTGAATGTACCAACTTCCTTATAATCGTATCATCATCATCATCATCATCGTTTTCGCAAGTAAGCATGTTCATCTCCATATATACTTTCATTAAGATTTTAAACTGATAGCATGATTTGGTTCATATTCATAGCATTGTATTATTGTTGGTTTAAAGTGTATGTTTTTTATGATAACTTGTAATACTGCAAACAGATTTCCTTCTCTGTATTCTCAATTTCACATTTTCTATAAATGCATGACCTAGGATATTGATTTAAATCAAGACATATTTAAGATATTTTAAACAGATGTCCGTTTGAAAACAAAACAAAAAGACTGTATACAATTAATTTGTTATTGTTCATCAATGCATGCTAATTAATATAAAACATATTATTTTGTTCTCTGAACGAGTAAATAATAATAATAATTGAAAGTTGTATATGTATATGCATGTTTAGCAAAATTATAACAACCAAAATGTTGTTCAGTATTTATAAATATTTATTTTCAGGTAGCTGGATACTGTACCTGGTACAACACAAAGTTTGAAGATGACAGAGTCATATATTCCTACGAGTTGATGAAAGATTACATCAACGGTGATCTGCAAGTCTTGATATAGACACACAGTCAAGCCTGCTGGCGAGACAGTCTGATTTAATTTATCACACGCTTTAAGAGATCTTTTTTGTTTTGATTGCCAAGTGTTTCTTTTAAACCCAGTTGTACCTATATTAAGACACCACCTGTGTTTGTTAAGAGACTAAATGTTAACTCCCCTTTATGTATAATTTCATATGATATGACGATGACACCCACCTACCTTAGAGTTTTATTGAGCAGACATGTTAAGTGTTATGATGAGCAGGAATATCAACTACCTTATAGTTGTATTGAGTAGACAGATGTATGTCTTATAATGAGCAGAGAGATCTGATGATGGAACCATCTACATTGTATTTGTATTGACTAGACAGATGCATGTCTTATGATGAGCAGGGAGATATGATGATGGCACCATCTGCCTTTTAGTTGTTTTGAGATAGTCTTATGATGAGGATGGTGACACCCCCTGTCTTATAGTTGTATTGAGTAGACATATGTATGTCTTATGATGATGATGACACCGCCTACCTTATAGTTGTATTGAGTAGACATATGTATCTCTTATGATGAAGGTGACACCCCTACCATATAGTTGTTTTGAGGAGACGGATTTACATCTTATCATGATGGTGACACCTCGTGCCTTATATTTGTATTGAGTAGACATATGTATGTCTTATGATGATGATGACACCCCGCCTTATAGTTGCATTGAGTATACATATGTATATCTTATGATGATGGTGACACCCCGCCTTATAGTTGTTTTGAGTAGACAGATGCCTGTCTTATGATGAACATGGAGATCTGATGATGGCACTCCCCTGCCATATAGTTGTATTGAGTAGACAGATGTATGTCTTATGATGGTGGTGTCACCCTCGACCTTATAGTTGTTTTGAGTAGACATATGTATGTCTTATGATGAACAAGGAGATCTGATGATGGCACCCCTACCTTATCGTTGTATTGAGTAGACAGATGTATGTCTTATGATGATGGTGACACCCCCACCTTATAGTTGTTTTGAGTAGACATAAGTGTCTTATGATGAGCAGGGGAATCATCTGATGATGACACCCACTAGGCCCCTACCTTATTGCTGTATTGAGTAGACAGATATGTCTTGCGATGAGCAGGGAGATCCCCTACCTTTAGTTGTTTTAAGTAGACAGGTATGTCTTGCGATGAGCAGGGAGATCCCCTACCTTAAAGCTGTATTGAGCAGACAGATATGTCTTGCGATGAGCAGGGATATCCACATCCTTATAGTTGTATTGAGTAGACAGATATGTCTTGCGATGAGCAGGGAGATCCCCTACCTTATAGTTGTATTGAGTAGACAGATATGTATTGCGATGAGCAGGGAGATCCCCTACCTTATAGTTGTATTGAGTAGACAGATATGTATTGCGATGAGCAGGGAGATCCCCTTCCTTATAGTTGTATTGAGTAGACAGATATGTATTGCGATGAGCAGGGATATCCCCCATATGTCTTGCGATGAGCAGGGAGATCCCTACCTTATAGTTGTATAGAGTAGACAGATATGTATTGCGATGAGCAGGGAGATCCCCTACCTTATAGACAGATATGTATTGCGATGAGCAGGGAGATCCCCTACCTTATAGTTGTATTGAGTAGACAGATATGTATTGCGATGAGCAGGGAGATCCCCTACCTTATAGACAGATATTTATTGCGATGAGCAGGGATATCCCCTACCTTATAGTTGTATTGAGTAGACAGATATGTATTGCGATGAGCAGGGAGTTCCCCTACCTTATAGACATATGTATTGCGATAAGCAGGGAGATACCCTACCTTATAGTTGTATTGAATAGACAGATATGTATTGCGATGAGCAGGGATATCCCCTACCTTATAGTTGTATTGAGTAGACAGATATGTATTGCGATGAGCAGGGATATCCCCTACCTTATAGACAGATATGTATTGCGATGAGCAGGGAGATCCCCTACCTTATAGACAGATATGTATTGCGATGAGCAGGGAGATCCCCTACCTTATAGACATATATGTATTGCGATGAGCAGGGAGATCTCTACCTTATAGTTGTATTGAGTAGACAGATATGTATTGCGATGAGCAGGGAGATCCCCTACCTTATAGGCAGATATGTATTGCGATGAGCAGGGAGATCCCCTAACTTATAGACAGATATGTATTGCGATGAGCAGGGAGATCCCCTACCTTATAGACAGATATGTATTGCGATGAGCAGGGAGATCCCCTACCTTATAGACAGATATGTATTGCGATGAGCAGGGAGATCCCCTACCTTATAGTTGTATGGAGTAGACAGATATGTATTGCGATGAGCAGGGATATCCCCTACCTTATAGTTGTATTGAGTAGACAGATATGTATTGCGATGAGCAGTGATATCCCCTACCTTATAGACAGATATGTATTGCGATGAGCAGGGAGATCCCCTACCTTATAGACAGATATGTATTGCGATGAGCAGGGAGATCCCCTACCTTATAGACAGATATGTATTGCGATGAGAAGGGAGATCCCCTACCTTATAGACAGATATGTCTTGCGATGAGCAGGGAGATCCCCTACCTTATAGTTGTATTGAGTAGACAGATATGTATTGCGATGAGCAGGGATATCCCCTACCTTATAGTTGTATTGAGTAGACAGATATGTATTGCGATGAGCAGTGATATCCCCTACCTTATAGACAGATATGTATTGCGATGAGCAGGGAGATCCCCTACCTTATAGACAGATATGTCTTGCGATGAGCAGGGAGATCCCTACCTTATAGACAGATATGACTTGGGATTAGCAGGGAGATCCCTAACTTATAGACAGATATGTCTTGCGATGAGCAGGGATATCCTTACCTTATAGACAGATATGTATTGCGATGAGCAGGGAGATCCGCTACCTTATAGACAGATCTGTATTGCGATGAGCAGGGAGATCCCCTACCTTATAGACAGATATGTATTGCGATGAGAAGGGAGATCCCCTACCTTATAGAATGATATGTCTTGCGATGAGCAGGGAGATCCCTACCTTATAGTTGTATTGAGGAGACAGATATGTATTGCGATGAGCAGGGATATCCCCTACCTTATAGTTGTATTGAGTAGACAGATATGTATTGCGATGAGCAGTGATATCCCTACCTTATAGACAGATATGTATTGCGATGAGCAGGGAGATCCCCTACCTTATAGACAGATATGTATTGCGATGAGCAGTGAGATCCCCTACCTTATAGACAGATATTTCTTGCGATGAGCAGGGAGATTCCTACCTTATAGACAGATAAGTCTTGGGATTAGCAGGGAGATCCCTACCTTATAGACAGATATGTCTTGCGATGAGCAGGGAGATCCCCTACCTTATAGACAGATATGTCTTGCGATGAGCAGGGAGATTCCCTACCTTAGAGACAGATATGTCTTGGGATAAGCAGGGAGATCCCCTACCTTATAGACAGATATGTCTTGCGATGAGCAGGGAGATCCCCTACCTTATAGACAGATATGTATTGCGATGAGCAGGGAGATCCTCTAACTTATAGACAGATATGTATAGCGATGAGCAGGGAGATCCCCTACCTTAAAGACACATATGTCTTGCTATGAGCAGGGAGATTCCCTACCTTATAGACAGATATGTATTGCGATGAGAAGGGAGATCCCCTACCTTATAGACTGATATGTCTTGCGATGAGCAGGGAGTTCCCTACCTTATAGTTGTATTGAGGAGACAGATATGTATTGCGATGAGCAGGGTAATCCCCTACCTTATAGTTGTATTGAGTAGACAGATATGTATTGCGATGAGCAGTGATATCCCTACCTTATAGACAGATATGTATTGCGATGAACAGGGAGATCCCCTACCTTATAGACAGATATGTATTGCGATGAGCAGGGAGATTCCTACCTTATAGACAGATAAGTCTTGGGATTAGCAGGGAGATCCCTACCTTATAGACAGATATGTCTTGCGATGAGCAGGGAGATCCCCTACCTTATAGACAGATATGTCTTGCGATGAGCAGGGAGATCCCCTACCTTATAGACAGATATGTCTTGCGATAAGCAGGGAGATCCCCTACCTTATAGACAGATATGTATTGCGATGAGCAGGGAGATCCTCTAACTAATAGACAGATATGTATAGCGATGAGAAGGGAGATCCCCTACCTTATAGACAGATATGTATTGCGATGAGCAGGGAGATCCCCTACCTTATAGACAGATATGTATTGCGATGAGCAGGGAGATCCCTACCTTATAGTTGTATTGAGTAGACAGATATGTATTGCGATGAGCAGGGAGATCCCCTACCTTATAGGCAGATATGTATTGCGATGAGCAGGGAGATCCCCTAACTTATAGACAGATATGTATTGCGATGAGCAGAGAGATCCCCTAAATTATAGACAGATATGTATTGCGATGAGCAGGGAGATCCCCTACCTTATAGACAGATATGCATTGCGATGAGAAGGGAGATTCCCTACCTTATAGACAGATATGTCTTGCGATGAGCAGGGAGATCCCCTACCTTATAGTTGTATGGAGTAGACAGATATGTATTGCGATGAGCAGGGATATCCCCTACCTTATAGTTGTATTGAGTAGACAGATATGTATTGCGATGAGCAGTGATATCCCCTACCTTATAAACAGATAAGTATTGCGATGAGCAGGGATATCCCCTACCTTATAGACAGATATGTATTGCAATGAGCAGGGAGATCCCCTACCTTATAGACAGATATGTCTTGCGATGAGCAGGGAGATCCCTACCTTATAGACAGATATGTCTTGGGATTAGCAGGTAGATCCATACCTTATAGACAGATATGTCTTGCGATGAGCAGGGATATCCCCTACCTTATAGACAGATATGTATTGCGATGAGCAGGGAGATCCCCTACCTTATAGACAGATATGTATTGCGATGAGCAGTGATATCCCTACCTTATAGACAGATATGTATTGCGATGAGCAGGGAGATCCCCTACCTTAAAGACAGATATGTATTGCGATGAGCAGGGAGATCCCTACCTTATAGTTGTATTGAGGAGACAGATATGTATTGCGATGAGCATGGATATCCCCTACCTTATAGTTGTATTGAGTAGACAGATATGTATTGCGATGTGCAGTGATATCCCTACCTTATAGACAGATAATTCTTGCGATGAGCAGGGAGATTCCTACCTTATAGACAGATAAGTCTTGGGATTAGCAGGGAGATCCCTACCTTATAGACAGATATGTATTGCGATGAGCAGGGAGATCCCCTACCTTATAGACAGATATGTCTTGCGATGAGCAGGGAGATCCCCTGCCTTATAGACAGATATGTCTTGCGATAAACAGGGAGATCCCCTACCTTATAGACAGATATGTCTTGCGATGAGCAGGGAGATCCCCTACCTTATAGACAGATATGTATTGCGATGAGCAGGGAGATCCTCTAACTTACAGACAGATATGTATAGCGATGAGCAGGGAGATCCCCTACCTTAAAGACACATATGTCTTGCTATGAGCAGGGAGATTCCCTACCTTATAGACAGATATGTATTGCGATGAGAAGGGAGATCCCCTACCTTATAGACTGATATGTCTTGCGATGAGCAGGGAGATCCCTACCTTATAGTTGTATTGAGGAGACAGATATGTATTGCGATGAGCAGGGATATCCCCTACCTTATAGTTGTATTGAGTAGACAGATATGTATTGCGATGAGCAGTGATATCCCTACCTTATAGACAGATATGTATTGCGATGAGCAGGGAGATCCCCTACCTTATAGACAGATATGTATTGCGATGAGCAGGGAGATCCCCTACCTTATAGACAGATATTTCTTGCGATGAGCAGGGAGATTCCTACCTTATAGACAGATAAGTCTTGGGATTAGCAGGGAGATCCCTACCTTATAGACAGATATGTCTTGCGATGAGCCGGGAGATCCCCTACCTTATAGACAGATATGTCTTGCGATGAGCAGGGAGATCCCCTACCTTATAGACAGATATGTCTTGCGATAAGCAGGGAGATCCCCTACCTTATAGACAGATATGTCTTGCGATGAGCAGGGAGATCCCCTACCTTATAGACAGATATGTATTGCGATGAGCAGGGAGATCTTCTAACTTATAGACAGATATGTATAGCGATGAGCAGGGAGATCCCCTACCTTATAGACACATATGTCTTGCTATGAGCAGGGAGATCCCCGACCTTATAGACAGCTATGTTTTGCGATGAGCAGGGAGATCCCCTACCTTATAGACAGATATGTATTGCGATGAGCAGGGAGATCCCCTACCTTATAGTTGTACTGAGTAGACAGATATGTATTGCGATGAGCAGGGAGATCTCCTACCTTATAGGCAGATATGTATTGCGATGAGCAGAGAGATCCCCTACATTATAGACAAATATGTATTGCGATGAGAAGGGAGATACCCTACCTTATAGACAGATATGTATTGCGATGAGCAGGCAGATCCCCTACCTTATAGACAGATATATATTGCGATGATCAGGGAGATCCCCTACCTTATAGACAGATATGTATTGCGATGAGCAGGGAGATCCCCTACCTTATAGACAGATATGTATTGCGATGAGCAGGGATATCCCCTACCTTATAGTTGTATTGAGTAGACAGATATGTATTGCGATGAGCAGGGATATCCCCTACCTTATAGACAGATATGTATTGCGATGAGCAGGGAGATCCCCTACCTTATAGACAGATATGTATTGCGATGAGCAGGGAGATCCCCTACCTTATAGACAGATATGTCTTGCGATGAGCAGGGAGATCCCTACATTATAGACAGATATGTCTTGGGATGAGGAGGGAGATACCCTACCTTTTAGTTGCATTGAGTATACAGATATGTCTTGCGATGAGCAGGGAGATCCCCTACCTTATAGACAGATATGTCTTGCGATGAGCAGGGAGATCCCCTACCTTATAGACAGATATGTCTTGCGATGAGCAGGGCGATCCCCTACCTTATAGACAGATATGTATTGCGATGAGCAGGGAGATCCTCTAACTTATAGACAGATATGTATTGCGATGAGCAGGGAGATCCCCTACCTTATAGACAGATATGTATTGCGATGAGCAGGGAGATCCCCTACCTTTTAGACAGATATGTATTGCGATGAGCAGGGAGATCCCCTACCTTATAGACAGATATGCATTGCGATGAGAAGGGAGATCCCCTACCTTATAGACAGATATGTGTTGCGATGAGCAGGGAGATCCCCTACCTTATAGTTGTATTGAGTAGACAGATATGTATTGCGATGAGCAGGGATATCCCCTACCTTATAGTTGTATTGAGTAGACAGATATGTATTGCTATGAGCAGGGATATCCCCTACCTTATAGACAGATATGTATTGCGATGAGCAGGGAGATCCCCTACCTTATAGACAGATATGTATTGCGATGAGCAGGGAGATCCCCTACCTTATAGACAGATATGTATTGCGATGAGCAGGGAGATCCCTACCTTATAGTTGTATTGAGTAGACAGATATGTATTGCGATGAGCAGGGAGATCCCCTACCTTATAGACAGATATGTATTGCGATGAGCAGGGAGATCCCTACCTTATAGACAGATATGTATTGCGATGAGCAGGGAGATCCCTACCTTATAGTTGTATTGAGTAGACAGATATGTATTGCGATGAGCAGGGAGATCCCCTACCTTATAGACAGATATGTCTTGCGATGAGCAGGGAGATCCCTACCTTATAGACAGATATGTCTTGCGATGAGCAGGGAGATCCCTACCTTATAGACAGATATGTCTTGGGATTAGCAGGGAGAGCAGGGAGATACCCTACCTTATAGACAGATATGTCTTGCGATGAGCAGGGAGATCCCTACCTTATAGACAGATATGTCTTGCGATGAGCAGGGAGATCCCCTACCTTATAGACAGATATGTCTTGCGATGAGCAGGGAGATCCCCTACCTTATAGACAGATATGTATTGCGATGAGCAGGGAGATCCTCTAACTTATAGACAGATATGTATTGCGATGAGCATGGAGATCCCCTACCTTATAGACAGATATGTCTTGCTATGAGCAGGGATATCCCCTAACTTATAGACAGATATGTCTTGCGATGAGCAGGGAGATCCCCTACCTTATAGACAGATATGTATTGCGATGAGCAGGGAGATCCCCTAACGTATAGACAGATATGTATTGCGATGAGCAGGGAGATCCCCTACCTTATAGACAGATACGTAATTCGATGAGCAGGGAGATCCCCTACTTATAGACCGATATGTATTGCGATGAGCAGGGAGATACCCTACTCATAGACAGATATGTATTGCGATGAGCAGGGATATCCCTACCTTATAGACAGATATGTATTGTGATGAGCAGGGATATCCCTACCTTATAGAAGATATGTATTGCGATGAGCAAGGAGATACCCTACCTTATAGACAGATATGTATTGCGATGAGCAGGGATATCCCTACCTTATAGACAGATATGTATTGCGATGAGCAGAGAGATACCCTACCTTATAGTTGTATTGAGTAGACAGACACACTTTAAATATAGTGTGAAATGGATTTAGAAAAAACAAACTTAAAGGTTGTGTACTATTTTTTCATCTTGATGCTATAGTGTTTTATACATATACATATACCATTACAATTACCGAAAGTAAAATAGCGTCTTATGTAAAGCGCCGAGGCCACAAAGTTACTACATTTAGATTTTTTCCTTATAAACTCTCAAATGACGACGTTGTTATGCAACTCAATGTTGAGGCCATCAGTCAAAGTGAGAAACTCGATAAAAGCGGTTTTTGGCACCGCGATGTCGTAGGTTAAACCTTAGCTTTCTAAAGGCATACTTGCAAACATCGGCAATTCTTACGGTCGTACTCAGCGGTGCTTAAAGCTACAGTGTCTCTATATCAATCGATTTCTACTTTGTAGGCGTGTCTTTATTTGTAAATTCATGTTCACCAGCTCATGTCGAAATCGGATATTTAAGCGAGCAAATGTAGCGCTGGAAATCATTTACTGTAAACATTACGTGGTCCCGCCTTAATTCCATTAAGCGATGGGAAAGCTTATATTATCAGGATTTTATAATGGATATTTCGACAATAAAGCAAGTTTAAAAAAAGCTTTTGTTGACAAACAATGCGATTACCTGCTTATAATTACATATATTAATTTTACAATATGTAAATGTTTTAAGCCGAAATTAAGGTTTTATTTCATACCCCAGTCAACCCCGTTTTCCCTTCTTAGAGAAGGGGTTGTATGGGGTATAAAAGTTAATACTCGGACCACGTAATATACATCGACCAGTGCACATCGTACCTATATACAGGTAACAGTAATTTTTACAGATGAAAAAAGTTAGCCTCTTTCGGGGCTCGAAAACACGACCTTCTGACTTCAAGTCCGGTGCTCTATCTACCGAACTATAAAACTACTTGAGAACATAGTACTACCATTTATTTTGAGGCAAAATAACGTAACATATTCGAACGCAACTCAAGATGGATCACTAAATAGGTAGTCCATCTTGTCGCACGTGTAAATTAACATTGCCTGGTGTAATACTGTATGTTATCAATATGAAACTAATACTTCGCCTCAAAACAACCAGATCTTGACTTAATATTCGTAATCTTTGTATAACTTCGTAAAACCTTTGCAAAATTTTATTATCGTAAACCTGATGTTCTTTCCAAATATAAAAGTAATTTAGGAACTCTTCTGCGACAAGGACTATCACAACCTGACTTCTATGGTGACATGATTTACAAACTTCGTAAGATCATTGGTCATGTTCACTTTCATACTATCTTTGTTAAACTTGTTAAAAGATTTATCAAAAGAGGTTATGAGCCTATCATGCATGCTTGGTGGTGGACTCATTTACATTTCACCACTATGCTTTCCTCTTTAATTGTGCGATGACCGGACATGCTGTGGACCCTATGATGACTTCTACCTAAAGCCCAAAAGGACGGTGACGTTTGATGTTTGACTGCAGTCTTGTCTGGTCGTGCCCTCAATTGTGTATTCTCTTGTTGCTCTGGCTTCTGCCAAGTCAGTGAGTACCTTCTTTGTGGCTTTCTCGGCTATTGTTTTTTTTGAATGTATATATACACGAGCATCTTTGTGTTTTACTTATATAGCCTATTAATGCTGCCTTGTTAGTTAGAGAATAGTTCATGGCGGGGATTTCTTTATTTATACTATCCCGTTTTAGTGGGTTGATAGTAGGGTAAGTGTGAGGTTTGGTGTACCCTAGAACCCGGTTTAAACCCCCAGCGGCCTTTTTTGCCACTGACCGTTCCAAGGTGGTAGCCCTATTGTCAATCATGTTTTATTTGTGATGTCTTATTTGGCCTTTTATTCATATCTGCATTTGTTTCTTGTTTCTGTGTGTGTTTGTGGTTGACTGTCGTCCTTGAATGCTGCTTTTCCTGTTCGAATTTTATATCTGTATTGTTATTTAGCGCTTTATGTTTGCGCTTGTTATTACGTAATGCCTATTTAGTGTTAACAATGCTACTTTATACCAATTAATAGCCGTGGTTTATTGGTTCAGCGTACATCCTACAAAACTGACAAGTGCAAGGCTGTGGTTCAAATCCCGGCCCGGGCAGCTATTTTTTTATCAGATATATTCTGAAGCCGATGTTACCTGTACGGAGACTAAATAAAAATGTGAAATTTTACGCATCGATTTCTGCTTACCGACTTTTGGGGTGTTCGCCGATTTGAAACTACTTCACACGTGACTCATTCATGTTCATCAGTTATTACTAGTTAAAATAGGGACTGTGTAGCTTTAAGGACGAGTATAGATATAATGCAGATATTGGCCCTATCGAGTATGAGAGCTAAAATGTGTATTCTCAATTGAATACTAGTGTTGATTAGATCAATGCATACCAGTGTAATGTGCATATTTACTCGAGATAGAAATGACCGTTATTCACTCTTTAAGAAGTATGTCATGGAATGTGACAAGATATAATGTCAAGTACCTATGCAATTATCTTTATTCAAAGGATATAGATGTATGTGGATTGTCCGAGCACTGGCTATCCAATACAAATTTACACTTTATAGATATCATAGATAATAACTATACAACATATGCTGTATCAGATCGTAGCTTTCAATATGTTATGAATATGTGAATTGGTAAAGGGGGAGTCGCCCTTATGTGCCACATTAGACATAATAGATACGTGACCGCTTTAACTATTGACGACGACAGAATAGTAGGCATACAATTACAGATTACACCCCAACAGTTTGTGTATATCTTTCAAGTGTATTTACCACGCAGAAATAATCCTACTGAACACTATAGAAATTATGTTGATAAATTATGTAACTTGTGGAGTCTTTACTCAGATATTAATGGATGTGTGATTTTTACAGGTGACTTTAATGCTAACTGCTTGAGTAGTAAAACTGGTAATAGTAGGGAGCGGTACTTGCAACAATTTTTAATTGACACTAACTTGATCGCTGCGAATACCTTCGATTTATGCACTGGTGCAAAGTCTACCTTGTATCGTACGATGGAAGCTGTGAATCAATCATTGATTATGATTAATGATGCTGTCCTTAGAAAACATTGACTGCATACAGCAGTGCGAAATTGTAGATGACCATTGTTTGAATGTATCGAGGCATAGGCCAATTATATGTAGTATAAATTTACGTATTTTTGATGTAAATAGTTACTCAAATAACAATGATTTGTCTACAATGTACGGTTCAATTGGCGGAAGGTAAGTTCAAGGGATATACAACGTTATCAAGAAATGCTCAAGAATACATTCGAGCTACACAATCTACATGGTGCGTATTTAAGCGAATACGGTGAATTTGATCAGGCAAACAATATAATCACACATACAGTAGTTGGGGCATCTGAAAGGTGTTTTCCCTAATCCAAATTTAAATATTTCTGGAACCATATTGGAACCCGCAGCTAACTGAATTACACAAAATTATAGACGCAATGCGTGGCTTATTGACGGTAGTCCAAGAGATAGATCCGTTAATTCATTTGAATCATATAAAGTAGCTAAATCTAAAACTGACTTTGGAAACTCATGCGTTCTCGCAGAAAACGATCAAATTCGAAAGCAGGGGCCGAAATTAAATGTAATGGGGTTGTTTATCGAGACATAAATAATATAACAGACCAATGGAAACAATATTTTACAGAGTTATATACTCCGTGCTCAAACACGTTGTATGATGATGCTTGGAAAAAATATGTTGATGTTAGAGTAAACAATATTTTGACATCTACTCACACACATGACGTCATTAACGTAACTCCTGAAGAAGTAAATATGTCGCTGAGTGTGTGCAAGCGTGGTAAAGTCTGTGGCGTGAACAATATTTATTATGAACATTACATAATTATATGGCGGGATAGTAATACGTAATACGCTTTAGCTAATCTATATTCAGCTACGTTACGCCTAAGCTACAGTCCTCCTGATATGATAAAGGGATTATAACAGTATTACATAAAGAAAGATATACAAATCGGATAGGGAAAGTATCATTTAATGACTACAGTCAACCACAAAACACAAAAGCAAACACGCTATACGGAGGCAAAAGTAATAAAAAATGCAAACGACATCACAATCACAATCAAAAGGGTGGAAGAAAGCGCAAAGATGACCATGACAATTACAGGAAGATCATTCTTACTCCTCAAACGACTTTGACAATCTACGAAGAAATTTATTATTACGTCGCTCAAAAGCAATACTGTTATCAAGATTAAGCCCTCTACGAGGTGGCTTTCAGGAGCAACTAGGGTACATGCTGACATCATTTTTATTTAAAGAGTGTATTCTCTACGGTAAAGAAAACAAAAGCGAAGTATTTGTTGGTCTCATGGACGCCCGCCAAGCATTTGATCGTCTCTGTCAAAATGTAATGATCCTTGAATTGTTTGAGACCGAACTAGATGATAACATATTTCTAGCGCTTGCTAATATGTATCGTAATATACAAAGTTGTCGTCCTTGAATGCTGCTTTTTCTGTTCGATATTTATATCTATATTGTGTAAGAAACCAAGGTTGTATTTCAGACTGGTTTTACGTAAAACAAGGCACTAGACAAGGTGGTAAAAGTTCTTCAATTCTGTACCTTCTGTTCATAAATGGGCTAATCAACGAGAAAATAGTGGACTTGGTTTTTGTATATATAACTTGAATGCAGGATTCCCAACTGTTGCAGATGGTATGGTCCTCATATTATTATGTAAAAATGGGTTAAATAAGATTTTTGATATATATGCTATGAAATGGCGCTTTGATTACAATGTTAAAAATGTGCATTAATAGTATTTAATGGAACACAGGCTGAATTTGATCGTAACACCAAGCAATGGACACTTGGTGCTAACTAAATAATAAATGAAGTCCAAGTATATACTCATCTTGGTATTTGTATAGATAAATATATGGACATAAACGACTCAATTCATGAGTCCAATACAAAATTAAGAGCTACATTTTTAAGTATGGTAAATAGCGGAATTCACCCGCATGACCTTAAACCGTTAACATCCTTGACAATATACAACACAATCGTGTTATCAAAAAGGTTGTATGGCTGTGAACTGTGGAATTCGCCTTCAACTTCCAATGTATTAGAATTGGAGAGGTCACACAGATTCTGTGTCAAATATATCCAAAAGCTGACTACATATACAAGCACCGATATAGCTTTAAGTGCTCTTGGAATTACTCCAATTAAAACCGTAACTACTTTAGAAAATACAATTTTTTGGTCAGTTGTGTAGATAACCAAATAAATACCTCGCGAAGCAGATATTTATAAATAGGTTGATGAGTTTTTTAAATATTGACAACCAAGTGTTAGGTTATATTCCAGATATACACAGACTGCTTAAAAATATAATATATTTTATTTACTAGAGAGTTTTATAGCAACGACGAATATTCCGTCAAAGTACCCATTGAATTGAATTGAATTGAATTGGGGTTTTAAGGCGCACCAACACATAAAAGGTTATATGGCGCCTAACAGGAATGAACATGCCAGGCTCATCCTCCATGTACATCGAGATAAAAAATGGAGAATGGGCCTAGAACCTTCTCACCTCCAGAACTGCAGAGTTGCTGAAAATTGTATTGTAGACACTCCATTTACGCTGGAGCCGTGTTTATTGTTTTTCTGCCACTGCTCTAGTGATTGAGCGAGATGGCACCTGAAACAATGCAGGGGTCCTGATGAAGACCTTTAATGAACATGAACAAAAAATGATAAAATGAACATGAATTTGGGGGAATTCTACCCCTCTGCCTACCCCTCCAACGTTATCTGCAGTGGCCCTATTCTTTGCACCGGATCAAAACGGGGCCTCTGGAACCACACGGGGTCATTACTCATTGTAACAAATTCTGAAAACTAAGGTGTGCGATCTAAACAATAGGCTCTCACGAGTAGGCCTTAAGTTAAATCAAATACCATGATATTGTTTATTTAACAATTCTGAACCAAGTGATATTTGGAAATTAAGCAGGAAAATACCTGATTTAAAGAAACATTGCTATACTGCAATATTAATTCTTGGAAAGCTGTTCTCTTTTAGTGTCCGATGTGTAACTTATCAGTTGAAAACTTACTATTGCATATTATGCATTACTGTTCAGTTAATGACTCCGCGAGACAAAAACTGTGGACTGCATTAATAAAAAATATTGGAATAAAGTTAAACAAAGAGTTTTTTCTTAAAGGTCCTCGAGATAAGATATGCATATTATTATCAGGAATCAAACACTTTTCGACAATTGAAACTGAAACAATAGAAACACGTTGGGTATTATTGTAAAAATGGTTCATACTATTTTTAATTATACATATTAAAGCAGGTTATTGTCATGAAGGTGTACTTAATTAATATTAGTTAAAATACATAATAGTTAAGTGTCTTTTTCAGTTATGCCAGCAGGCAGCTGACGATATTATGACTCTGTTCGGATTGCTGGGAATAGTTGTCATTTATTTTGTGTAGATACACTTTACTACATACATACTTTAGATTTTATATATTTTACTATAGAAAATGAAATGCTATTTGCAATAGTGGTTCATACTATGCTTAATAAGTCTATATTATTAGTTATGAGAGGATGCGTAAACTAATTTAAGCTGAGTAAACTGTACCGTTTTTACATCTTGAGTTTCGTTTCGGCAAGAGTCACAAATATGGTACATGACAATATATAGGGTTATTATACTAATTTAATCTGAGTATATTGCACCATTTTGTCTTCTTGTGTTTCGTTTCGTCAAGAGTCATGCATATGGTGATACATGGCAATATATGATTCATATAAATAGTATTTATTTCAAATTCTGTACTCATGTTTAGTCTAACTGTAAAATAATCATTAATCGACAAGTATTGCTTGATGTATATAGTTCTGATCCATTATATACGTTAATTTTGCTAATGTTAAATTTTGAATTATGTACATTGGAGGAAATAAAGAATCTATCTATGTAGGCAGTACATGCATATACATGCATTTACATGCATTTACATTTATATGCAGACGTGTATTCTATAGCACCAGAAAGGTTCATACACGTTCCTGATAGCATTCATGATCACAAAAATGCTGGAATAAATTATATAAAGTAAGCGTATACTCTCCGGACAAGCCTATTTAATATGTGTGCCTTATATAAGTATGGTACTACTCCGTTTATGATGCCGCTTATAACGCTATTTCTTTGACATACTATTTTTATTCAAATAAATGTCTTGGATTAACACGGATTACTATTTAAAATATAAGATACGATCTTTAATGTTAGTTGTCTGTGTGTTATGTTTCATCCAGTATAATGAAGTGTAAAATTTGTGTCCAAATCTATGCATTTGAATGTGGTGTATTTTAAAGAAATATAAAAAGATCGGACAGGGAAAGTAGCATTCAAGGAGGACAGTCAACCACAAAACACAGAAACAAACACGCAAACAGGCCAACAAGAAGGCAAAAGCAATAATAAATGCAAACGATATCACAAACACAAAAGGGTTGACAATAGGGCTACCGCATTCGAACGGTCAGTGGCAAAGTAGGCCACTGGGGGTTTAAACCGGTTCTAGGGTGCACCAAACCTCACACTTATCCTACTGTCATCCCATTAAAACAGGACAGTGTAAATAAAGAAATCCCCGCCATGATCTAATCTCTAACCAACAAGGCAGCATCAATAGGCAATATAAGTAAAACACAAATTTGCTCGTGTAAATATAATATTATGTGCATTGTATGTTTCATCCAAGCGATTTTGCTATGACTGACCATTTTCCTATATAAAGCGTGTCCTTTATATACCCGTGTTCCAGGTGAAGCGACATCGACGAAGTTTCATAATTAATGAAGCGGTAGCCACCTCCTACGTTTAAAGCGCGCGAACAAATCCTTTATCTATTCAAAAAGTGAAACATACAATCCCAGCCTAGCAAATTAGCTAACGATACACACTATTTGTTGTTGTTAAAAGGATTTTTTTTATAGGGAATGAGTAGCTTTAAGAGCAATAATAAAGGTAATGGTATGTGTTCAAACATTATGTTGTATCCATCCCCTTCTTGGAGGTCGTGGTGAATCTATAACTCGCATTGTACATATATTTTAGTTGACGCTCATGTTACCATTGGGTGACTTAGATTCATCGTCTATTTCAAGGCGCGTTTCTTCTTGTATATCTATGTCCCAGCCTTTCAGTTTTCTTGCCGTGAACATAGCAAAGGAGAGTAGCACAAGTGCCACACAACGGAAACCTGTACATAGAAAAGCAGTAATAAAAATAACAAGCTTTATGTATTTGTCTATTGATGATGATGATTATGATGATGATGATGATGATAATGGTGATGATGATGCTGATGCTTATGCTTATGATGATGATGATTTGGTAGATTGTTTGCAATAATGTTTGAAATGATATATAGTTAAAAATAAAAATGCGCGTTTGCTGGTGCTCATTTCAAATAATTAGGCATATATATAACAAGTGGTGAAAATATGGTGCCTCATTCGGGACTCAAACCAAGGGTCTCTGAGCTATCGAGGACATACGGTTGGGAATCGATTATTCACCGTTTACCTGTACCCGGTTACATACACCCTCACCAGACTGAAATTCGTCTGTTAATTACTAATTAAACAGGAGAACCACTGTTGGTGTTTCTCAGAATGTTCCCAAACATAGCAGGGAGTGAAAAATCGTGCAATAACCGGGACTCGATCCCAGGGTGTCTGGTTCATCGTACCAGCGCTCTAACCACTGAGCTATCGAGGACATACGGTTATAAATCGAGTATTCACCATTTACCTGTACCCGGTTACATACACCCCCACCAGACTGAAATTCATCCCTGAATTTCTAATTATACAGGAGAACCACTGCTGGTGTTTCAAAGGATGCTCCCGGACGAGCCCCCAAACATAACAAATCGTTCCTTAACCGGGACTCGAACCCAGGGTCTTCGGTTTACCGTACGAGGGCTCTAACCACTGAGCTATAGGAGACAAACGTTTAGGAATCGATTATTCACCATTAAACTGTACCCGGTTACATATATGCCTGTTGTATAAAGTATCTTCTATCTGCCTGCACATGTTTTGGCCACGGATAATGTGGAATAAACAATATATTTTGTTGTTGCTTCTGTTGGTTATAGATGTTCATGAACATTAACAATACATAATAAAGAGGTAGAGGATGATGGGGATGCAAAGTAAAATGAAGGGAATGGGAAAGAGAATAAGGTGCTTCGGAGCGAAAGGGAATGGGTAGGAAAATGAGGCGTAAGATCAAGATGACGTGTAAAGAAATGATACTGTTAATGTCGTATTTCAAGCTGAGGTGTAAATAAAGAAAACTGTTAATGCCGTATTTGGTACTGTGTCAAAGGTTTGTTTCTGTACTTTTATTTTCATAACAGATAGTTATGTAGATAACTTGAGTTTTGTGAAGTATCTTCTATCTGCCGGGGTTTGGAGTGGTGTGACATGTGGTGGAAGAAATAATAAAACTCCAACATTTACCAATCATGAGTCCATGTAGTCGATACCGTTGCCATTCTATGTTGTAGTAAGCACAGTATTTTCCCGATGTCGCCGCCGTATTCCATATAAGACAAGTGCCGTCAATTATATTGCCACCTATGACTGGACCGGGCAGCCAAGCTTGAGGAAGGTATGAATATATTAGACATACACAAACGTGCATTTCTTTGGAAATGTACATTTACCTCAATAACTGTTTTTATGTAGGTGTACACCTAGTACAGACTAACATACAAGGCCCAAAACTTTATAAATGGCTATTTACTACAGTTGTTAAGAAGCACAAACTACAGTTTTTGAAGACGTGTTCAGCATTCATGTAAAGGATAAAGCCATAAACTTTCCGGGTGATTTTTTAGAGATAAATGCTATCGAGGTGCATTAACGCCGACATGTTTTTCTGTCAAATAATGGACTGTGTGAGGCTGTTATCCGACTTTAAACAGTCCCGTTTGTGTCAGGAATGATCAGAATGTTCATGCATAGAGAGTACTAGAGTCATTCATAGGCGCATTACCCTGCCTGAGCTCATGTTCTCCTCCAACTGCTAGTCGCCAATGCCAGAACCATGTTCATCTCTAGATGACAAAAGGTCTAATACACGGACTAATATATCAGACTAACGTAGTTTAGTTAACGTTTGAGACGAATTCAACCTTTGTATTGGAAGACGACTTTATACGTACAACATAGGTGACACTACGATGTTGTTTTTGTGCATAATAGCTTATCTTACCGGTAACCTTCTATTATTGTTCAAAGAAACTGTCCATTATTTTGAAATGTCTAGTTGCTTAAACATTTTAAAAATTGCACAATTGTAGATGTTCGTGTTATTAGTACGTCAAAGAGTAGAACAGAAGTTATCTCATATATTCTCATACTCATCCAATGGGAATTTGTCTTAAAAAGACGGATTTTAAATATTTGCCTATTGGTCAACATTGGCATTTCTTGGCTGATTTTCGAAGAGTTTTTGTCTAAGTACAGCTTTGGTGTTATTAACATGATTGTTCAAAGGTAGTATTACCAATACATTAATCTTGTTTGCTCGACATAGAAATACGCAAGACACTTACCAGCGAGTGACGTGGTGGCCGCTGAAACACCAAGACCAAGGGCTTTACGCTTCTCGCCCGAGCTCCTAAAAATATCATTTATATGTGAATGTTACGTGAGAGCCATGCAGGCGTTAGATTCACCCATGCATTTTACGCTTGAGTTTGTACTTTCATTTGCAATGCAATGTAAGTGACATTAAATTACCAAATTAAAACAAACAAAGTCAAAGCTTGGAAGAATTGATGAATAGGATGGGGCTGGTTATAATGTTTTAGTTATAAAGGAGATTATGTTGCATATTGTAATGGGGATGATGAAGCCAGACTTGCCGACCTTGAACACTCATTGACAGGTAGAAGGTAAGCAAAAAAGAATATATTTAATTTCACCTATTTAGTCAACGTTTAATTTGAAAAAAATGTTCCTTTACTGTTGACCACATATGCTTCTTGACATAGAGATTATACATAGACACCTGGATCAAATACCGTGCATATTAGGGGGAATTCTGTGCCTTTAAAAGAATTGATAGATGTCATAACATGACCATAACAACAAACAACCTGATCTAAATCTACATTTCAATGCTTAAGTATTCAAGTTTTAGTTATTTGTTGCACATGTTTTGTGAAAGGCTATACAGTAAAAGTAGGTATAAATGACGAACAAGAAAGGTTGCTTTCGCAGAATAAAGTCAACAAATGCACGCATGAAAAAAACAAAAAACAATTACAATGTGAATAAGATTGATTGAATTGGATTTTATAGTCACACCAACAGCTAAGGTCATATGGCGACTTTCCAGCTTCCATTGGTGGAGGAAGACCCCGCTCCAGGCAATTTTCGTTCGTGCACGGGCGGGCACCTGGGTAGAACCACCGACGTTCCGCAAGTCAGCTGGATAGCTTCCTCACATAAAGATTTCTACGCCTCTGAGGGATCGAACCTACAGCGATGAGAGGCAAGTGATTTCAAGTCAGAGACGTTACCCACTCTGCCACGGGCGCCCCCTTGTGTTGTTATTAAGAAGCAAGGCATGTGACATCACAAACACAACATGTTTGACAATAGGGCTACCGCCTTGGAACGGTCAGTGGCAAAATGGCCGATTAGGGTTTAAACCAGGTTCTAGGGAAATACAATGCTGGTGACATGTGCCTGACAATGATAAAAAAGATACTGACTACGACAATGTATATAACCGCGATTAATATGATAGTGACGTTTATTAGAAATTGTTATAGATTATTAGAAGATTACTTTATTCATAATTATTATTAAATAATTTAAAAAACAAACCTCAGGAATACTATAAATATTAACATCGATCCGATTGCGTCGATAAAGTTTGCCACGAATTTGGTGGAGGCGTAGGCCCATATCATATTGCAGCCCGTTGGACAGAGCCCTGATTTTGCCCCGCCCCCGGGGATCGACGCACACTCGGAATAGGACTGAAAGTAAGAGAAAGTATGTTGATTTATCATTCTACTTGCATGATTTGATTTAAATTTAAATATAGAACAATTTAAATACAGAACGGTTGTTTAAGTATTTATACAATGTATATGCACATAATAGCATGTCCATAAAGTATCTGTTTTCCATGGGACAAGCAGTATTCTTGCTTCTCTCACTTGCTTCTCTAGTATTTCTGTTTCATATTAAAGGTTCTCTCGTAATATTCACATATAAATTATATTTTAGGAGCTCGGGCGAGAAGCGTAAAGCCCTAGTGTTTGATGTGATATATATATTCAGTCTATAGAGTGTGATTGCCACAACAATAGTAGCAGTATTCCACTAGCTCTCATGTTCTGCCAGAGGGGTGGTGTTTACCCAGTAAAATCTTGAAAGTGTTAACCTGGGCCACTCAAACTGAATACACTTCCAAAACGATCAGGTTTTCAATGTCGACAATTATCACTTACAGTGCAATAGCTGAAGTATATATGTGCAATAATTTCACGCATATCACCTATATTCGTTTTATAAATGTGTATCTTATGACATCATTATCTTAATAACATTAACATTCTTCTTAATAGTGTATATTCTTAAACTCAATATACTGATTAATTTTAATATAAAGCAATTGTTTGTTTTAATGCTTTTATCAAAACGTTATTAATCATATTAATCATATTAATCGGTTAAATAAATTTTAATAATTTTATCTCAAATACTAACATTTTAGACAAATCATGAAGTTTCTAGACATATTTTATTCTTGTTTGTACACTTGTTTTAATCACGTTTCATGCTTGTCGTTTTGCGTGTTTTTGGGTTTACTTTTTTCTGTGAAAGCTGCATTTCCTGTTCGACTTTTATACTTATTTGTATATATTGTAAATATATTCTGTTGTTATATGTTTGAGACTGGCTAGTTGCCAAATATGTAATCCTCTTGAAATAAATATATTATTATTATTATTATTATTATATAGAATGAAACATGAATAGTGTTATCAACTATTAATCGTATAACATATGTAAAGGATAAAGGTGAACTATAAACACGACCTTCGATAATGTTTAACAAAAGTAAGTATAAAAGTCGAACAGGAAATGTAGCATTCGTAGAGAAAGTCATCCAAAAAGCACGAAGACAGAACAATCAACATTACAAGGAAAAATAGAAACGAAGAATGCGACGCCACCAATTATAAAGGTCTGTGGCAAACAGGCCGTTAGGGGTTTAAACTAGGTTCTGTCTATGGTGCACCAAAATCTCGCCAATATGTCGGGTAATCGCACAATTTAAGAGAAAAGCATAATGTTGAATTGTGTTATAAGGTATATTTTACTACTACTATTTTGCTGTAGGAAAGTCTGCTGATATTCATTATTTTAAAATTTCCTTTGTATCTTCATATCACTTATTGTCAGACAAAACCATAATAACTCATTATCAATGTCTAAAAGTTGGAATCACCAAACACTAATAATATATGTCCACAATTTCTAATATACTCAAATGGATAGTCCAATTTTCCTTAACACACGAATAGCCGCTTTGAACCGATCAAGTCTAAAACTAAACCTAAAACTGACCATCTCAATTATACATAACAAAATCCTTGCATAAAATATGCATTCCATAACGGTTACCATGGAAACCAGGACAATTAAAAAATTCTAATTCATATCTTGTCCAATAAATGCTAATTTATCTATACTTAAACTTATACCTCTCAGGTGTAAACGGCTATCTTGTTGAACTTCCTTTGTGACATAATCTTGCATTAAAATATAATTGTTGGAACATATATGGACAACGTCTTATCAAATATACTTAATAAAAATTAAAGCCGATTTCAAAAGTTATCTTTCAGAGAATTCACGTCTGCAGAGTGTTCGAATGTACAACTAAAAATATTCAACATTTTCGCGAAACATAATACAAAGTTACAGATTTTACCGGAGCTCTCCATAAAAATAAAATCATTAAATACTACACTTTAACATATCCCTTTATTTCCAATAACTTTGTACCCACAAATATGAACTCAGTAACTTTTTCAACAATAAAATTATTATAACAGCTTTACTATATCAAATCTTCATATGTATATGCAATAAAAACGACTTATATGTTATTATATAAAAAGTATTGAAATCAACATTAGAAATTACTAATATTTGTCTTCCATTGTAATATTGTTAATTCCATTTATAATGCTACTTATTTGTCTCTTAAATAAATATGTCTCAACACTATATGTAGTAGAAATGACCTTGAGAGAAACAAATGGATTTTTTAATAAATTTAGCACTGTAGAATAGAAGTTCTTTGTGTGCATTATCTCTAAAACGTTCCATATATGTGGTGGTGATTAACTTCCTTGATTTACTGGGAAATGTTGCTGCAGCGCGGAAACATATTGGTTTTTGTCTACGAAGTTTCTTTCCATATGTGGATAACCCTGAATATGTATAGGGGTTTGCATTGTCATTTCCTGATTTTGTTGTTCTTGTTAAATCTGATTCATTAACATCACTTTATGTGCCCTTAAATCCTCTGTCTGTTTTCGTCTTCCCGCACAATGTGTTCATTCATTTGGCAAGCCACTTTTTTATTTGCTTCTTCAAACTGCTTCTACATTCCTGTAGTTCGATTCTCAGTGTTTCGTTTTTAGATTCAAGAACACTGATGCCTTGACCCTGTTCTTATGAATTTTGGGAAGATCCAGCGATATGTATGTTTTCTTTAAGTTGATATTCTTTCTGTAAGCAATTGTTTGTTTGCAGTCTCCTAAAGATGGTCTCCTCTTCCATTGAAATGGGAATACGTTTTCGGCCATCTTCCTGTAACAAAAGCTGTCATTCTTTCAATGTCACGCATTTTCGATCTAGCGTATTTCACGTTAGGGTATCTCGACTTTGTTTTATAAACTCGTGCAAAATGTCCTCGCCTGTGACACAGATTGCACGTGGCGTTAAGCGCACGACACACATACTGATGACGAAGTCCACATCTGAGACAGATTAAACTATAATACGTTTCCATTATTTGACACAATGTCACAATCAAGAAATATTTTAAACACTTTTGCAATTTCTCCGTTTTATTTAGATCTGGTGCTCCAAACCAAAGCGGATCTTGGAGAATCGTCGTATCTATCTCTTTCTGTAGTCCAATATAGTTGGGGGCATTTAGCTTTCCGAGGTAGAACACTCGCTTAATGATATAACCTTTTGATTCTTACCCGTGTTCACCACCAATTGTTATCAGGTATATTTTACTACTACTATTTTACTGTAGGAAAATCAATGAACGAAAGGTCGAAATTCTGCTGATATTTATTTAATATTTCCTTTGTATCTTCATATCACTTATGGTCAAGTTATTTATTGGAAAACCATAATAACACGTTGTCAATGTCTAACTGTTGGAATCACCAAACACTATTAACATAAGTTCACAATAATGTTCTAATATGGATAGTCCAATTTTCCTTAACACACGGATAACTGCTGTCAATCGATCAAGTCTAAAACCAAAAGTGACCTTCGCAAACATACATAATAAAATCCCTTTCATAAAATGTGCATTCCATAGCGGTTACCATGGAAACCAGGACAATACAAAATTCTAATTCATATCTTGTCCGATAAATAATTTATCTATACTTAAACTAATACCTCTCAGGTGTAAACGGCTATTGTCCGATAAATAATTTATCTATACTTAAACTAATATCTCTCAGGTATAAACGGCTATCTTGCTCAACTTCCTTTGTGACATAATCTTGCATTAAAATCTAATTGTTGGAACATATATAGACAACGTCTTATCAAACATACTTAATACAAATGAAAGCCGATTTCAAAAGTTATCTTTAAGGCCACTGAGGCCTGCACTGTTTAAATGTACAACTAAAGATATTCATAATTTTTGCGAAACATAATACAAAAGTACACATTTTACCGGGGCTCTCCATAAAATAAAATCATGTAATACTACACTTCAACAGACGTATCAACTACTAAACATGCAGTGCATAGTGGCATTACCACTTTTGATGAACGTCTTAACACGTCTAAATAAGACTGTATGAAAGTATTCATGGCCTAAGATCTTATGACGTTTATAAATCCAGAGGAGCAGCTTTATGCAAAGGTTACGAATATTAAAATCCACAACTCGACTAGACAATCTGTTTCAGTAGAGATAATTATGTATATCGAGAAGAGAAGCAAACGGTATCAGAAATATTAGGTTAAATTGAGTTTAGGTTCTGCAGAATATAAATATTATTAACTATAGTAGAACATAAAGGGTTGTCAATGTTCTATATATCACCCAGATACCGCGAGTGTTATTAAAAGCGTCGATGACATCTGAGTATATGAGTAAAACACTCAACATTAGATCTTTTTTCATTTGTCTATAAAGTGGTCAACAATATTATTCTTTACAACCATTTATTAATGATAATTTACACGTTTGAACTTTGGACACGTTTGTCATCAGTATTAAGTATCAATGTCCGTATATCTTTGATATTTCTGATTTTTTATTTTGAAATTGCAGGTGATCTTACAGTTTATTGGCATAAATGGCACGCCCAAAATTTCGAATCAAACACTTTTTGCTTTTAATGAGAAATGTTATTATTACAACCTGAGCTATCTTTACAAATATAAATGCAAAACGTATAGCTACAAGTTGCATATTCTGTGGTGAGCAAGATTACTATACTTGTAAGGAGCCGTCAGTACAGCCGGCGTGGCAAGGCGAGAAATAATTCAGTCCGTCATCTCCACAGATGGGCAGAAATGATGTTGAGTTGCAATTACATGACGATTCTATCTGGACAGACCTAAACAAATAAACAAATATTGCTCTTTTTTTTCAACAATATACACATACGCTTTTATATATACAATGCATTCTGAAAAAGGGATCCATTGGAAGCTACAAATACAAAAGGTAGCCGACTCGGTTTTACTGATTCTGTCCATGACAGATAATATAAGGTGCAAAACCTGTCAAACCCACAGCCCCGGCTTAAGATGCGCTTCATCCAAAACCACAGCGATTAGGTTAGGGAATGAATCCCAAGGATCAATAAGTAAACACACAACCGAGCTGTGGTCTTGTCGACATTTTACAGTCGACACACATCACCAAACAAACGTTAGTAAGAATGTTAATAAGACATGGGAAGCAACAAACACAAACAAGGGAGACAAGTAGCACATTCCGTTATATTCAGCCTGTTAACGTGATTTAATTTCTTACTTAAAAATTAGGATAAACTCTAATAAAATATAGTCGTTTATCTAGTTCCAGTTATATAATTATTTATAGATATTAGACATATACAGATAGTCAAGTTCAAACGAAACTAATCAGGGTGGGTGTTTTTTTCTTAGTGTGGGGTTAGGGGAAATCTTAACTGATATACTGATGTTTAGTTTTGTTTTCTCTTCTCTTACCTAAACCTAAAGATGAACATATTGCTCGTGTTGGCGATAGTTTGAAAATGAGCATTTTGTTGGCATTCTTACTGTTCTTATTTTTTTCTTAAGGACAAATGGTTAAAATGTCCTATTTTGCGGATAATTTTAATTAAAATGTGCCTGTAATTGGAATACTATCATTGTTAGAAAAGAGCCTGAACGATATATCTATATACAGAGAAGTTATTGACCTCTTGAAACGATTATCCAGTATTTATATTTGTCACAAGCCACCGTATTGCAATAGCGAATCAAGCTTCTCTGGGGTTAAAATGGCCGTACAGGAAAGTCTCAAATCTTTTATAGGAAAATATAGAGAAACTGTTCAGACTATTGGGAAACAATATTTATGCTCAATTTTTCGATTGTTTGACTTATCTGCTCCTTACCCAGACTGAAGATAAGGATTGTTGATTTCTTGATGAGAACATCCCAGTAACATAGCCACGATCGTGACCAATAGGGCACCAAACCACAGACAGATGGCGGTGCGGATAGTAGAAAATGGCGTCATTTTGAACCTCCTAGTGACGTAGCCACCTATAACCGACCCTATACTGAATGATAATATGCTGGATATGCCTGTAAAACAGTTATATTAAGTTTTTAAGATATTTTTCTCACTGTTGGCGATATTGTAAAAGTATAAAGCGTCAATGACGCATTATAAATTGTATATAACCGTGTATGGAAACGTTTTTATGCTAAATGGGTAAAATAATCATTTAATTACAAATACAAGACTGTGTATTCTCCTGAGAGAAAATTACTGTTGAGGGCATTGACGAGTATCAATTTTATTTATCAATTAACTATTTAAAAAATGGATATTGACTACAAAATAAATTACCACTCACACTTTGAAGCAAAAAACGTGGCCAAAATCCAAACTAGACAAAATAACCTGCAATTATTTTAATGTTAATCGGATAATTAGAACTAAATTAAATATTTATACTTATTATATATATTCTAATTATAAATATTGTATAATTATAATCATCACCTGATACTTATCCTACCTAAGATTATGTTAGATTTCCATGCTGGAACAGCAAACTGTTTTTCCATGTACTTTGGTTCAAACCCCAAGAAACATGCCATGGCCAGCACCTGTAACCAGCTACTGACAAGTGTCCATGTATAAACTGGCGACCGAATGACCTCAACAATCCCAACACCTACATCTAGCACAGAATTGTAGACAAGAATCGTAGACAATTAGTTTTCAATAAGACGTTACATAGGTAGATATTGTAGTACCGTTTACTCATAGAGACATTTGTACTGGGGTCTCGTAGACTCCAATCAGTCATTTTACTTTCATGTAATTCATTTAAGTATACATTTTCATAAATGCACTGACCTGTAAATTTATAATAAACTACTTCCGAAACGGTTATAACAAATGAAAAAGGAGCAAATCGCTTTTACAAGAACTCGTCAACAAATGGAAAGTATGTTAAGTATATAGAAACACAAGCATTCAATGTTTTTGTAACACGAAACTCATTACAATTATTAAATGCATGACATTTATATATTGAAATTGTATATATGTAGTAAAAGAATGTATGTTTGTACGACTATAGTGGAATAGTAGTGTACTCAACACGTATATGTAAAAAAACGAGATACAAGTTATTCATTAGTATTTTTCCATCAGAAGCAATACACATCCCTTATATAATTACACGGCAACGAGATATATCTGCCAGACATTACATGTTCGCCGAATTTAGACAAAGATTATGCAGAAGCACAGTAGCTGGCATGAGATAATATAAACCTAATGTATTACCCTTAATCAGATAATGGGATAGTTTTCTGTATATAAACCGATACATGGTAGTAAATAGATCGTTGTACGGTTTTGGAAAACAGGTCCTGTCGTTTGATTTTAGAAATGACCCAGTAACTACATCTCACAAACACACTGTGAGATGATGAAGAAGAAGCGCGACCGTCCAAAATGCTTTGTTACACTGATGCAGACGTCCCACGAAAATACAAAACCCTTTTATTACATTGGTGGAGACGACCCACGAACGTCACAAACGTTTTGTTCCACGATGTTTTATACGTCAAAACAGATTAAAAAAGACGTATATACACATGATAGAATGATAACGTTTGAGGGAGGTTAGGAACTACATTGAGATGAGATAATATGGAACGGAAACGTAAAAGTGAAACAGGTGAATGCTTCGTTGTCAAAAGAGATGTATATTATATTCATATACATGCATCATAATCGACACATATGCATACACAAAACTCCTAATCTGCATCCAGGTTATACATTTCCAGATTCTACAGTAATTATAGATGCCCGTGTCATTTTGTTCACAAAAATAATGACCCCTTCAAATTAACGGTTTATTCTAGTGCTGCTCTATGAGTCATTGAGTACTTGCTTTGTGGATTTTATTTGACAACAGTTTTTCTTCAGTATTTACGTCAACAAACTCATAATGCTGCATCATTTGCTAGGACACAGCCTGGCGCGGATTTCTTTATTTACACTATCCCGCTTTGTTGGGATGACACTAGGATAAGAGTAAGGTTTGGTACATACAAGAACCCTCTTGCCACTGACCGTTCAAAGACGGTTGCCATATTGTCAACTATTTTGTTTGTGGTATCACGTACTTTATTTCTACAGAATGATTTACACATTTCATTGTTTTCCATTTTAAAAAAATGTGTTTTTGGTGGACTGCTTTCTGGGAATGCAAATTTTATCTTCGAGTTTTGTATCTGCATTCACAATTTACCTTCTGTTAATCATAATACATATGATACCATCATAAACTGAATCTTATAACTGTCTCATCTTAATACAGTTTTACCTTTTATTTCTTGAACAACTTTGGAAAAACTCCTTTCCGATCGTCTTCTCTGCTGAATTATTTTATCCTCTTTTAAGGAAGTGGTCAGCTTTAATCTCCTTGGAAAACAAAACATTGGAATAGCTATCAAAATGGTGGCAACACCTACTACAACGAATCCCAGCCACCAGGCGCAAATAAAGCGTGTGTCCGAAGGTGGTATATTTGTCTCTGAAAAGAAATAAAATAATGTGTACGCAGTCTAAAATATTCATTATCAGTGTGCAAGGGTACAACTGTAAGACCCCATTGTCAAGCCGCACTGCATGCTGTAGTTTAAACATCAAGTGTTTATTTTTAACACATTAATATATGTATCTATCGTTTAATATATATTAGTGTGTATGTGGTGTATATATGTAGCGGTGAAGCGGCTGTAAAAAGATGCCCCGAATACAAATCCGTAGTTGTTATTACCTACTGGTCCTTTGGGATCATCAAACCCACACTTTGTTATTTTAAAGAAGAATACCGGTTAAGCCGGTGTTAGGGGGCGTGAGAGGTGGTGCAACTGATATTACCTCTCATGCTACTTTTCTCTTGTGTTTGTGTTTGTTGCTTCCAAGGGATCGCCTTTTCAGTATTAATTTTATTAATATTTATATAATATTATTTTTCAATACATATGATAGTGTTGATATGTACTCCAAACTACATCTGTGACAAAAATGTTCCAAGACGGTATCCAATGAACAAGGCTCCATTGCTATCATTGCTCCAGAACATACATGCTTATGTTGTCCAATGGTATTAAAGGTTGTATTAAAACAAATGCTGCCAAAAGGTATGTAGATATTAATGTGGCAGTGTGTTACTTTGTAAACATGTATTATCTTGAACCTATGTCATTTTGAGTTGCATGGTTTATTTACCAACAGTTGAAGTGTCTAGGCCTGGGCCGAATAATATAATCCTAAAATGCATAGTGTTCTTATGTCAGACGTTTAGGCATACTTAAGTTACAGCTGTGCCTTTATTTATACGATTGATATAGTACTAGCAACAAAAGAGTTGATCCCAGTCTTAGCTGGACGGTAAATAAATACTGAAAAGAGAGTAAAAAATACAAACAAGAGAGAAAAAAAGCAGACGACTTTTTATTGAGTCTAGCACCAGCTTAAGCGGTATTCTACTTTAGAGCAACACATACTGGTATTGGTGACTCCAAAGAACCAGTAAGTAATAACACTGCTTATGTGTAGTCAGGGCGACTTTTATAGGCATCACACAGCACCAAATAAACGCTTAACATAATCCTTTGTGAGCAACAAAAGCATACAAGAGAGAAAAGTAGCAGACTCGATTTTTTGAGTATGTTTACGAGAGATAATATAGGTGCAGCACCACTCACAACCACTAACGTCGGTTTAAGCCGTTTTCTACTTTAAAAAAGTATTAAAGTAGAAATTTGGAAATCGTCGAACACGAAAAATACAAAATGTATTTCAGTCTCGGTTTGATTGAGACTGTTCATGAACGGTAGTGAAGAGTGCTTGCTACCGTTCACGTTATTTAGCCCCGGGTTGAACAGAACCCAATATTTAAAATGTCAATAGTACAGAATGTTGAGCCAACCCGAAGATGGTGTGCATATGGCGGTGAACATGGAACCTTCAATGAGGTATTTTCACACCAATCCATAGAGGTTATGAAGGCTGCGTATTATTAAAGCCACAGATATTGTGCTGGATGGTCCCGAAAGATCAGTAAGTAATAACAGTAATGGTTTGTAGCCAGCAGGACATAACTCAACATATATCTTCATGTTCATATGCTCACGTTAGCACTGAGTTAGTATTCTATAAAAACTTCATATGAAATGAAAACAAAATCACATCTCAATAGGTCTGAAACATTTGAATGTAAAACCTTCATCTAGTGTTCGTGATATGAAACTGATTGTTTTCCAAAACTTCAAAACTAAAAAAAAGCCATATTGACACACATGTGTAGTACATACCTTTTAAAGTTACATATACATTACTGACTGCACTGCCTATCCCGTAACCTACGGCCAGACCAAATATACTGATACTTAGTACGAGTCCTGCAACAAAGATATATATTCAGCACATGTTAGGATAAAATGATACACGTGTATTTTTAAAAGTAATGTATCAGTTTCATTCAAATATTTATCCAACATTGTCTTCAATCGTGTCGTGTCGTGTTCTTAACGGTTTACCGTTCATGAACATTCTCAGTCAAACCGAGACTGCAATAATTTTATTATATGTATCGTGTTCGGCGATTTCCAAATTTCTGCTTTTATACTCATTTTATTCTCTTGTTTCTCTGGCTACTGCCAAGCTATTGAGTACTAGTACTTTCTTTGTTGACTTTCTAGTCATTTTTATATTCATATATACATGATCTTTGTGATTTACTTATTTAGCCTAGTAATGATGTCTGCACTTGTTTTTAGAGAATACAGTCTGTTGTTGGTGATTTTTATTGACACTGTCCCGTTTTATTGGGATGAAACTTCTGGTAAGAGTGAGGTTTGGTGTAGCCTAGAACCTGATTTAAACCCCCATCTACTTGTTTTCCACTGACCGTTCCACTGTGGTAGATGTATTGTCATCACGTTTGTTTGCGGTTGCCATTTTATTTCTTAATGATTATTTATCCATGCATTATACATTATGTCTTGCATTAATTGTTTTCACCATGATAACGTCTACCTAAATCGTAAAATGGAAGGTAATGACTAATGTTTGTCTTCAATTTGTTATGTAGTTTCCAAATTGTTTATTCTCTTGTTGATCTGGCTTCTGTAAAGTCATTGATTACTTGTTTTGTGGCTTTCTAGGATTTTGTTTTCTTATATACGTATAAATATGATCATCTTTGCTTATACTTATTTTGTCTATTTAACTGCCTAGTTTGTTAGAGGATATAAACCTGGCAGAGGATTTCTTTATTTATAATGTCATGTTTGATACGTTAAGAGTGCGGTTTGGTACATCCTAGAACCTGGTTTAATTTAAACTCCCACCGACCATTTTGCTGGCCGTTCTAAGGCGTTACCCATATGTTCAACCCTTTTATATTTTTGATGTCCCATATTTTGTTTCCATTTTCTTTGTATGTTTCAAGATTGCTTGTTTTAGGTTGTTGCTTCTGAATGTTACATTACCTGTTTGACTTTATAACTACTTCTTTAACATAGTTTCAAACTATTGATATATCTTTAAAGGATAATTGTCCTTATAATGCATTAGATAATATACACTGGAACACCTCTCACGTCCCCAGCACCGGCTTAATATGTATTAAGACCTATGGATGTAAACCTGTGTTCATTGACATCGGTTAAAGCATTAATTACTTAAATTCGTCTTCTAGTACATGTTCAAATGCACTTACCTATGTAAAAGCCCGTTTTCTGTTTGTCTACATTGTCATCGATATATTGGGCGGAGTAAGGGTAACATGGAGCTTTTCCGACGCCCTGTAGGATCATGCCAATACACAAGAGGGCATACGCAAGCGTCTTCTGTGATTGCTTGCTCGTCATTATTGGTAACTCTGATGCTGTATTATCTGCGACATCTGTAGCGCTTGTATTTAAACACAGATACTCACTCAAAGAAGACTGATTTTCGTTACCAACCGCCGTTGCGTTAATTAGGTCATTTAAGTCATCTGAATACACTATGAAATGTGGCAGAGCCATTATTATGCCAGAAATACCGCACACGACGGTCACAAATCCAATAACTCGAGGTACGTGGGCTTTTGGGCTAAAGTAACTGGCGGGAATCGTGCAGGCAACATAACCAATTTCCCAAGTTGTCAGCATCCAACCTGTCTCCGAACTACTAAGTCCGAACGCTTTCTCTATGTTGGAAACCTGTGATACGGTTATTGTGTATAGGGACCAGGACAGCAAACCAAGCGTCCCAAATACTCCAATAAAAGATCTTATTCCAGCGAGTGGCTTTAACCAAGAAGGTCGACACGGACCAAACCCACATTCTGTGTCGCGATTGTTTCTAACAATTGCTTTTTCATCCATGGTCTGAAATTTGTGTTCACGTTTATAAAATATTACATCGCATAAGTATTTCCTTTTCTACTGGTAAAACCAAATCGTCATGAATTTAGGCGTATCCATATATCAATCAAAAGTAATTTATAGTAGGTTTGCATGAACTTGATTTCAAACTACATCCACATACAACTCTCTTGTTTGTGTTTGTTGCTTCCAACCTTTTCATACGCTTAATTCATACACGTTATATACTTGTTTTATGCGTGCACGTACATGTTTCAATTATAATATATTTAATGACAGACACAACGTCCACTGTACGAATACAATTTACTTATTAATATAGAAAATATTATCAAAATATTAATAAATATTCATAACGCCTTCATTAAAACAGCGGTGTCTTTTTACCCCCAAAGCATTCAGAACATTGTTTTACTGCTTTTCATCATCAGTTGTATACATGTACAATATTTAACACATATACTGACCTGTCAGATTCGCGATCGCCACTATAAATACATTGTTCTTATATTTAACCTTATATTCAAAATAAAGTATACCTAAGCGTATGAATATTTAAAATCATGTCGCACAGCGTATTATCACGAATATGAAAACGTAATTTTTTATATTAGTAACGCTTCTGAACTATATATACTCGTATTCTAGTATATCAAGAAATGAAAAATAGCCGTTCACGCCCAAACAGGAATTTAATCGTTGTAATTGTTCTAAGCCTGTTTTAACTGAATGCGGTCCTTGAATGCTACAGTTCCTGATCGACTTGTGTTTTTTTGGGTTTTTTTCAATCTTGATGGGTCATGCCATTAATGGTTTATTTTCCTCTTGCTATGGGTACTGCCTACTTACTTTGTGGCTTTCTAGGATTTTGTTATTATATTCATAGATACATGATCATCTTTTTATTTTACTGATGTGGCCAATTACTGCTGCCTAGTGTGTAAGAGAATATATCTTGGCAAGGAGTTCCTTACTTACACTGTCCCAGCCAGGAGTTCATTACTTATACTGTCACACCAAGGAATTCCTTACTTACACTGTCTCAGCAAGGAGTTCCTTACTTACACTGTCCCAGCAAGGAGTCCCTTACTTACACGTCCCATCAAGGAGTTCCTTACTTACTCATGCCCAGCAAGGAGTTCCTTACTTTCACTGTCCCAGGAAGGAGTTCATTACTTACACTGTCCTTTTGGCCGGGATGTCAATAGGGCTGGCAAGGAGTTCCTTACTTACACTGTCTCAGCAAGGAGAGCATTACTTACACTGTCCCAGCAAGAATTTCCTTACTTACTTTGTCCCTTTGGTTGGGATGTCAAAATGGTAAGCGTGGGGTTTGTTGCATCCTAAAACCTGGTTAAAATCCAATCGGTCTATTTTGTCACTGACCGTTCAAAGTCGGTCCCCCTATTGTCAGCCCTTTTATGTCTGTGTTGTCGCATACGTTGATGCTATATTTGCATATTAGTGTTATTTGCTTTGAGTGCATGCTTTTGGTTGACTGTGTTTTATGAATGCTATATTTCATGTTCGACTTGCATATACTTTTTGGTGATTTTGTAAAACATATCAATTGCAATTAACTAAAACATTATAAACTTGCAGTGCATACCAGTTGGGTTTTAGTAGCCATGCACTCCGCTTGTGTTCACTGTTCTATTTGCGCCCCGTTTGCATTCCGTTTGCGTTTTTTTATAAATGCATTTTTTAATTGTTCTTTTAAACTGTATTCCTGATTGCAACGAAATGTGTGCATTTAAATGTTCGTTCGTTCCTGCAGCGTTGTGTGTATGTGTATTTTTCTTCATTTCATACGCAATTGTTTATACCCAATATAATACATGGGCCTAAATAACAAGTTATTCGTGACATTTTACACGCATGTCTTTATTTTTACGTATATTTACGTTTACTGTACTATTTACTACATATAAACATGTCGTATGGTATATTTAACATTTGTATTCAATATATATATAACAATATATATTTAAACATTTGGTAAAATATTGAAGAAATTTGAAATCACAATTTTTTATTTAATTATATGCGAACAGTTTTATAGTCAAAATGAGGTATGAGTAGTAAATCGAGTAACTAATTTTAATGTGTTACTAAAACTGAAGATTGCCATGTGTCCCTTTAAGTTCGCTTCAGCACATTCGAAATATTTTTATGCCGTATCATTCATTCTGGGTTTTGAAATGTCAGTGTAAAAAAAAAAAAACTGCTTTAATGTTGAATTATGAAAATAAGTTTAGAATTCACTCCAGGTGAGATGTATGTTCATAACATGTTTTTGTATCTCAGCTCTGTTTTAGCGAATGCTAAACAATCAATCACTAGTTATTCTAGATGTAGGTTTTGTTTGCTTGTTATACCTATGCCATGACTTGCATTTTCGTTTTACCTTACAAGAAAAACATTCCCTCAGTTATTTTCATACATACCATGAAAAAGTGAAATTCCACTTTTAATTTGTTCTTAAATGTCAACTATTTGATTCATTTGTTGGGTCAATTTTGAATTATTCTTCGGAAATTTGAGGATATACCAAATCAAAGAAAATATCTTTTATAGCGCGTTATGTAATAATACTTAAATACTGGTTTAAATTATTGAAAACAGATAACATAATATTTATAAGCATTTACATATCGTCACTAAAAGATTGTGAAAATGGGTATACAAAATGGACATCGAATGTAAATATGTTAAACGAATATGGTTTTACAAATGTCTGGAATGACCCAAATTTTGTTAATGCTAAATACTTTGTAAATACGTTTAGACAAAGAGTTGTTGATTGTTTCATACAACGATGGTTTGTAGATAAGGAATCCAGTGGTGTACTTGAATTATATAATAATTGTAAATTGAGTTTTAATAATGAATCATACCTTCATATTGTACCATATAATCCCAGACCATATTTAACCAAATTCAGAATATCAGCACATTCGTTAAGAATACAGACCGGTAGATACTCTCCTAATAGAATACCTAGAAATGAAAGATATTGTCAATGCTGTCACAGTATTGATTTGGAAGATGAATACCGTTTTATTTTGATTTGTCCTTGTTACACAAGAATTTGGTCAATTTATTTGAACAAATATTATTATAATAGACCTAGTATATTTAAATTCTTAGAATTACTGCACACACAGGATAAGAATATTGTTATAAAGTTAGCACAATATATTAGCACAGCTTCATCTGTAAGGAATACAATCTTGATTAATTAAACAATGTTTAACTCTTTTGTATTTTCATCCTCATGTATCAGTTATTTAATATTAATATTGCTCATAACAAATGTACTTTTGTCTAAACCTTGGCGCTTTATTTATTATGCATGAACATTTATGTATGTATATATACTCAGTTGCAAAAGAAAGTAGACACTGAGTTTTGTTTAGATTTAATTATATAAAGTCTTTTTAGAATTAAATTGACAAATTACAAAATGAATATGCCATGCTTGGTACCAACGTTTTCATCATTCCATTGCCAATATCATGTTGTCATTTGTTTAATAGGTCGAATCATTAAGGGACTGTCGCTTGATAAAGAGGACAGGGTGTAAAGTAAGAATGTTAAAGTGTCCAGTTTATTTTACAACTGAGTATATAACGATTGATATATTAAAACACTGAAAAAGGAGTACATATACATTTATTTTGATTCACGTGTTCACTGTTTATTGTACGTAATAATAATACTATATTGTAAATAGCAAGGCATTAAACGGAGAACAAACATATACTGACGGTCAATGAAAACGCACCATTAACTCCAAATGTTTATGCTGTTTGATTATTCTCAGACCATCTGGAATAAAACTGCTGAAGCCATATTTTCTATTTTGTACGTATTCAATTTTGATACCTAACTTGTCTTACATGCTTATGTGTAGGCTTTCATGACAAGCAGTTACGCAGTTATTTGCCTGGTCATTTACCATTGTTTACTATGGATAATCATAAAAAGAAAACTGTTTCACTAAATTTCTCGGAATAAATTCCAATTTGTTTTATTGCCTTTTTTATTGTTTGACTTCTGACAGTATTATGCAAAGAATGTTGTTTCGAAAATGATTTTTGGTGTGATGTGACTGAAGAAACCCGGAAATGCACGTGCCGCATTTCATAAAACCAATGTGGAATGCACTAAATCCAGCTATACATGTACAACATGTTAAATGTCGACCAGTTGAATGGATTATATCATATGTTGTCCAATATTCCCATTTTACATGTGTTTTGTGGTGCGTTTTTATTGACCGTGAGTATATCTTGCAATTTATGAGTCGCGCAGTTGGTGTGATACATCGTACATTTTTCTAAACGGGAATCGGCATTTGATCTTGTCAATATGATATCTATTTATGGTAAACCACATAGAATACATTTTCAGGTACAAAAACGGTCAAATGTTTAAAGCTGCACAATCCATATTTAATAATGTAAAACACACCAGTGCAATGTATATGACATCTTTGCGCTACCATATAGGGTGTCGACTTGTGGTTTAATTTGTACGGCCCATACCTGACTTAATTGTCAGGATTTTGGATTTGTTAATTCGTTTGTCGTTCTGTTGAACTTGAAATCGAGTACTGATTGAAACACGGTATATAACGATCTCGATACTGTACAGAATTATACCAATACACATGCGTCTCTCGGTTCGATAACTTCCTCTAATACAGCACAATACAATCATGCACTATAGCTGAAACTATGGTGCCTGATTTGTGCCATGTCGTGTTGGCGTGTTGGCGGGGCGAATACATGACATCACGACACATTTTGCGCGACATCTCGACATTCATCAACACCAACACGACATATTTATTTGTTGATTTGTCGCGTTGGTGGGTATGAAAATGTCATGTTGGTGCCTTTTATTTGTCGTGTTGTCGTGTCTTCGTCCCGGCGACACGAAAACACGATAGCAGGACAAATACCTAAATCTGTCGTGCTGGCGCCCTCTGAATGTCGAGTTGTCGCGTAAAATTGGTGTGTTGTAGTGTGTTCGCCCCGCCAACACGCAAACACGACGACTCGACAAATAAGGTAAACGACATATTTTGGTATTTGTCGTGCTGACTGTTGTCGTGTCGGCGGAGCGAAGACAGGACAACATGACAAATAAAAGTAGCCAACATGACAAATCAACACATAAATCTGTCGTGTTGGCACCTTCTGAATGTCGAGTTGTCGCACAAAATGTGTCGTGTTGTCATGTCTTCGCCCATGGCACAAATCAGGCACCATATTATGAAACAGTGGCTGAAACATTAAATAAATGTACTGATATAGTCATGTTTATAAGCCCACTTCATTCTCATTAAACATCATAGGTTTTATAGTTTTTTAAACTCTCGTCATAGTACAGTATTATATACAATAAAACATTACATATGATTTAAACTATGCCATTGTAAAAGAATTATAAGATACTATATGAAAATAAATTTCATTTACAACAATAACATAATATGACAAATTGCACTTAAGTGATTGGTTCTGGACTATTGCACCAGCCGTGTCATCATAATAAGCGTATTTTTATTTGGGCCTGTAATAAGGCTAACACATCTCGTAAAAACTGATTTTACTATGTTAAATCGAGTTTCAAAAAAACCGATCCAAGATATTCTGATTTTAAATCATTTAAGCTTTTTTCATTAATTCTGTTGTTGATTATGTGATTAACCAAACACATTGAAGAATGGAAACTTAGAATAAATCGAGTCACGGGTCCAAGTGGTAAGGGTGGCAACACGTTAAGAACGTATAAGCTGTTTAAATCAGAGTATTATGTAGAAACATATTGTCAGCTTATTTTAACTTTATGTCATCGATCAGCTTTTTCGAAATTTAGATGTGGCGTTGCACCTTTAAGGCAAGAGACGGGACGCTATGAGAAATTATCAGAAAGCCACCGTGTGTGCCCACTTTGTAAGGCAGAGGTAGAAGACGAAATGCATGTGATCCTTAAGTGCAATATGTATAATGAACATAGAGATACATAGAGATACATTATTTAAAAAAGCTCTTACAGTCTCTGTTGATTTTTATAGTTTTAGTGATTTAGACAAGATGAAGTTTTAATTTTCCATTCAGGAAATGATAAGAGTATGTGCAAAACATAATACAAAAGTACACATTTTACCGGAGTTCTCCATAAAAATAAAATCACGAAATACTACACTTTAACAGATGTATCAACTACTAAACATGCAGTGCATAGTTGCATTATCTCTTTTGATGAACGTCTTAACAAGTTTAAAGAAGGAAGATTATATGAAAGCAAGGATCTTACGAATTTTATAAATCCAGCGGAGCAGCTTTATGCAAAGGTTACGAATATTAAAGTTCACAACTCGACTAGAAAAAAAAAGAAAGATATAAAACTCGGACAGGGAAAGTAGCATTCAATGACGACAGTCAACCACAAAACTATTTCTAAAGAAACTGTAAAAAATAATTGTCCGCACAAAAAATAAACAACTGTCATTCAAGGTAGGTCACTCAAGAGTCATACATGTTTTGGAACAGTAATTATCGATTTAATACATACGACAATTAAATTAATAATAACATTGAAGAACACGAACTGCAACTTCGAATTTCGATTATCCATCAAAGTTCGTGACACATATTGACACCGTTTTGTTTATAAACGTACAGGTTATTGATGTAGGCGGTACATGCATATACGTGCGATTACAATTATTTGCAGACGTCTATTTTACGTATATTCTATAGCATTCATGATCAGAAAAGGCTGGAATAAATTATCTGAAGTAAACGTATACTCTCCGGAAAAACTAATTTAATACGTGTGCCTTATAAGTTATAAGTACCCCATTTTTGATGCCACTTATGACGCTATTTCGTTGACATACTTACATGTGTTTATCAAATATATTTCTTTACACCAAACCTCACAATTACCTACTGTCAACCCAATAAAACGGGAGAGTGTAAATAAAGAAATCCCCGCCATGAACTATTCTCTAACCAACAAGTCAGCATTAATAGGCAATACAATTAAAAATATACAATCCCAGCCTAGCAAATTAGCTAACGATATACGCTATTTGTTGTCTTGAAAAGGATTTATTTTGTTTTTATAGCGAATATGTAGCTTTAAGGGCAATTATAAAAGGAATTGGCATGTGTTCAAACATATGTTGTTTCCATCCTCTTCTTGGAGGTCGTCTTGAATCTATAGCTTGCATTGTTCATATTTTTTTTTAGTTGACGCTCGGAGTTCCCTAGATTCGTCCTCTATTTCAAGGCGCGTTTCTTCTGGTATATCTATGTCCCAGCCTTTCAGTTTTCTTGCCGTGAACATAGCAACGGAGAGTAGCACAAGCGCCACACAATGGAAACCTGCACATAGAAAGGCAGTAATAAAAATAACAAGCTATACGTATTTGTCTATTGATGATGATGATTATGATGATGATGATGATGATGATGATGATGATGATGATGATGATGATGATGATGATGATGATGATGACGACGACGATGATGATGATGATGATGATGAAAAGGAAAATGTTTATAACGTTTGTGGTGATGTGGTTATGGTGGTTTGTTTGCAATATTTTTTGAAATAATAGATAGTTACAAAAAAATGCGCGTGTGCTGGTTGGTACTCATTTACAATAATTAGGCATATTTATATGCCTGTTGTATAAATTATCTTCTATCTGCCTGCACATGTTTTGGCCACGGAATAAGCAATATATTACGTGTTGCTTCTATTGATTATAGATGTTTATCAACATTACCCATACCTAATGAAGAGATAGAGGATGATGGGGATGCAAAGTAAAATGAAGGGAATGGGGAGGAGGATGACGGGTAAGACCAAGCTGAGGTGTAAATAAAGGATACTGTTAATGCCGTATTTGGTACTGTGCCATAGGTTTGTTTCTGCATTGTTATTTTTCATAACAGATAGGTATGCAGATGCTCATTTAAATATTGCGTTTTATGAAGTATGGTCTATCTGCCGGGGGTTCGGAGGGGTGTGACATGTGGTGACATGTGGTGGAATAAATAATAAAACTCCAACATTTACCAATCATGAGTCCATGTAGTCGATACCGTTGCCATTCTATGTTGTAGTAAGCACAGTATTTTCCCGATGTCGCCGCCGTATTCCATATAAGACAAGTGCCGTCAATTACATTGCCACCTATGACTGGACCGGGCAGCCACGCTTGAGGAAGGTACGAATATATTAGACATACACAAACGTGCATTTCTTTGGAAATGTACATTTACCTCAGTAACTGTTGTTATGTAGGTGCACACATACAATGCCCAGGGCTTTATATATGACCATTTACTACAGTTGTTAGGTACGCACACTCTACAGTTTTTGAAGACGTGAAGCATTTATGTAAAGGATAAAGCCGTAAACTTTCTGTGTTTTTGTGTTTTTTTTGTGTGTGTTGGGGTGGGGGGGGGGGGGGGGGGGGGGGAGACAGTATCTGGCTGTTATCCGACTTTAAACAGGCCCGTTTATGTAAGGAATGAGCAGCCTTTTCATGCATAAAGAATTACTAGAATCATGCACAGGCTCAGTACCCTGCCTGAGCTCATGTTCTCCTCCAACGGCTTGTCGCGAATGCCAGGCCGATGTATATCTCTAGGTAATAAAACGTCTAATTGTCTAATAATGTTTGAGACGAATTCAACCTTTGCATTAGAAGACGAATTCATAGGTAAAACATAGATGACACTCCGTTGTTGTTTTTGTGCTTTATATAGCTTATCTTACCTGTAACCTTCAATTATTGTTCAAAGCAACTGTCCGTTGTTTTAGAAATGGACTGTTGATTCTGTGACGCTCCACGCTTTCACTTAATTTTTTTTGGGAGATAATGTGAGGAGTTTCTTATACTTTCACTCATAACCAGTCAGATAGACTAATTTATTTTAACACAGTCTACTGCTTTGTAATTTTCATGACTTCCGGAGACTATTTTCTAGGGTAAGGACGCATAACATCTCTCTTTCCAAAATTCGTTGCCATCTGCTATATTTCGAACTCTAAACCTTTCGAAAACCCTTTAAATTGAAATACCACAACTCTATTATAATACGTAGTTCATTATTTCGGCCGTATTTAATTTATTTTGTTGTATTTTTCACTTTTAAAGTATCTAGTCGGCCTGTAGATTCGAGGAAAAACCAACATGATGCAATAATGCATACTGATATTTAAAAAAATGTTCTGTATTTAGGACAAAATTACATTGCATATATGGCGTATCATAGAATGTTGCATTCTGTGATGTAACGTGTTTCAGAGACCATATATCTACAGCGCTTCGAAGCCATGATTTAATTGAAATAAGTGTCATATTTTTGCAAATATTCAAATGTATTTGACTTAGGAATTTTACTATAAAATATATTCAATCACCCTCTGAGGTTACCTTTATTTTGCATCATAACTTATGTCGACCGACTTTAAAAATGAACCCCGATATTAGCCAGGGCAGGGTTCTAGGTCTTAGTTATTCAAACTAGTGTTCCTATAATGTTCTTATGTTATGAGTCTTCATAAACCTTTAGAGACAACTATCGAGACAGTAAACGACAGGATCGGTCGGGACAATTCTTCAGTAATGGCTAGTTGCTTAAACGTTTTAAAACATCGACAATTGCAGGTGTTCGTGTTATTCGTACCATGTTAGGCAGACATATCGGTTAAAGCATACTACAAATAGTTAATCACAGAAGATAGACATATTTAACAAAATTACCCAGAAAAATTAATGAGTGGAACAGTAGTTATTTCAGTACATTCTCACATCCAATGGAAATTTGTCTTAAAAAGACGGATTTTAAATATTTGCCAATCGGTCAACATTTGCATTTCTTGGCTGATTTTCAAAGGGTTTGTTTCTAAGTACCGCTTCGGTGTTATTAACATGATTGTTCAAAGGTAGTATTACCAATCTATTAATCTTTTTTGCTCGAAATGGGAATACGCAAAACACTTACAGGCAAATGACGTGGTGGCCGCTGAAATACCAATACCAAGGGCTTTACGCTTCTCGCCCGAGCTCCTAAAAATAACATTTATACATCAATATTACGTGAGAGCCACACAGGCGTCAGATTCACCCATTTATTTTACGCTTGAGCATAAAGTTTTCATTTGCAACAAAACAAAGTCAAAGCTTGGAAGAGTCGATGCGATATGCAGGTTGATTGAAACAACTATATTAACAATGCTGATTATACTTATGATGAATAGGATGGGGCTGGTAATAATGTTTTAGTTATAAAGGTGATTGTGTTGCATTTGGTGATGGTAATGATGGTGTAACGCCAGAATTGCCGCCCTTGAACACTCAGTGACAGATAAAAGGTAAGCAAAAAAGTATATATTTAATTTCTCCGATTTAGTCAACGTTTAATTTGAAAAAAAAGTTTCTTTACTGTAGACCACATATGCTTCTTAACATACAGATTATGCACAGACACCCAGATCAAATATCACGTACACGTGGAATTGTGTGCCTTTAAAACAATTGATAGAAGTCACATAACATGACCATAGCAACAAACAACCTGATCTAAAGCTACATTTCAATGCATAAGTGTTCAAGTTTTGGTTATTCTACATACATTAAAACACCAATCAGCTCTATTATTTGTAGCAGATGTTTTGTGAAAGGCTATACAATAAAAGTATGTCTAACAGTCGAACAAGAAATGTAGCATTTGCAGAATACAGCCTTTTGACCCCACACCCCATCCCTCTCCCTGAGGGATCCTGGTGCAGAGCCATCATCATAATGTTTCATTTGAGACATCATCACAAAACAAATGGAAAAAAAATGAAAAAAATGACCCAAATTCCCGCCCGCCCCACCCACCCTGGGCCAGTCAACCAACAGTACGCATTAAATAAAACAAACAACAACTAGAACGAATTCGACGGCGCGGCCGTCGTAAAATACCAACGTTTTATTCACTTCCCTCCGCCCACCCCCGCCCTATCCCCTTACACACAGCCCCACAGTATATACAATGTAATCCTTTCATTAGATGACTATTATACCAATTAATGTGCAAAAGTATGAAAAAAAAGACACGGTAATTTCATTATTAGTGTATTTGATGCCCTTCCTCCAGGCCCAACTATAACTTGAAACACATGTATACAGTGTAATTCCATCCTCATGTTTCATTTGAGACATAATTATAAAAAAATAAATCCCCCCACACACAACCCACCCCTCACCCACCCTGAGCCCCCGGGCAGACAGTCCGTGTTCGATATAATAAACATAATAAAACCATTTAATATGTTACTTATCTTTTATAGACGTTTACATACACCAAGTTATGTGCAAGAATATGGAAAAATGACAGTGTAATTGTTTTTTAGTGTATTTGACCTTTTGACCCCCACCCACTCCCCGAGGGATCCTGGTGCAGAGCCATCATCATAATGTTTCATTTGAGACATAATTACCAAAAAAAGACAACCCCCCCCCAAAATCCCGCCCGCCCCACCTACCCTGGGCCCCAGGGCAGACGTTCGAGTTTGCGAAATATAAAAGTAGTTTGATATGTTGTGTATCTTTTATAGACGATTACATATACCAAGTTATGTGCAAAAATATGAAAAAATGACAGTGTAATTGAGTTTGTACTTTATTTGACATTGTTACCTCCCATGAGGGCCCCTGGGCCTGGAGCCAAACATATAAGTGCTCTTGTACGCCGTGATCATATGGTGATGTCATACCCTAACTTCGGTTGAATTCCGTTCAGCGGTTTTGGAAAACATGCGGTAACGGACAGACGGACGGACGGACAAATGGAGGCGATTTTAATATACCCTGTTGTTTTCCAAAAACGTGGGTATACTTACAATGTTAATAGGAAACAAGGCATGTGACATCACAAACACAAGCGGGTTGACAATAGGGCTACCACCTTGGAACGATCAGTGGCAAAAAGACCGATTAGTGTTTAAACCAGGTTCTAGGATAGACCAAACCTATGGAAAATACAATGCTGGTGATATGTGCCTGACAATGATAATAAAGATACTGACAACGACAATGGATATAACCGCGATTATTATGCTAGTAACGTGCATTATACATCATTATATATCATTAGTATTAGTTTAATTATAATTATTATTAAATAATTTATAAAAACAAACCTTAGAAATACTATGAAAATTAACATCGATCCGATTGCGTTGAGTAAGTTTGCCACGAATTTCGAGGAGGCATAGGCCCATATCATGTTGCAGCCCATTGGACACAGCCCTGTCTTTGCCCCGCCCCCGGGGATCGACGCACACTCGGAGTAGGACTGAAAGTAAGATAAAAGTGTGTTGATTTATCATTCTACTTGCATGATTTGATATAAATTTAAATATAGAACAATTTAAATACAGAACGCTTTTTTTTTAAGTATTTATACAATGTATATGTACGTAATAGCATGTCCATAAAGTATCTGTTTGCCATGGGACAAGCAGTATACTAGCTTCTCTTACACTCGTATTTCTGTTTCAAATTAAAGGCTCTCACGTAATATTCACATATAAATTATATTTTTATGCTAGAGCTAGAAGCTCAAATTTGTGATGTGATATATTATGTGTGATATGATATATACTCAGTCTGTCGAGTGTTGCAATAGTAGCAGTTTTCTACTAGTTATGTTCATGTTCTGCCAGAGGGGAGTGGTATATCCAGTAAAATCTTGTTAGTGATAAACTGGGCCTCTTAAACTGAATACACGTCCTAAACGATCAGGTTTAGGTAATTTATGTGCAATAATAACGCACATTTCACCTATATTGCTTTTATTAATTTATCTTATGACATCATTTTCTTTCAAATCATTAACATTCTTCTTAATAGTATATTCTTACACTCAGTATATTGATTATTTTTAATACGTACCATCATTTTTAAAGGAGTTGTTTAATGGTTATATCAAACTGGTATTAATCATATTAAGCATACTGATCGGTTAAATATACTTTAATCAATTTATCTCAAATACTAAAATTTAGAAAAACCAAGAAGTTATCTAGACATTTTTTATTCTTTTTTTGTACCATTGTTTTTAATCACGTTTGTATAGAAGAAGATTCTTCATTCACTCGTAATATGTCTAGTGGGGTCGAGGCTATCCCCACCTAAAGAAAGATAAAAATATCGGACAGGGAAAGCAGCATTCAAGGACGACAGTCAATCACAAATAACAAAAACAAACACGCAAACAGACAAACGAGAAGGCAAAGTAATAAAAAATGGAAACGATGTCACAAACACAAAATTGTTGACAATAGGGCTACCGCCTTGGAACGGTCAGTGGCAACAAAGGCCACTCCATGGGGGTTTAAACCGGTTCTAGCGTGCACCAAACCTCACACTTACCCTAATGTCATCCTATTAAAACAGGACTGTAAATAAAGAAATCCCCGCCATGATCTAATCTCTAACCAACAGGGCAGCATCAATAGGCAATATAAGTAAAACACAAATATGCTCGTGTAAATATAATGCCAAAAAAACACAATAGCATAGAAAGCCACAATGAAGGTACTCAGTGACTTGGTAGAAGTCAGAGCAACACGAGAATAAACCATTAAGGGCACAACAAGAAAGATCATAGACAAAAATCAAACACCACCGTCCTAATGGTCTTTAGGCGTCATCATAGGTTCCACAGCCTGTCCGGTCATCGTACAATTAAGGAGGAAAGCATAGTGGCGAACTGTAGAGGGTCCACCACCAAGCATGCAGTACGTTGCAAAATGATAGAGTCATAACCTCTTTTGATAAACTTTTTAACAAGTTTAACAAAGATAGTATGAAAGTGATCATGTCGTACGGCGTAACCCTGATTTAGTAGCTTTATAGTTATACAAAGATTACGAATATTAAAGTCCTCAACTCGAGTACAAGCTCTTGAAAAACGAATAAGTTGAGACACATACACCCCATAAGAAGTTGCTCGGGGAACATCCCCATCCAAATGGGGATAATTAACAATGTCAAAATTAAAATCATCTCTCTTGTCATAGATTTTACTAATTATTTCACCATTTTCAATCGAGAAATCTAAATCAAGAAAAGAAGCATCATTATCAGAGATATTAGCTTTGTTAAGCTGAAGTTCTTTAGGATAAATATTATTAACCATAGTTGGAAAGAAAAGGTTGTCAATTTTCAATATGTCATCCAGATACCGAGAAGTGTCATTGAAGGTTTCAATAACATCTGCCTGGGTATCTGGTGAAAGACTCAACATGAAATCTCTTTCATAGAAAAATAAAAACAAATATGCGAAAAGTGGTGCACTGTTCGTACCTTACAATCAATGATTGTAAACCTTACAATCATTTCAAAGTGTTACTATAAGTCGTAATGACCCATGAGCAAAACTTTTAAATAGCAAATTGTATGTTAACATATTTATTTCAAATGTTCAATGGCGGAAATCAGTGTAACTATACATATTTTACAATTTCCATAATAATAATAGTCCGGAATATCAATCAAACATAAACAGTAATTTATCCTATTTAATTTATATTATTTGACAGGAAAGTATAATTGTAATATTATATGTATGTCCATATACATATTTAAATCTGCAACAATTTTCTGAGTACAACATTATTTCTGAGTTCAAAGGATTTATAAGCATATGTTGCTTACATTTTACTATCACGATTATTGTCTGTTTTAAACAATTCTATGGTTTTGTGCATATTACTGATTCAGAAAATACATTTTCTATTCTCTCCTATTGTTGAGAGTCGTAATTTTGTTAAAGCTAATCTACATGTTCGTACATTTACAGTATTTAAATAAGGCTGAAACTTAAAATCTGAAAAGGTTCGATAAAACATTGCTCTGCTCGAAGAATATAAACGTTCATTCCTATTTTGCATAATTTTTTGCATAAAAGTATCTTTTAAACGTTGCTTTAACACTTGAAGAAAACATTTTGTATCACCAACTTCCTATGCATACCATACATCATTAAACTCAAGCTGAAACAATTCATTTGGTATAAGTGCAGCCCAATTTGCTTTATGAGGAAAAACATTTAAATCATTTAACATCAAATTATAAACAATAAAATTATACTTTCTGTCATTTGACTGTAAAATCTTTAAACAATATTTGATAGCAATAAAAATGCGACGCGTCCTGTAGTTAACTCGAGCTAATTCCCCATAAATAAAGTCAACGCAAAGAAGGTATTTGCAAAACTGTAGGTATAATCTTTCTCTCTGATATGCATGTATGTATGAAACCCCAGATTTCGCTTCAATAATTTATTATTTGAGTTATTAATTGATCAAATAATTCCAAAGTATGCAGAACAGTTATGTTTTCAAACTTAGATAACTACTGTTATAACTTAAATATTGCTTTTTGCGCTTGACCGGATAGTGTGATTTGCACCTTTAGTAAACACTATTCCTATGTAGGAAAATTAAATTTCCACCTATTACAATAGCTACCTAAAATATTTAAAGATGATTGTATATCTTCGGGTGATTTTGAATCGGAGTAAAGTAAAATAAACAGTTTCAATATCAATCCCTTTGGCACCTTTTAAGAAATATTCATCCTCTAGGTCGTTTAAATACATAGAAAAGAGAAAAGGTGATAAAGATTCCCACTCAATACTATCACTTAATTCATTTTCAAATTCATGTTCATTTTATCACTTTTTGTTCATGCTCATGATGGTGTTTATCATGACCCCTGCATTGTTTTAGGTGCCATCTCGCTCAAATCATTAGAGCAGTGGCAGAAAAATAATAAACGTGGCTCTTGCGTAAATGGAGTGTCTACAATATAATTTGCAGCAACTCTGCAGTTCTGCAGGTGAGAAGGTTCTAGACCCATTCTCCATATTTTATCTCGATGTACATGGAGGATAAGCCTGACATGTTCATTCCTGTTAGGCGCCATATAACCTTTCATGTGTTGGTGCGCCTTAAAACCTCAATTAAATTTAATTCATTTTCAAATTTAACTTTTGATCTAACATGTTCATACATTGATTTTACAACATTTAAAATCTTTCCTCTAACACCTAATTTATTTATTTTATACCAAAAAACATCTCTTACCACACAATCGAAAGCTTTTGAAAAATCTACAAAAGCGCAATACATATACACATATGATAAATTAGTCCACGTAAAACAAATATATTATCAGTAGTAGTCATAGTAGCTATAAACCCAGCTTGAACTTCAATATATATATAATATTCCTCTGCCCAACTTGTTAACCTGGTATTTAAAATCCGTGTAAACAGTTTTCCTAATGTATTAAGTAAAATTATTCCTCTGAAATATGTTTACATCGTCTAGTTTACCTTGTCAATTTATTAGTATTATATAACCATCACTCCATGTGTCCGGGAAGTACCCATTATCCATTATTTTATTAAACAAGTTTTTTTAAATATAAAACAAGTGTATCTATTCCGTGTGTAAATAATTCATTTAATACCCTGTCAGTGCCTCCAAATCGACCTTGACCTAGTTGTTTAACGTTTGCCCTAATTTCGGATTGAGTAATAGGAACATTAAGTTCGTCAAACATGATTTGTATTTCGGAGTTAAAAAATCCACCATTAAAACAAATTATATCTTCATCTGCTTGAACAAATGGGTCGCTAGGATTATTTATTGCTTTGAACTTGTCAGTCGATAGTTTTATGGTTATTTAACGGAACAGAATGTTTTACGTTTATATATTTAGCATTTAATAATCGATTGGTCATTTTTATTTCTTGTCGGTAATTCAATTGTCTCACTTTTTTTTGTACTCCGAGCGCACTTTAATCATATTTAATTTATTTTCGGTCTATCGATCATTACGAAATGTATTTAAAAGATGATGAAATACTGTACGCTTATTCCTACAATCAAAATCAAAAGTAAAGTTATCTCCCTTTGGCCGTTCATCGTTCACAAAGTCATCTCTCTCAAATAACGGTTTACATACACCATCGATATTATTAATAAACGAGCACATTGATGTATCGATATCATTGCATGGTTCCACATTATTTAACTCTTTTGTCAATACTAACATTGATTCATGAAAATCTTCTGATGACAATTTCCTTTTATATAGTTCTTTTTGTCATTGTTCCATTGATAGAATTCTGTGCAAACATTTTCATCGACGCATGTGTTCTCTATATTTGAAGCTAAAAATCATTATCACATTCTAATGAAAACTCAATAAGACAGTGATCCGACAGAATATATGACTCTTGTAAATAAAAGGATGACAAATGGCATAATACATCAGGATTTACAATACAATAATCAACTAAACTGCTGCCTGTACTTCCCATATAAATAAAATAACCTAAGTCTCCACACACTCTTCCATTGAATATTCTTAAGCCAGATTGTTTTAAGAAATCTAAGAAAAATAGTGACCATTAGAATTTACTATTTTATCAACAGAATATCGTGGTAATTCTGTATCAATTGAATAATCATCTGAAAGAATATTATTCATATGAGAAATATTTTCAGCAGAAACAAAATCACACTGATTTCCAATTCTTCCATTAAAATCACCTACATACATGAAAATTATCATGTGTTATGTTTTTAATATAAGTCTTATTTCCCAAGAAAACATCATACACGTTTAAATCAACAAAAGCATTTCTACTCGAACTTTCAGGTACAATATAACAAACACACACGTATAATTCATGTTTCTTTCCATCTAATTTAATCAAATGAGAATCATTATATTTAAGAACAAATGTATTATTTTCGTTTCAAATGTATATAATAACCCCGCCCGAACATCTGTAAATATATGCTGTTTTGTTTGAGGACCATATGTTAGACTAGCTAGTAGCCAAAAATGTTATCCTCTTGAAATAAAGATATTATTATTATTATTATTATTATTATTATTATTATAAAACATGAATAGTGTTATCAACTAATAACAGTATTACATATCTAAAAGACAAAGGTGAACTATAAACACGACCTTCGATAATGTTTAACAAACGTAAGTATAAAAGTCGAACAGGAAAGGTAGCATTCTCAGAGAAAGTCATCCAAAAGTACGTACTCAGAACAATCAAACATTACAAGGAAAAGTAGAAACAAAGAATGCGACGCCACAAATTGGAAAGGTATGTGGCAAACAGGCCGTAGTGGGGTTTAAACCAGGTTTTATGGTGCACCAAAATCTCAATTTTACCCTGTTGTCACCACAGTAAAATGGGAAGTGTAGATAAAATAACTCCCGCCAATATCATGGTGCAATCAAAGAGGAAAGCATAATTCCGAATTGTAGATATGTTATAAGGTATGTTTTACTACTATTATTTTGCATTAGGAAATTATTCTATATTTGTTATTTTAATATTTCTTTTGTATGTTCATATCACTTATTGTCAGACAGTAAGTTATTTATTGGAAAACCATATTAACACTTAATCAATGTCTAAATGTTGGAATCACTAATAATATAAGTTCACAATTTCTAATATAAGTTTTCAAATGGATAGTCCAATATTCCTTAACACACACACAACCGCTGTCCTCTCAGTCATACATAACACAATCTCTTGCATAAAATGTGCATTCGATAAGTTACCATGGAAACCAGGTCAATATAAACTACTCATTCATTCTTTCACAATAAATGCTAATTTGTATATACTTAAACTAATAACCCTCAGGTGTAAACGTCTATATTGTCCAACTTCTTTTGTGACATAATATTGCATTAAAATATAATTGTTGAATATATATAGACAACGTCTGATGAAACATACGTAATACAAATAAAAGCCGTTTTCAAAAGTTATCTTTAAGGGCATTCACGCCTGCAGTGTTTGAATGTACAATTAAAAATATTCAACATTTTCGCAAAACATAATACAAAAGTACACATTTTAGTGGAGCTCTCCATAAAATTTAAATCTGAAACTACTACACTTTAACATACCCTCAGTCTTCCAATAAGTTGAACTTAGTAACTTTTTCAAAAACAAATTTACTTTCACACCTTTACTATATCAAATCTTCAAATGTATATGAAATAAAAACAACTAATATGTTATAATATACTTAACATTGAAATTAATATGAAGAATGACTACTATTTGATTTGTCCAAAATGACTATAAATACGTTTACTAGCGTTAATTCCATACATAATGTTACTTATTTGTCTCTAAAATTGAGAGCAACAAAAGATTTTTTTAATAAATTTAGCACAGTAGAATAGATGTTCTCTGTGTACATTATCTCTAAAACTGTCCATATCCGTGGTGGAGATTAACATGCCGATTTTGGTGGCTTCTTCCTCTTCCTTGGTTTACTGGAAAATGTTGCTACCACGCTGAATCATATCGGTTTTTGTCTGCGAAGTTTCTTTCCATACGTGGACAACCCGGAAAATGTATAGGGGTTTGCATTGTCATTTCTGATTTTGTTGTTCTTGTTGAATCTGATTCACTATCATCACTTTTTGTGCCCTTAAATCCTCTATCAGTTTTTCGAAATTATTGAAAATATATGGAATGTCTTCCCGAATGTGTTCATTCATATGGCAAGCCACTTTTTTATTTGCTTTTTCAAATTGTGCTAGTTTCTTAATGTAGCCCTGAATTTCTGTTTGCAGCTTTATGTTTTTAGATTCCAGCTCACTGATCTGTTGTTCCTGTTGGTCGTCTCGAGTCATGTATTTACAATATAGTATAGCATTCCCCTTTGTTGCTATTTCACATGTGTCCAGTTTCTGATTACATTCCTGTAGTTCTATTCTCAGTGTTTCGTTTTTAGATTCAAGATCACTTATGGCTTGAGTCTGTTGGGTTGAATTCTGGGAAGATCCAGTGATATGTATGTTTTCTTTAAATAGATATTCTTTTGTATGCAATCATTTGTTTGCAGTCTCCTAAAGATTGTGTCCTCTTCCAATTGAAATGGGAATACGTTTTCGGCCATCTTCCTGAAAACAAAAGCTGTCATTCTTTCAATGTCACGCATTTTCTTTCTAGCTAATTTAGGGTATCTCCACTTTGTTTTATAAACGCGCGCAAAATGTCCTCGCCTGTGACACAGATTGCACGTGGCGTGAAGCGCACGACACACATACTGATGACGAAGTCCACATCTGTGACAGGTTAAACTATAATACGTTTCCATTATTTGACACAATGTCACTGTTAAGAAATAGTTTAAATACTTTCTCAATTTCTCCGTTTTGTTTAGGTCGGTGCTTTAAACCAAGGCTGATCTTGGAGAATCGTCGGATTTATCTCTTTCTGGGGAATTAGCATTCCTTTTAAGTCAATGTATTGTAGTCCAATAGAGTTGAGGCAATTAGCTTTCCGAGGTAGAACACTTACTGATTTACCCTTTCGATTCTTACACGGATTCTCCACAAATTTTCATAAGGTATATTTTACTACTACTATTTTTCTGTAGGAAAGTCAATGAACGAATTCTGCTGATATTTGTTATTTTAATATTTATTTTGTATCTTCATATAACTTATTTGTTAGATACTGGGACCATACGTCGCTGGACATGCAGTGTTTGAGTGTACAACTAAAAATATTCACCATTTTCGCAAAAAAATAATACAAAAGTACACATTTTACCGGAGTTCTCCATAAAAATAAAATCACGAAATACTACACTTTAACAGATGTATCAACTACTAAACATGCAGTGCATAGTTGCATTATCTCTTTTGATGAACGTCTTAACAAGTTTAAAGAAGGAAGATTATATGAAAGCAAGGATCTTACGAAGTTTATAAATCCAGAGGAGCAGCTTTATGCCAAGGTTGTCCACAAGTCGATTAGAAAAATCAAAGAAGAAAAACACAACAGAAAGATATAAAAATCGGACAGGGAAAGTAGCATTCAATGACGACAGTCAACCACAAAACACAAAACAAAACACGTAAAAGTAATAAATAATGCAAACGACATCACAAACACAAAAGGGTTGACAATAGGGCTTCCGCCTTGGAACGGTCAGCGGCCAAACTGGCCACTGGGGGGTTAAACCAGGTTCTAGGGTGCACCAAACCTCACACTTACCCTATTGTCATCCCAATTAAACGGGACAATGTAAATAAAGACATTCCCGCCATGAAATATTCTCTAACCAACAAGGCAGCGTTAAAAGGCAATTTAAGTATAACACCTAGATGCTCGTGTATATATAAATACAAAAAAAGCCTAGAAAGCCACAATGAAGGTACTCGATGACTTGGCAGAAGCCAGAGCAACAAGAGAATAAACCATTGAGGGCACGACAAGACAAGTCCGCGGACAAACATCAAACGCCACCGTCCTAATGGGCTTTAGGTAGGCGTCATCATAGGGTCCACAGCCTGTCCGGACATCGTACAATTAAAGAGGAAAGCGTAGTGGCGAACTGTAAAAGGGTCCACCACCAAGCATGCAGTACGTTGCAAAATGATAGGGTCATAACATATTTTGATAAACCTTTTAACAAGTTTAACAAAGATAGTATGAAAGTGATCATGACCAAGAATCTTACGAAGTTTGTAAATCACATCACCACAGAAGTCAGGTTGTGATAGTCCTTGTGCAAACTCTGTTTCGATAGAGATAATTATGTATATGGAAAAGAGAAACAACGGTATCAAAAATATTAGGATGTATCAGAAATATTAGGGTACATTGTGCTTAAATTCTATAGAATATAAATATTATTAACCATTGTAGAAAAGGAAGAGTTGCCAATATTCAATATATCATTCAGATACCGAGAGGTACATGTTATTAAAAGCTTCTATGACATCTGAGTATAAATCTGTTTTCATTTGTCTATAAAGTGGTCAAAAGTATTATTGTGTACATGTATTTGTTAATGATAATGTATACGTTTGAACTTTGTACACGTTTGTCCTCAGTATTAAGTATCAATGGCCGTATATCTCTGATTTTGAAGTTTCAGGTTATCTTACACTGACCGTTCCAAGGTGGTAGCCCTATTGTCAACCCTTTTGTGTTTGTGATGTTGTTTGTATTTTTTATTACTTTTGCCTTCTCGTTTGTCTGTTTACGTGTTTGTTTTTGTGTTTTGTGATTGACTGTCGTCATTGAATGCTGCTTTCCCTGTCCGATATCTGTATCTTTCTTTACAGTTTACTGGCAAAAATGACACGTCCAATATTTCGAAGCAAACACCCTTTGTTTTTTTATGAAAAATATCATTTAATACAAGTTTATCTATCTTTAGAAATATAAATGCCACAAGTTGAATATTCTGTGGTGTGCAAAAAGAGTATGATAATGGACCTTTGGAAACGGCCGAACACGACACATACATAATATTGCAGTCTCGGTTTGATTGAGACTGTTCATGAACGGTAGTGAAATATGCTAGCTACCGCTCACGCCCTCTAGCCCAGGGTTGAGCAGAACTCAATATTCATAAAATCAATAGTACATCATTTTAATCATCCCGAAGATGGCGTGCATATGGCGGTGGACATAGAAATTTTCCTCCCCCATGTCCAGCGGCGTATGGTCCAAGTATCTAACAAAATACTATGTCCCGAAGACCGAAATAAACAAAATGGAATTTAGTTGGGAGCAGCGGTTATGAAGCCTGCATATCACTAGTAACAGCCAAAAGAAAAGACTAAATTAAAAAGCAGACAACATATCCTATAAGTGGTTAAACAATACCTAAAGCCTTTTTCGGCCGGAGTAGTGGAACTACCGAATCGATAATAACGTAGGAAAACAAAAGCAGTTGAAAGTGTACCACCGATAACTAAATATAAGTATCGGGCTCAGAGATCTCCAAAGATCGAATGAATAACAGTCCTGATTGCAAGATTACTATACTTGTAATGAGCCGTCAATACAGCCGGCGTGGCAAGGCGAGAAATAATTCAGCCCGTCATCTCCACAGATGGGCAGAAATGATGTTGAGTTGCAATTACATGACGACTCTATCTGGACAGACCTAAAAAATAAACAAATATTGCTCGTTTTATTTTCAACAATTGAAACACATACCATTTCGACAATACCAATTTATCACATATATACAATACTTTCTGCAACGGGGATCCCTTGGAAGCAACATACAAAAGTAGCCGACCCGTTTTTACTGAGTCTGTTCATGACAGCATTATAAGGTGCAACACCTGTCAAACCCGCAGACTCGGCTTAAAATGTGCTTCACCCAAAGCAGCCACAGCGATTGGGCTTGGGAATGAATCCCACTGATTCAAACGTTAGTAAGAATGCCAATAAGACAGGGGAAGCAACAAACACAAACAAGGGAGACAAGTAGCCGATTCCGTTATATTCACCTGTTCACCTCTCAAGCACCACCCCACGAACACCCACACCCCCACCTCACCAACATCAACTTAAGAGGAACCAGTAAATGTGATTTAATTTCTTACTGCAAAAAAAAGATAAACTCTTATAAAATATAGTTATGTATCTAGTACCAAAGTTTTATATTAGACATATACAAATGGTCAAGTTCAAACGAAACTAATTGGGGTGAGTGTTTTTTTAGTGTGGGGGTGGGGGACATCCTTAACTGATATACTGATATTTAGTTTTGTTTTCTCTTCTCTTACCTAAAGATGAACGTATTACTCCTTTTCGAGAGTTTTAAAATGAGCATTTTATCGGCATTCTTGCTGTTCGTTTTATTTTTTTCTGAAGGACAAATGGTTACAAATATCAGGATGTCCTATTTTGCGGATAATGTTAATTAAAGTGTGCCTTTAAATAGAATATTATCATTGTTACTAAAGAGCCTCAACGATGTCTCTATATATAGAGAAGTTATTTACCTCTTAAAACGATTATCCAGTATTTATATTTGTCACAAGTCATCGTATTGCCATAGAGAATCATGATTCTCTGGGGTCTGGGGTTAAAAATGGCCGTACCTGGAAGTTACAAAACCTCTATAGGGAAATATAGAGAAACTGTTAAGACTACTGGGAAAACAATATTTATGCTTAGCATTTCGAGTGTTTGCCTTATCTCCTCCTTACCCAGACTGAAGATAAGGATTGTTTATTTCTTGATGAGAACATCCCAGGAACATAGACACGATCGTGGCCAATATGACACCAAACCACAGACAGATGGCGGTGCGGATAGTAGAAAATGGCGTCATCTTGAACTTCCTGGTGACGTACCCACCTATAACTGACCCCATACTGAATGATAATATGCTGGATACGCCTGTAAAACATGTATATTATGTGGTTGTATTTAGGAAGTTTTATTCACTGTTGGTGATGTTGTTAATGTATAAAACGTCAATGAATCATTATAAATTGTATATAACCGTGTATTGAAACGGTTTTATTCTAAAGGGGTAACGAATCCTTTGATTACAAAGACACGATTGTGTATTCCACTGAGAGAAATTTGCTGTCGAAGGCATTGATGACAATATATACATATCACTCTTATTTATCAATTAGCTATTTAAAAAATGGATATTGACTTCAAAATAAATTACCACTCATACACTTTGAAGCATGAAACGTGGCCAAAATTCAACTAAACAAAATCACCTGCAATTATTTTAATCGGATAATTAGAAATAAGTTACATATTTATACTAATTATATATATTATATAATTATATCATTCACCTGATACTTTTCCTACCTACGATTATGTTAGATTCCCATGCTGGAACAGCAAACTGTTTTTCCATGTACTTTGGTTCGAACCCCAAGAAACATGTCATGGCCAGCACCTGTAACCAGCTACTAACGAGTGTCCATGTATAAACTGGCGACCGAATGACCTCAAGAATCCCAACACCTGCGTCTAGCACAGAATCGTAGACAATTAGTTTTCAATCAGACGTTTATATAGGCCGATACATCTACTTTTTTCATAAATGCATAGACCTGTATAGTATATTAATAATAAACTACTTCCGAAAAGGTTATAACAAATAAAATAGGAACAAAATGGTTTTATAGAAAACTCGTGATAACATGGCAATTATGTTAAGTATATCGAAACACAAGCATTGGATGTTTTTGTAACACGAAAAGTATTTCAATTATTAAATGCATGAAATCTAGATATTGAAATTGTATAGATTTAGTAAAACAATGCATGTTTGTAAGATTGTAGTGGAATAGTAGTGTAATCAACACGTATATGTAAAATGCGAGATACAAGTTATTCATTAGTATTTCTCCATCAAAGGCAATACAAATCCCCTATATACTACTCAAAATTTGCTAAGGATCACTTTTATTCTTCCATATAATTTTATTAGAAATTAATTCACAATAACGATATGAATTTCATTGATACTTCAACAATTCCACAATTTGAATCAAGTCATGAGATCACATGACCATACATTGCCCAATATAATTGCATGTAAAATAGAAATAATGCTATTTATTTCAGCAAGAAATTTAGACAGCAAAAAAGAGATCATTGGCAAATGTTGAGTAGTATATAATTACAGGCAATGAGATGTATCTGCCAGACATTACATGTTCGCCAAATATAGACAAATATTATGCAGATGCACAGCAGCCGGCATGAGATAATCTGAACATAATTAAATACTCTTAATTAGATGATGGGTTAGTTTTCTGTATATAAATCGTTGTACGGTTTTGGAAAACATATCCTGTCGTTTGCTTTTAGAAATGACCCAGTAACTAGATCTCCCAGCACACTGGGAGATGAAGAAGAAGAAGCATGACCGTCCAAAGTCCAAAACTATTTGTTACATTGATGTAGACGTAAGATGAACCTTAAATTGGTGGAGACAACCCATGAACGTCACAAATGTTTTGTACACGATGTTTTATACGTCCAAACAGATTTTAAAAAATTAATGAATATAAACATGGTAGAATGACAATGATTGAGGGAGTTTGGGAACTACATTGAGATGAGATAATATTAATCTCTGAAACTCATAATCTGCATCTAATTTGCACATTTCCAGATTCTACACTAATTATAGATGCCCGTTTCTGGGCAATACCTATATTTTCCTTCGCAAAACTAATGACCCCTTCGAATTAACGGTTTATTCTAGTGTTGCTCTGACTTTAGCCAAGTGATTGGGCCCTTGCTATGTGGATTTCTAAGTTTTTTATTAGAGCACAGTTTTTTCTTCAGTTTTTACTTTAAACCAATCAATTAATGCTGCCTTATTTTCTAGGATTTCTTTATTTACATTGTCCCGTTTTGTTGGGATGACAATAGGATAAGAGTAAGTTTTGGTACATACTAGAACACTTTTGCCACTGACCGTTCAAAGGCAGTAGCTCTATTTTCATCTATCCTATTTGAGGTATCACGTACCTTATTGCTAAAGAATGATTTACCCATTTCACTGTTCTTCATTTTAAAATAAGTGTTTTTGGTCTGCTAATTTTTCTGGGAATGCAAGTTTTCTCTTCGAGTTTCGTAGCTACCTTCACAATATACCTTCTGTTAATCATGACCAATATGATATACCTTCTATTAATCATGACCAATATGACACCATCATAAAACTGATCTTATTTCACTTGCAAACAACTGTCTCATCTGAATACAGTTTTACCTTTTATTTCTTTAACTACTATTGAAAAACTTCTTTCCGATCGTTTTCTCTGCTGAATTATTGTATCCTCTTTTAAGGAAGTGGTCAGCTTTAATCTCTTTGGAAAGCAAAACATTGGCAAAGCTATCAAAATGTTGGCAACACCTACTACAACGAAACCCAGCCACCAGGCGCAGATAAACCGTGTGTCCGAATGTGGTATATTTGTCTCTGAAAATAAATAAAATAATGTGTACACAGTTTAAAACATCTTATCCATTATTAGTATGCGATATAACAAATCATACTCAGTCCCCACTGGCAACAACTCCCACTGGATCCCGTAGTTGAAGCCTAATGAGTTTCTTTTTAACACATAAACATATTTATAGTTTAATATATATTAATATGTATTCATATATATATACTATCATTTTTCAATACTTTGATATGTGCTCAAAGAAACGCTAACAACAAGTGTGTATAACTGTGACAAAACTGTTCTAAGACGGTATCCATTGAGCAAAACTGCGTTGCTCTCATTGCTCCAGAACATGCACGTTGATGTAGTTTATGGTACTAAAGGTTGTATGTAAAAAGATACTGCCAAAAAGTAGATATTTCTTTGGCAGTGTATTACTTTGTAAACGTGTATTATCTTGAGTCATTTTTAGTTGTATTATTTACCAACAGTTGAATTGTCTAGGCCTGGGCAATCTTGTACGAATAGTGTAAATCTAAAATGCATAGTATTCTTATGTCAGACGTTCAGACATATTTTTTGACAGCTTTCCATTATTCTTAGATTGACATAGGACTAGAAACAAAAGGGTTGATCTCAGTCTTAGCTAGAGGGTAAATAAATAATGACAAGGGAGCAACAAATACAACAAGAGAGAAAAGAAGCAGACTCCGTTTTACTAAGTCTATCACTAGCTTAAGCGGTGTTCTACTTTAAATCAACACATACTGGCCTGGATGGTTCCAAAGTAACAATTCTTATTTGTAGTGGGAGCGACATTTTATAGGCACCACACAGCACTAAATCGACGCTAGAGTGAATGTCAATACATAATCCCATGAGAGCACCGCGACAAAAGCAAACAAGAGAGAAAAATAGCAGACTCGGTTTTTATTTAATCTGTTGATGATAGATAATATAGGTGCAACACCTCTCACGCCCGCTAACGTCGGTTTAAGCCGTATTCTACTTAAAAAAAGAATATATGAAAGGTGAAATTTGAAAATCGTCAAAAACGAAAAATACAAAACAACTTGCAATCTAGGTTTTACATAGACTGTTCATGAACGGTAGTAAAGAGTACTTGCTACCGTTCACGCCCTCTAGCCACGGGTTGAGCAGAACTCAATATTTAAAATGTCAATAGTACAGCATTTTGAGCCATCCCGAAGATGGTGTGCATATAACGGTGAACATGTAACCTTCAATGAGGTATTTTTACAAAATGTCATTGCCATCGGCGTATGTTCCAAGTTTCCACCAAAGTTCGTGTGGAAAACGGTTTTGAAAGCTAAAATATATGAATACCGGGCAATGCAAATGTTTGCAAGACTGTGTTTACTTATGAAAGAATAACACGTTGCTAATATCTTTAATAAAAATGAGCCTTGTCGACTATGGTAATTATGTAGAAAAAAGCCTGAAATAAGTCAACAGTGTCATACATTGATATTTGTGTTGTGTAAACGTTTTTCTTTCAGTAGACCTGGACAATGTCCCAAATGCAGTTCTGTGGCAGACAATCAAGTAGCAAACATTCTACTTTTTTGTTTACAGATATAAGTTATGGTCAGCTATTTTAGAAATGCAGGAATTGGTGTATTTTCTAAATTTATCTCAAAATGATAAAATGTGTGACTTACTTGATGGCTTCCGAAACTACTATACTGAAAACAATGAACAGTTATTTTTAAAATCTTATTCACAAAATGTTGTCAAATCTCTTGTAATATCGTTTTTACAATGACAATTATTTAAGGTATAATGGTATCTGTTTTACTCTATATTAGTTGTTACCTTGTGTTTCGTTTTGACAAAAAAGATAATGCAATTATGGTTAAGTTTTTTGTTAAAGCCAACAGGCAGCTGACGTTATTAGGATGGCGTGTTGTATGTTGGGAATACTATTTATGATTTTTCTATTGATAAATATAGATATATAAATAACTTGGATTTTACGTACAAAACAATAGAAAATGTAATGTTAACTACTTTCAATAGTGATATACTACTTTAAACTGAGTATATTGTACCATATTGTCATCTTCTGTTTCGTTTCGGCAAGAGTCGTGCATATGGTAATACATATCAATATATATCGTTTCTTTAAATATTATTATTAAAACTCGATCTGTACTCATAACTAATTCAGCCTGATAGAACATTATTCAGTAACACTACATGTATTGCTTGATTTATATACTTTTGTTCTATATATGTCATATATGCTGACTTTTGTCCAGGTTAATCTTTTGAATTTGTATTGTATACTATAATTATATGTAAATGCTGAGCTACATCTTGAGGAAATAAATAATCTATAGCATATATGGTGCTGGATGGTCCCAAAGGACCAGTAAGCAATAACAGTAATGATTTGTAGTCGGCACGACATAACTCATCATATATCTTAATGTTCATATGCTCACGTTAGAATTGACTTAGTCTTCTCTAAAAATGTGCATATGAAATAAAAATAAAACTCACGTCTCAATAGGTCTAAAAGATTTGAATATAAAACCTTCATCTTGTGTTCTTTATATGAAACTGATTGTTTTCCAAAACGTATGTGACGTGCTCGGCCGTTTCCACAGTTACATTATCGTACTCTTTTTCAAAACTAAATAATAGCCATATTGACACGCATCTGTAGTACATACCTTTTAAAGTTACATATACATTACTGACTGCACTGCCTATCCCGTAACCTACGGCCAGACCCAATACACTGATACTTAGTACGAGTCCTGCAACAAAGATATATGGTCATCATGTTAAGACAAAAATGATGTTTATTTTTAAAAGTAATTTATCAAGTTCATTCAAATATTAAATCAACGATGTTTTCAATCTTGACGTGTCGTGTTATTAACGGTTTACCGTTCATGAACAGACTCAGTCAAACCGAGACTACAATAATTTTATTATATTTATCGTGTTCGGCGATTTCAAAATTTATGCTATCATACCCTTTTATTCTCGTGTTGCTCTAGCTTCTGCCAAGCTATCGATTACTCCTTTGTTGACTTTCTATGCTTTTTATATTCATATATACATGATATTTTTGTTTTACTTATTTAGCCTAATAATGATGTCTGCTCTTGCTTTTAGAGAATAAAGTCTAGTGTTGGTGATTTGTATTGACACTGTTCCGTTTTATTGAGATGAACATTCTGAAAAAACTTAGGTTTGGTGTAGCCTAGAACCTGATTTAAACCCCCATCTACTTTTTTCGTAGCTTCCTTCACAACGATGTCCCATATTTTGCTTTCATTTTCGTTGTATGTTTTAGGATTGCTTGTTTTGGATGTTGTTCTCTGAATGTTACATTACATGTTTGACCTTATAACTAATTTTATAGCAGAGTTTCTAACTATTGATATAATGCTTTAGCTAATATACACTGGAGCATTTCTCACGCACTAGCACCGGCATATGTATTACGACCTTTGAATGTAAACCTGTGTTCACTGACAACGGTTAAAGCATTAATTACTTCGTCTTCTAGTTCAAATGCACTTACCTATGTAGAAGCCCGTTTTCTGTTTGTCGTCTACATTGTCATCGATATACTGGGCGGAGTAAGGGTAACTTGGAGCCTTTCCGATGCCCTGTAGGATCATGCCAATACACAAGAGGGCATACGCAAGCGTCTTCCGTGAACGCTTGCTCGTCATTATTGGTACATTTGTTGTTGTATTATTTGCGACATCTGTAGAGCTTGTATTTGAACACAGATACTCACTCAAAGAAGACCGATTTTCGTTACCAACCGCTGTTGCGTTAATTAGGTCATTTAGGTCATCTGAATACACTATGAAATGTGGCAGAGACATTATTATGGCACCAATACCGCACACGACGGTCACAAATCCAATAACTCGAGGTACGTGGGCTTTTGGGCTAAAGTAACTGGCGGGAATCAGGCAGACAGCATAACCAATTTCCGAAATGGTCAGCATCAAGCCTGTCTCCGAACTGCTAAGTCCAAACGCTTTCTCTATGTTGGAAACCTGTGATACGGTTATTGTGAATAGTGACCAGGACAGCAAACCAAGCGTCCCGAATACTCCAATAAAATATCTTATTCCAGCGAGTGGCTTTAACCAAGAAGGTCGACACGGACCAAACCCACATTCTGTGTCACGATTGTTTCTAACAATTGCTTTTTCATCCATGATCTGAAATTCGTGTTCACGCTTGTAACATATTACATCGCATACATATTTACTTATCTACTGGTAAAATCAAATCGCCATGACTTTAGGCGTATCTTCTGTATATATATTACCACACACATAAAAGGGCACTGTCCCAGCAAGGAGTTCCTTACTTACACTGTCCCAGCAAGGAGTTCCTTACTTACACTGTCACAGCAAGGAGTTCCTTACTTACACTGCCCTAGCAAGGAGTTCCTTACTTACACTGTCCCAGCAAGGAGTTCCTTACTTACACTGCCCTAGCAAGGAGTTCCTTACTTACACTGTCCCAGCAAGGAGTTCCTTACTTACACTGTCACAGCAAGGAGTTCCTTACTTACACTGCCCTAGCAAGGAGTTCCTTACTTGCACTGACCTAGCAAGGAGTTCCTTACTTACACTGCCCTAGCAAGGAGTTCCTTACTTACACTGTCCCAGCAAGGAGTTCCTTACTTACACTGCCCTAGCAAGGAGTTCCTTACTTGCACTGACCTAGCAAGGAGTTCCTTACTTACACTGTCACAGCAAGGAGTTCCTTGCATACATACTCCCTTTGGCTTGGATGTCAAAATGGTAAGCGTAGCCTATTTTGTCACTTACTTTTCCAAGTCGGTACCCCTATTGTCAGCCATTTTATGTGTGTGGTGTCGCATACGTTGATGCTATATTTGCATATTAGTGTTGCTTTTAATGCATTATTTTGGTTGACTGTGTTTTATGAATGCTATATTTCCTGTTCAACTTGCTTATACTTTTGGTGATTTTGTAAAACATAGTTGCAATTAATTGAAAATTATAAACTTGCAGTGCATACCCAATTGAGTTCTGGTAGCCATGCATTCCGCTTGCGTTCATTGTTCGTTCCATTTGCATTCCGCTTGTATTTTTCTTTTGTAAATGAATCTTTTTAAAATGCATTATTTTTATAAATGCAAGTTTTAAATGTTTTTTAAACTGTATTCCTGAACACAACGGAATGCGTGAATTTAAATGCTCAAATGGAGAAAATTCACTTGCGTTCTTTCCTGCAGTGATGTGTGTGTGTGTGCTTTATTCATTTCGTAGGCAAATGTGTATACCCATTACCATACATGGGCCTAAATAACAGGTTATCGATGACACTTTACACGTATGTTTTTATTTTTAGTATAGTTACGTTTATTGTACTAGTTACTACATACAAACATGTCGTGTTTAACATAATAATACGCATTAAATTAAATGCAATTACAATTAGGACCATACACGCTCCTTTAAATTCACTGGAATAACGCGTTGTATAAAATACATAAGTCTGGAGTAATCATAACTTACAAATACATACAAACAGTTTTTAACTAAATAGCAAAAAGTGCATAGTATACATGGACGTACAGTTTTAAAGAAGCATTTGTTGTCATATAATGTCAATATAATATAAGAACATTTGAAGAAATGTTTCATCCCAAAATAAAAAAGCTCCAAAATAATGAGTTATTCGTCTAGAGCAATAATGAAACATAATCACAAATATATACGCCTGGCTCCCGCCGACGAATAATAACGATTCAACGTTGAAATAGGTTTTGTTTTTACCACTGTATTGCATTCGTCTCCATCATGAAGAAGTAGTGAGGAATCTATAAGTGTAGTATATATGCTTATTTTAGTTGGCGATCATTTTTTGCCGTTGAGTTCCTTGATTCTACTTCTGTTTCACTATTTGCAACTTCAGGCATGGCCATATCCCAACGTTTGATTTTTCTGGCACTGAACATGGCAATGGAGATGATCATAAGCGCCATATAACGGAAACCTGCACATAGAAAGGCAGTAATATATCCAACAAGCTTCAAGTGGTTAAATATTGATTTCATTCCTGGCTATTGATGACAATATGATTCAAATACGATTTCTTTTATATAAACAAAATACTGTTATCAAATGCTTTTAGGATGCTCATTTACGAGGGTTTAGAATATTTTGCCTTAACAGATAGGTATGCCAATGCTCATTTAAACGTTTTATGTCATGGCGTGTCTAATGTCTGTCAGGAATTAAGTGTGATGTGTTGGATAAATAACATAATTCCAAAATTTACCAATTATTAGTCAGTGTAGTCGGTACCGTTGTAATTCTATGTTGTAGTAAGCGCAGTATTTTTAAGATGTCGTCGCCGTACTCCACACCAGACATTAGCCGTCAATTACCTTGCTACCTATGATTGCACCGGGCAGCCATGGTTAAGGAAGGTACGAATATATAACAGGCATACGCGAAAATGCATTTCTTTATATTCATTGGTGTTATGCAGGCAAACTGTTACCTATAATGTTTATCATCAACATCATGTTTATTGTTGATTCTGTCATTCAATGTCGTTTAAGTAAATAGCGTGTTTATGTTGCATTCTTGTTTGGAATGTTCTGGTACAGAAACTTCTAGCGAGTTCTATTACAGTGTAAATAAGGCCTTGTGAAATTGATAGTTGTTCAGTTACTACGTAGTACATATATAACATAAGTAAGTTATTAGGCCAGCATGCAAGGTAAGCCAATGCAAAGCAAGGCAAGAAGGCAAGGCAAAGCAAAGCAAGGCAAGGCAAGGCAGCCAGCCACGCAGCCAGTCAGCCAGCCAGCCCAGCCAGCCAGCGCAAGTAAGTAAGTATAGAGCGTAAAGACGTACGTAGGTAAGTAAGTAAGAAAAGCAGTAAAGAAGTAAAGAAGTGTGTAAAGAAGTAAAGAAGTTAAAACATATATAAATAAATAGGTAAAGAAACGTGTAAAGAAGTAGTTAAAGAAGTGTAAAGAAGTAAGTAAAGAAGGAAGAGTAAAGGAGTAAAGGAGTAAAGGAGTAAATAAAGGTAAAGAAGTTTAAAGAAGTAAGTAAAGAAGTGTAAAGAAGTAAGTGAATAAGTAAAGAAGTAACGAAGTAAAGAAGTAAGTAAGTAAAGAAGAAAGTGAAGAAGTAAGCAAAGAAGTGCAAAGAATTAAGAAGTAAATAAAGAAGCGTAAAGAAGTAAAGAAAGGTAAAGAAGTAAGTAACGAATTGTAAAGAGTAAAGAAGTAAGTAAAGAAGTAAGTAAAGAAGTAAAGTAATAAAGAAATCTGAGTGGCGAAATGGATAACAGGCTAGCTATCTGGAATTATGTTTTTCACAAGGATCCTAGATATTTTTTTCCCCAAGAGTATCTACTCTTTATGATTTATATATGAAAGATGAGTGAATATTTTGTGAAAACGTTCATAGCTTTATTTGTATTTGCATTTTGTACGGCGTTATGGGGGATGATCCTCCGCGACCCCATAAATGGGCCACCAAATGCTGGCTGAAAAAAATAAAGAAGTAAGTAAAAATGTAAGTAAGGACGTAAGTTAAGAAGTAAAGAAGTACGTAATAAATTATAAAGAACTAATTAAAGAAGTAAAGAAGCAAGTAAAAAAAGTAAGTAAAAAAGAAAGAAGTAAGTAAAGAGTAAGTAAAAATGTAAAGAAGTAAGTAAAAAGGTGCAAAGAATTAAAGAAGAAATAAAGGAGTATAAAGAAGTAAAGACGAGAAAAGAAGTGTAAAGAATTGTAAAGAAGTAAGAAAAGAAGTGAGTAAAGAAGCTTAAATCAATAAGTAAAGAAGTTAAGAAGTAAGTAAAGAAGTGTAAAGAAGTAAAGAAGTAAGTAAATATGTGTAAAGAAGTAAAGAAGTAAGCATATAAGTGTAAAGAAGTAAGTAAATAATTGTAAAGAAATAGGTAAAGAAGTAAGTAAAGAAGAAAGTGAGTAAAGAAGCTTAAAGAACGAAGTAAAGACATAAAGAAGTGTAAAGAAGTACAGAAGTAAGTAAAGAAGTGTAAAGAAGTAAAGAAGTAAGAATATAAGTGTAAAGAAGTAAGAGAAGTAAGCAAAGAAGAAAGTAAAGATGTAAAGAAGTGTAAAGAAGTTTGTATAGAAGTAAGGAAAGACGTAGGTAACGGAGTGTAAAGAAGCAAATAAAAAAATAAGTAAAGAAGTAAAGAAGTAAGTAAAGAAGTAAGTAAAGAAGTAAGTAAAGAAGTGTAAAAAAGCAAGTTAAGAAGTAAGTAAAGCAGTAGAGAAAGAAGTGTGCAAAGACGTATAAAAAAGTAAATAAAGAAATAAGTAAAGTAGTAAGTAAAGAAATAATTAAAAAAGTAAAAAAAGTATTTAAAGAAGTAATTAAAGCAGGATAAAGAAGTATGTAAGAAAAAATGAAGTAGGTTAATTAGTCAAGAAGGAAGTAAAGATGTAAGTAAAGATGTAAGTAAAGAAGTGTAAAGAAGTATACGTCAAGTAAGTAAAGGAGTGTAAATAATTAAAGAAGTGTAATAAATTGTAAAGAAGTAAGCAAAGAAGTTAGTAACGAAGTTTAAAAAAGAAAATAAAGAAGTGTAAAGAAGTAAGTAAGGAGTGTAAATAAGTAATTAAAGAAGTAAATAATTAAATAAAGTAGTAAAGAACAAATTAAAGAAGTGTAAAGAAGTGTAAAGAAGTAAACAAAGAAGTTTAAATAAATAAGTCAAGAAGTAAGTAAAGACGTGCAACGACATGTAAAGAAGTAGGTAAAGAAGTGTAAAGAAGTACGTAAAGAATTGTTAAGAAATAAGTAAATAAGCAAAGAATTAAGTAAATAAGTAATTAAAGAAGTAAAGAAGTATGTAAAGAAGTAAGTAAAGAAGAAAGTAAAAGTACGTGTAAAGAAGTAAAGAAGTAGTAAAGAATAAAGTAAAGAAGTTTAAAGAAGGAAAGAAATAAGTAAAGAAGTGTAAAGAAGTAAGTATAGAAGTAAGCAAAGAAAGAAGTAAGTTAAGAAGTAAGCAAAGAAGTAAGTAAAGCGGTAAAGAAATATACAGAAGTAAGTAGGGAAATAAAGAAGTAAGTAAAGAGGAGTAAAGAAGTAAAGAAATGTAAAGAAGTAAGTAAAGAAGAAAATACATCTGAGTAGAGAAATGTATAACAGGCTAGCTATCTGGATTTCTTTTCATAACAATCCTAGATACAGATTATTCCTCAAGATAATCAACTCTATATTATTTGTGTATGAAATATGAGTGAAAGTATTGTGAAAAGGTTTATAGTATGACTTATTTGTATTTGCATTTTGTACGTCGTGATGGGGTGGCCCTCCCCGACCCATGCACTCACACCTATGACGGGGAGAGTAAATGGGCCACCAAATAGTGGCTGAAAGAAAAACTAAAGAAGTATAAAGAAAATCTCGTTATTTTTCATTATTGCGAGAAATATTCTTGTAATAACAAGAAATATTCTCCTTATAACGAGAAATATTCCTCGTTATAACGAGAATATTTTTTCTCCAGTTCGATTCTGGTCCCATCCGACTTTAATATTAAAAGACTTTGAAATTATCACTTTCATATAATCAGTCACGATTTCCAAACAGTTTAATGTGGCTTTAACACACAGAGCCAGTTCATTATTCTGGTTTCTAGTTCCCAGTTCCCGATTCAAACCCAATAATGAACATATATAATGAACTGAAAAATTTAACTTGAATTTTGCAATGGAACTATAATATTCCCAGTTTAATGGTTTGGTGCGAATAAGGAACTGGCCTCTGTGTGTGTTCAATGCACATGCAAATTATGTGGAAATCGTGAATTATCAGTTTACATGTCTCTAAAAACGATTTCTTTTGTTTATTTCGCCAATTTTAATAAATCCCGTGTCCTTTTCCACCAAACTGGTATATTTGCAATTAAAAAAATCAAAGTGATATTGTTCAATTTCTTGTTGTGTTCGAATCGGGAATTCCAGTTCCTAGTTCTCAAAGAAACCGGTAACCGGGACTAGGAACAGAGACCTAGAACCAGGAACCAAACGTATGCTCATCTTTATCAAAATATTTTATACATCGTAACAGTCGGCATGATTGAGATACCGTTAATTATTGTTTCTGTTGTTGTTGCTATCTTTTGTTTTGCTTCCGATATTAACTACATCATTTTGATGTGACTGAAGCAGCGGAAATATATATGTATTAATTTGTGTTAAAGGCTTATTAGTTGATTGCATATACTATATGATGGCATTAATTATAATAAATAGAGGCAAACATCATTGTCTCATTTTTCTTTGACGAAAACCTTCATTCTGCTGATCTCTAGCTCTGAACAGAAGCACTTTAAATAAGGAAGATCAGAACAAAAACTGTTTGTATTATTGCCACGGACATTTTGCGCACAAAAACAGCGTGTCTTTGAAACTTTTTAATTCTGATGAGAAAAAGCAGCAAGTTTCATTCTGATGATATATGGCGCGAAAACTAATGGTTATCGGTGATGACATTGATAACAAAAAAAGGTTAATTTCAATGAGGTGCACCTTTTCAGCAACAAAACCGCATGCGAAAGCATACAGAAACATCGGAATGCCGCCCCGCCCTGTTGCGACCGTCCATCCGTCCGTTACCATATCTTCTCTTAAACTGCTGAATTCAGTCAAACTTCAAGTAGTGTACGACTTCTCCATATGATAACGGCGTGCAAAGGCAACATTAGTTTTGACTCCGCACCGAAGGGCCATCAAGTGGGATGAGAAGTGGGGGTGGGAGGGGTCAAATACACTAAACAGTTAATAAAACTGTATGTTTCGACATTTTTGCACATAACTTGGTATATGCACTCGTCCATCAAAGTCTTTTAAAAATATCAAAAGATTTTATTATTCCAAACTCGGACATCTGCCCTTGGTCCAGGACCAAGAATCTATATTTTTTTTCCAACCAGATGAAGACTTTTTATATTTTAATAATATACGCCGGCAACACTCAAGAACCGACAAAAACGTCATTGCGAGTCTATTTCAGTGCAAACTACAGTAATACAGCAGTAGAAGGAACACGTCATAAAGAATTTCAACATGCTTTGAAAAATCCGGTGAGACCGCATGTCTATGAGGTTGATCTTCCTGCCGACGACTCTCGTTATCCGACGACAAGACGTCTTTTTTTACTACTTCCGAACTTCAATTATACAGCAGTAGCACCAAAATTGGGATAAACGGTCTCAAGTGAGGTGATGTTAGTAGCACTGCCAACAGGTTTTAAACAAAACGGTGAGCCCGCATGTCTATGAGTTAATTTGCATGCCGGCAACACTCGAAACCAGACAAAAACGCCATTTCAAGTCTATGTCAGTGCAAACTTCAGTAATACAGCGGGGGAAATAAAACGTCGATAAACAGGGTGGTATTAGTAGCGCATGTTCAAGTGTACTTGAGTACACATTTCAGTACTACAGCAGTAGAACAAAAGCTTCAATAAACAATGTCAAGTGGGGTGATGTTAGTAGGTTGGCCATCAGACGTTTAAAATCTGATGAGACCGCATGTCTATGAGGTTGATCTTCCAACCGGCGACACTCGTTATCCAACAACAAGACCTTTCTTTTTTACTAAGTTTCAACAATAAGGGTGTATAACGAAGTGCGAAAGAGGTTGTCTATAAAATATGATGGTTAAAAAGTGAAGCAGAAACAACAATAGATGGTGATGATAGTGGTGCTAGCTGCTGTTTGCAGTAGATACTGCTACTTCTCCTACTACTAGAAGTAGTAGCTACTGCTACTGCTCCTACTGTTAGCAGTAGCTAAAAATTCACAGCATTAACGGTAGGGAAAAGTATATATGCTTGATATTGGCGAAGCGATTGTGTTATAAAACATAATGGTTAAAACGGAAACATAGAAAGAACATACTTGCGCAGAAAAAACATACTTGCGAGATGAGAATAACTATTGTGATGGTGATGCTACTGTTGCTACCGCTGCTACTGCCATACTGATGCTACTGCCAGCAGTTAATACTGCTACTGCTGCTGCTTCTACCAGTCGATAGTGCTACTGCTGCTACTGTTACTTCTACTACTAAAAGTAGCTGAAATGTTACAGCAGTAATGGTAGAGAACAAAACAGATACTAGTAAACCATGATATTATTTGGGGAAGAAGTGTAAACATATGATGATTGCGAAAGGGGTTGTCTGTTAAACATGATGGTGGGAAAGTAGAAACAACATAGAAACAACATACTTTGCAAAGTAACATACTAACGATGATTATACCCATTCAGATGTTGCTCTACTGGCAGTAAAGTAGCAGTGCTCTACTGGCAGTAGCTGTAGCAGATACAACAATACATACTTCATTAATTTGTACACAAAGTACAAAAAACACAAAAGGATCAGAACGAAGGATGGAACGTTAAACGAATTCTCATCCAGTCTATTAATATGAGAATACATATTACTTACACCGATACAGCAACCTTCTTCAATGAACGTTAACAGTAGCAGTAGAAGTGTCAGTAGCAGTAGCAGTAGCAGAGCAGTAGCAGTGGCAGTGGCAGTGGCAGTGGCAGTGGCACTGGCACTGGCAGTGGCAGTAGCAATAGCAGAAATAGATACAACAATACATACTACATTAATTTGTACACAAAAAAAGCACAAAAGGATCAGAACGAAAGATGGAACGTTAAACGAGTTCTTATCCACTCTATTAATATGAGATGAACGTTAGCAGTAGCAGTAGCAGTAGCAGTAGCAGTATCAATTACTCTACTGCTACTGCCAACGTCACGTTCATTTAATTTCTGAGGATCAATGATTATCAATTTACTATATCATACATTATTTGTAAACAGTTATAACTATACATTTTAGCATAATTTTAATAACTGACTATCTCTTTTTTCAATACGAAAATATACGTATATCTTTTGCGAACTGATGTAATATACCGACCTACATACGGAACAAGTACATGTGTGGTGTTGTATGGCCATTCAAACGGACCCCAGGGCACAACAATTAATCATAAGTGTAGGCTACTGAAATGCACTTACGAAAAGACACTGCAACAATACAAATTGGGCATAGGAGTAACCTTGTTATTTAAACAATGGAAGGATGTACACAGGCATATCATTGTCTGAGAAGTAGTTTAATTATGTTGTTTGTTCAGTGACTTGAAGTTGACCATTTCCTCTGAAAGTTCATGAATTACGCACATGAAAGTTAGTCATCTAATTAACCATATTGTTAGTAACAAAATGGGAGAGACTAAATAACTCGAGGCAAGGTGCGGCTGGTACTATCATGATACGATGGGCCAACCCACTTAGCGAGTAGATTGAGAAGGTCACTTTGGTTTAAAACAATGGGGGCTTAGATAATTACCTAGTCTGTAAAATGGATTAATTATCTTGTTTACCACAAAATGATGAGGTGTGTACGATTGAAACGGGTGAGGTGACCACGTAACTAGATTCGGAGGCCAGGATCCATTAATCAGGGTGGACAAGTACAGTTAAAGATCATGTAAGTCATGAGGAAAGGAATATGTCCGCTATATAAGACACGAGATTGCTTCTTTTGGGCAGATTCATTTCGATAGCCTAGCTACACACCATTTGAGCGTTAGGACTGCTTGCACGTTATTATTTGTACATTTATTCAAAGTTGAAAGTTTTACTCTGGTTTCTAATTGTGTAAATTGTCAAAGTAAATAAATAAATAGTAGTTTAATAAATACATATTAAAGACTATTCTTGTGTTAGATATTTCACGTCACTACAGTACATAGAAACTTCTGGTGCCTAACAACGCAGGATCCGACCAGGGAAAACTCGCGGGAACAACACGAAGAACTGACGAAAGTAATACAACGCAAACGGACGAAACGGTGGGTGATATTTTTTGCGCATTTTCTGTACGACCACAAAAAAATATAAGATAATAAGTTCATTTTAGACCTTACTTCAAAATTAGTTTCTATAATATTATTAAAAAAATAAATAATTAGAAATGGCTGAAGCAGATTTAAGACAAGTTTTTAACCATATGGCAAATCAGATAACTATATTAAATGTAAATATGGAAGCACAAAAAACGATCCCTAGAGACAGTTTAAGGGCCCAGACGAATGCTCTTCACACACAAGGCGTTCATTATAGTATGAAAGCATTCGATGGTTCAGTGCCAGGCGAATATAATAAATGGTTACAAGATATAGACAAGTACAGTTACCTACAATATCAAATAATATGCAGAAACAGTTGTTAGCTTTCCAAACAAGTAAAGGACCTGGAGGAGACTTTATTAAACGATTCCTAGACAGACACACTGGGACCTATGATGAGTTAAAGACTGAACTGTCCGCACGCTTCTCAGACGAAACAGATACGTCACATGCTTTTTCCCTGTTATGCAAGGTTAAACAAAATCCTCACGAGAGTGTACAACTGTATTATGAGAGACTATTAAGCTTGGCTGACGAAGCTTACCGTGATTACGTATGCCCAGGTCATGATATAGTACAAACTATAGTAGTAGTAGTAGTAGTAGTAGTAGTAGTAGTAGTAGTAGTAGTAGTAGCAGCAGCCGCAGTAACGATATGGATGTAGGTAATGATGAGAGGTTAATACGGACGTATATCTCCTTTAAAACGACAAAATAGTTCTGAAAGTTTGTGCCGGAACGGGGAGGATATGGAAGTTAACGTAGTAAGACTCTAAGACAAAGGGTCGTTAAAGAAGGGTAGCGTAGTGTAGAGCTGTTAATGTACGGTTTAACGGTTCGTCAAGAAATACCTTTGTCTAGGTAAATATATCATGATTTAGCGATATTGACCTTAAATTAATAGTCATCATATGACGTATAGATCCTCATTCTAATACACTGGCTACTGAGAAATTGAGATATACATTAGGTAATGTGCTGCGTTTAACGACATTGTCTTATTAGATGGTAAAGGACCTCGATTGAGTTGTAGGCGATAGACTGGTTTAGTTGATAACTAGTGGGAAATACCTTAACTTACCATTATTATACTTTTTTTTTTAGGTTAGGTGCTGTGTTTTACGGCAAGGTAAAACAAATTGAATTATCGAGATAGACATTAAGTTATGTGCTGCGTTTAACGGTATTGTCATTTAGATGGTCGATAGCCGACCCATAGAACTCGATTGAGTTTAATGTCATAGACTGGTTTAGTTGATAACTAGTGGAATAATGTTAACGGAGATTAGGGAGGTATAAAGGGTATTGAAATCGGAGGGTAGATACAGGGGTAGTTTAAGGCGTTAAGGAATCTGAACAAAAAGACGATGTAGTAAGGGCAAATTATTGATGTCACAATCAATTTAAAGTAGGGCCTTTCGCGTACCTTAAGTCTAAACAATTATATATATACTGTGTCTATACTTAATAAATCACATTGTCCCTTTGTATTTCACAGATAGTTATAAATGGCCGCCCAAACGACCAAGTACAGGGGGCAGAAATGGGACCGACATTCTCGATCTCAATTAATTGAAGAGAGTTAGCCGATGATAAAAACCATACCCTAGGAATATATAAGAATGAGTATAGGACTAAATACCCATCCAGGTTAGCCATGCACGGCGGGTTAGGAGCCCTAGAAGTTTTAAATTCTTATGAATTTTATTTCCCTTATATAAGGGATAAACTGAGCAAGATGCCGATGGTACTGCTTTTCTTTGGACAGCACTTTACTTATGACCTGCTATATAGGACGATGGGGGGACTGAGCATGTATGCTCTAGTACAACGCATGTTCTTCTTTCAAAGCATATATATTTTTGAGAAATAATTTATGCATATGACACGAAAATGCTGACTAGACTACCGGTAGAAATAGGTAGAAATTCGGGGTTGCACAGCTGCGAAGGACTACAAGTCGTCCATACTGTAGTTAAGTACTATGACACCGAAATAACAGACGACGGACTACTTGAACTGGTCGAAAACTTGAACAAAAATGTTCATCAGTGGACGGTCAGCTGACTGAAAGGATAGATGACCTCTTAAGTAAGACATTGACCTGAATGGAAGCTAGACATAGGTATCTAAAATCACTGACGTGTGTAATAGTATGTAAAGAGAAGGTAAACAGGTTGTCTCCACAGTATAGACTTCCATGTTATTTGTCTAGAGCACACCCTGACTGTACACCACGCGGTAGAAACAATGCCAATTTTGCAAATCTTGTTTTTACAATGACAGCACTCCAAACCGAGACGAAGACGAAACTTTAGACGATTTTTTTAAACGAATGAGACTTACTGAATACAATCAATCAGAAATTGACGACTTTGACACTAGATTCAGGGACCTAACGACTTTTCTTTTCATTATTATTTCAGGGACCATGGCACTTTTACTGACGTTTATCCTAGTTTGGGGAGAAATCATTGGCTGTATGGTAGTAGAAAATGTTTTCTTTAACAAAAAGACTGAATTCAGTATGAGTAACGCTTTTTTATCTTGACGGAAACCTACGACGATTTTTTAGACAAACTATCAGACGCCATAACAAAGGCTGCCACTTTCGCTGACACAATTATATCAGTGTACGGTCCCCAAGATTCGTTAGATGATACTAAGCTTTCAATGTTATGGTGTATGGTAACATGTTGAGCAATATCTATAAAGTCTTTAAAGGTTTATACGTTGAATTCAACCAGTATTATAGAGTATTTCAAGGCCGTAGACACGAATTAAATACAACCCAGGACTTACATAATGGACAAGTGGCCACATGTGTTGAGTATAAGAGGTTAAGACATTCAGCTCAGACAAAAAGACAGAAACGAGCATTATTTGGTTTTTAACCCCCCTCTTTACGGAAGGAATAGGACTATTATTCGCAGGCTGAGTTAGAACTTTTTAAACTTGGCTTACAACAAGAAGGTATTGGAACATTCACTTTCAGATGGTATGTCAGTAATGAACACAACATCATTCGTCGTATCAGGAAACAGGCAAATAATTATTGAAGTATTAGAAACTTTGCAGGCTTTAAGTACAGAATTTGTAAATACTAGAGGTTACCTTAATAGACATGTAGGAATCATTGATAAGTTTTTATATTTATTCACGAAAATGAGTCTAATCATAGATTAAATCAAAGCACTTGAAATACACAACCTATTTAGATGGTGAACAGATAATTGTAGTCACCGAAATTATGTTGATAGAACATACTAGACTGTTCTTTTACGCAAACAGTTTGTTCTTCCCTAACAATGACATTAAACCACTGACTCAAAAGGTATTGTAACATCCTGTGAGCTATCAAACAGGAAAGAAAGCTTTACTTCTTTCTATCAGAAACAGGGGCAGGTTACTGTAAATATTCACTGATAAGGTCGATAATGTAGTTTAAAAAGATGCATCCAAAATAGATACCAATCAACTTATTGTTTAGTAAATCTATTAATTAAAAATACAGAGCGGTGGTCAAAATACTGCGAACTGTATGCATCATCGATGGATCAGCCCAAAGCTAAATATGTCGCTGAAACGACATGCTTCTTGATGACTGAACTCCCACATAAACTGTAAAAATAAACCACCAACAACCGTTAAAATTTACTTTAATGTAGATCAGACATGTTCCGAAATGTTTGAGCGTCTGACGCTTGTAGGCGCGTACGAAAATCAATCAATCTTTACTGTCACTCCAACCATGACATTCTTAAAAGAGCTAGATTTTACGGCTATAAACCTCAAGCTTAATGTTGTGGTAAATTCGTCGGAAAAGACAATTATAGTGCCTAAGAGTTTTTAAAAGTTCTCTTGGCGAATTCTCCGTATCAGAACTTAAGAGTAAATTAGGTGATATTCAAGAGTTTGAAATATGCCAAATGATGAACAATACTCAAATTGCGATTATTAAACTTGTTTTGGCAATATTGGGTTATCTTATATTTCTATTTATTATCAAATGCTTAGCAAAACTTATAAAAATATGGCTACTCTCAAATTAAGAAAATGGTCGTAAAGGGAGCGTATGAATGCCATTCCACTGCAGAGTCCAGATCCCTACGAAGAAGCCGTACATTCCAGAGATACCTGGCGAACCAGCGTTATCGTTGATTGATGGTTCTCGGACTAGAGAACCCGGGACTGTATCTGGCCCGGACGACGATAGGAACGATTTAGCAAAAATTACATACGCGTAAATAGTTTAATGTGGAAAAGACCTTGGGATGCGTTCAAAGCATCTTTTAAGCAGAAGAGAAATGTAATCTAAAAACACACAATTTTAACATTGCCTTGTTGGTTAGAGAATAGTTCATGGCGGGGATTTCTTTATTTACAATGTCCCGTTTTATTTCTTTATATACACTGACCCGTTTTATTGGGTTGACAGTAGGTAAGTGTGAGGTTTGTTGTTCCCTACAACCTGGTTTAAACCCCCAGCGACCTTTTTTTGTCACTGACAGTTCGAAGGCGGTAGCCCTATTTTCAACCCTTTTGTGTTTGTGGTGTCTTATTTGGCATTTTATTCATCTTTAAATGTATTCTTTGTTTCTGTGTGTGTTTGTGTTTGACTGTCGTTCTTGAATGCTGCTTTTCCTGTTCGATTTTTATATCTATGTTGTAAATAGATAATGTATTTAGAGTAATGGTCTTGTAGTTTCATATTGTGGAGGAGTAATGGTCTTGTAGTTTCATATTGTGGAGCAAGGGGAATAACCAGTGCAGAAAGCAGAACACACACACGTACTAACATGATGTCATACTAACATGGTGTCATACTAACCTGATGTCATACCAACGTGATGTCATACTACTGTGATGCCATACCAATCAGATGTCAGATGTCATACAAACGTAATGTCGTACCAACGTGATGCCATACCAACATGATGTCGTACAAACGTGATGTCATACCAACATGATGTCAAACTAATGTGATGTCATAACAATCAGATGTCAGATGCCATACCAACGTGATGTCATATCAACGGGTTGTCATTAAGTAAACAGTGATGAACAATAAACAACAATTAACACTGAACTATTGTGGAGTAAAACAATAATTATTGCAATTATTATAGACTCTAAATAGATAAAATGGATTCATTTTGCCTATCTCGCACACCGTTTGAATGGTAGGACTGCTTGCACGTTATAATTTGTACATTCATTGAAAGTTGAACATTTTACTCTGGTTTCTAATTGTGTATATTTTGAAAGTAAATAAATAGATAATAGTTTAACAAATACATATTAAAGACTATTATTGTGTTTGACATTTCACGTCACTATAGTACACGGAATAAGAGAAGAGATGCAGGGGGGAAAATCGTCGGTGTTTCTTAGCGCACTACCACCATCGCCGTTTGCAAGTGCTAATGGGATGGAAACACACCCCTTTTGCCTCTGCTTAATATAGTTTTGAGCATACCGTCTCGTTCTCAAATAAAACTAGAAATGTGTCCATGGAACACGGATGCCCCCTCTGAAAACAATCTGTGGAAAACTTAAACATTTAAGGTGGTAACATGATTCAAAGTTCGACGAGTAACATTGAACCTATTCATACAGGTTTTAACCGGTTCCTAGAGGGCGCTATATAATCGTTTGCACGTGCAAAGCGAATGTACGCTGACGTGTACTGAGCAGAAAAGCTTTTCTGTCATTCGAATCCGACAGGCAAACAGTATAGTCGCTTTTCCAACCCACTCACCACCCATCTACGTCGTTAAGAACTTTAATATAAAGTTATATTATTCGTAGTATTACCATAGAAAATGCTTAACGGCACCGACGGGTTAAATGTAGCTGAAGTACAACGACAAAATATATTTCAAGTAAAACCATATTATTATATATTATGATGAATTATGTAATAACAGTGCGATATAGTACAATGAGACATTAGTCAAATAATTGTTATTAACAATTGTTATTTTTAGTTCTTTTGAAGTACCGTTCTAAGAAGGATGGACATAGGCTGTGGTGATTTCCGGACAATAAACAGTAAAAACAAGAGCTACAGTGTTTAAACGCGCAGTCGTTTAATTTCTATCTCTTAGTGAGAGCTTTATAGCTCTGTGTTCAATTCACATGGTATAAGGTACATTGGACAGGATCTCCAATATTCAAGGAGCAGGAACCGGAATCATCGCCATCGAATTATGTTGTTAATAAATCGAAGAAATGTTTGCCTGTGCGAATTAACACCCTTCTGTTTTTTGTTATTCTTTTAGAATGTAACATTTAAACCTGAGGTTTTTAAAATTATTTTGGAGAATAGGTCATAAATGTTTTATGTTTGTTTAAAAAGAGCGAAATAAAACATATTACCAAATAGATGCAGACGCTCAATAGATATGCACATCTGGATATCGAGGGTAAGCATCATGCAAAGTTTCTCGAAATAATCGGTTGAAAACTAGGAAGATATAGACACACCCTATTTGGTAACGTAACATTGAAGACAAAAGGCCGTATCTCCGTAATAATAAGTTGATTTTGACGCTCAATCGATATGCACATCTTGACATCATGCATAAGCATACTGCAAAGTTTCGAAACAATCAGAGGAGACTATAGGAGGAGATAGACCCAATGTATTTGAACATACAATTCAAAGAATAAAAGGTCGTAACTCCGTAATACAAGGTCAATTTCAGTTGATGCACATCTTGAAATCATAGGTAAGCTACCTTTAAAGTTTCGATACAATCGGTTGGAAACCTTGGGAGGAGATGGACACAAACTTCTTTTAGCATAACTGTGTTCGTTTACTGTATAGTCGTAGACAAATAAGAGTAATTGGTGTTCTAAACTGTTTTAGGGGCTATTGAAATAGAAAATTGCAAATTATACATGTATTCTTAAAACGTATGTCGTCTAATTGTGGACTAGCGTGTATGCTGTTTAACCATGGGATGAATATGCTTTATTAATATTATATATTAACCTAAAATGTATATTGTCTCGTGGTGGATTAGCTTATATTGTAATAATATATTATAATGTTTTAAGCTATAGATATCATCGTTTCAACAAATGTGTGTACATTTTGTTTGAGGATAATGTGTCAGACTGGATGCAAGCGAAATATGTTATCAAATATGAAATCCTCGATAAATAAATATATTATTAGCAGTATCATATATAAAAATAGAACACAAATGTATACAACTATGCTTAAAGCTTTGATTGAGACATGGTGAGTATATAATATTTTCAAAAATAATAAAACTCATTTGGTTCTTGTCAAAATTGTAACTTCTAACGTCAGTTGTAAACTTAACGTCTAACACCACAATTAATTTTGCATAGGGTCCCATTGTAATGTTTTCGTTCGTGGCATAGAAATAAACAAAATTTACAATATGTATTTATGCTTAAATTCTTCATTGATCCAATATCTGCAATTTAAAATGCAATTAACAAATATTTACCAGGTTGAACAATTTTAAATTTCTAGGTATCAAAATGTAGACAAAAATACAAACCAGTGGTGATCAGACCCATGATGTGTAAAATAATTCAGATTTAGCTAGACATTTTATATCAACATGAATTTTTCTGTGATCTCTTCCTAAAATGCTGTAGGTTTAGAAACGGGTAAAGATAAATCAATGTATACTGTAAAATGTAGAAAAATGATATATAGGGTCCTATAGAAACCACAGCGTCCGAACGCAATGGCATCGTAGGTCCGCACTGTACTGCAAACAAGGACTAGAAACTACAATGAAAGAGACAAAAAACAACAGAAAGGGTGGTGAAGACAGGGCTACCGACTTGGAACGGCCTACTGGCAATAAGGCCTACTGGTTAGCTTTATCTGACTTGTGTTTTATCTACCTCTTGTATCTGTAGGGCACGAGTATTGAAGGGAGATAGAAGTGGTGTGAGTCCTTTAGCGTCATATTTGTAACATTTAGCGTCAGTTGTAACATTTAGTGTTATTGTAACTCTAAATGTTAACGTTTAACATTTAGTGTTATTGTAACTCTAAATGTTAACGTTCCTACAACCTCTCATGAGCAGACTCATTTGTAAATAAATAAGTCACCTTGTTTAAGAAGTTCCTTTTGCAGTACTGACTGAATACATTTCGCCATGATAACGCTATTTAATTCCAAAAACAAAATTTAAACAAATAAATAAATTTCATTCTAATGATTACGCGGCCATCTTGATTGTCGTGTTTATAATTCGCGGCGTTACTTATAAGTAAATAAGTATTAATAAATAATTAGTTATCAGTAGAATAGTTCATAATATTTATTTTGCATAATACTTATTGTTAATTATATGTAGAACAATTCCAAATTTTATTTATTTATATGCAACCAGATTTGGTGTAAAAAAGATACGTTTGATGCCTTAGGACGAACTTATTCCGCATCAACCTTATAAAATATGCTGTAGAGAGCATTACGTGGTCCGAGTATTAACTTTCATACCCCATCTAACCCCTTGTCGAAGAAGCGAAAACGGGGTTGGCTGGGGTATGCAATACAACCTTAATTTCGGCTTAAACCGTTTGCATATTTTAAAATTAAAACATTTAATAGGCAATTTTAAACATGTTATCACATTGTTTTGGTAAAAATAGTTTTTAAACCTGTTTTATTGTCGAAATATCGTTATAAAATTCTTCTAATATAAGTTTTCCCATCAGTTAATGGAATTAACGCGGGACCACGTAATGAAAATAACGAAAACACGAAATTAGTCGAACGTATAGTGTCGTAGTTCTGGGTGGAAATGACAAAAAGTCGAAAGTTACCCTAAAATTACGAAACGTAATGATTCGTATTGTTTGTTCTTTTGCGGCGAATGTTTCATTCTTTCGCAGAAAGTAACCGCAAAAGAACTAAACGCAATGTTAAAAAATTGTATTGTATTGTAACCGACCATTTTGCCACTGGCATATTGTCAACCTTTTTTATGTTTGTGATGTCATATCTTAACTTGTATCTTTTATTCATCATTGTAATTGTTGTTTGTTTCTGTGCTTGTTTTATTAGACGTAAATATATTCCGATTTCCATGTCAGACCAGTACAAAATATAATATATAAGAATGCTGTTTAATACAACTAGTGTCTATAGTGCAAGCTAATGAAACGAAGATGGTATAATGTTTAAGTAAGCAATCCTTGTTAAAATTGTTCACTTTTTACTTTTTCTGGAATCAAAGAAAGTAAATTACTAACATAGTAAATATATCTCAAGCTTCACATGCAGCACTTGCATCTCATTAAAATCAGGCCCTCTATTTCGTTACAATACACTTCTCTATAGTCGGAGAGTCTTAAATAGCGACCGAGAAGGGAGATTATTGTATAACGGCCGAGTTTAAATTGTTTTAAAGCTCCGGTGCATGGAACTTTTAGAACCAGCCCCATATCAACAGACCCCTAATCAGACCCCATAAGAGCCCTGCACGTACATATAACACATGAAACAAAATTGGCACGCATACTCATGTATAGTAAGAGCCGTGCACATACATATAACACATAGCACGACATTGGCACGCATACTTATATATAGTCATATTTGACACGGTAGCATTAAGTGTTAGAAATTGCTCCGCATGGCGTATTTTCTTTTGTAACAATCCGCATATAATTGAGAAACGAAACATACATATTGTGCAGTGGCAGAACTTCCGTCGGTCTTTCACGGGTACCCCTGATTTGTTGCTCGCATGCATTTGTGACACCGCCCCCCATCTCCCCCCCCCCCACCCCCACCCCCACTCTCACCCAATAACGTTCTACAAACAAAAGGTATCACACACATCTAACACCTGAAAAAGAAGATATCTACTACAAATGTTGAACAACTGAAACAAGAGTATATGTGAAATAGCTCGATAAAATAGAACAAGAAGCAAACAAAAAGAACAAATGTTACCTTTGTCGGCTTGATGTATTACACCTCATTGAAACAGAAAATCAGTACCGTACTTTGTGACAGCAACATGTGTGTCATATGTGTTAGTCTGGATGAGGCTGTTTATATATTCTCCGCGTAAATTTTAATTATTAATTCTGTGTCCATAAAATAAATGTATGAATTTAATTTGATCTGACATGCAATGCCAGGTGGATGTTTTCTATTGTAGCGCTAAATTAGAGAGTGGGGACTAAATAGCCATGTTGTGTTTCAAACTGCTTGCTTTCTCGGATGGTTGCAATAGTGATCCAGCGGTCATGAGATCAGAGTCAGGACCGATTGTAGATCAAATGTTGAAAACTTATTTCCACCTAATATTTCCACCACACCTGTTATTCAGTGAGTGTATTTAGTGGTAAATAAAAATACCTCACGTTTCGAAGCCGGTTGAGAAAACAAGATGCTCAAGTATTGCAGAGCAATACACGTCACCTACTGCAACAGTGACCTTGACCATGAATGCAATCCGAAACTTGCTTTTCATATAAGTCAGCTTCACACGAAGATTCAGGCCAATATCTCATTCCTAAGTCAAGTTTCATAAAATCATTTTAAGTACTTTTCTCAATATCACATGATCCATATTTGTGGGACGGACTGACTGACGGACTGACGGACGGACTGACTGACGGAAGGAGGGCAAACCTATAGTCCCTCCGATGACACACCGGTAGGGGACTAAAAACATCACTTGCAAAAGTTGTTTTGATAGGGTATTTTCAATGCAAAATATTGCTGAAACAACATTTAGAAGAGATAAAAAATCAACTTATTGAAATATTTATTTATCAACCGATTTTCAAAACTATGGTACTTTTTTTCACTAAAAATTTCGGTTCCAATTATATATAATTTGTTTATGTATTGTATTGCACATGTTATTGCTGAAAAATCTTCGGCTGATACAAAGGTCCGTAGGCCCACGGTTTCGATGTGTTTCAATTCCAAAACACGAGACTTTGATCTGCAAAATATAAACCTGCTGGAAATATTTTATTTCATATCTGACATGGATTTTTATGTAATATACACATTTTCGAGAGATTGGACATAATACAAATAAATTCTCGCAACTTACATTGTATGCCCACCTCTCAACACTAAACAATATGCAGTTTCATCCTGTTTTTAACAATTTAAATGTTTTGTTGGAACGTATATAATAACGTTGCTTACACTAACGTAATCGTCATGTTGCATGTTATCTGACGTTTAAACTCGTTTAAAATGACGTCCCAATATATGTTGAAGGAATTCAGAAGTCTTGACAGGAAAGTTAGTACTTCCTCAATATCCTATCAGTATTGAGTATTTTAATAAACTATGATAGAGATATATGTATATCAATGTTGTTGACGTCATGATTAACAACTTTTAGGTGTTACTTGTAGAGATTGTGAATGGCTGGGGAATACTATATATATAAACGGAGGGTGGGTAATGAAAGTGGATATAATTTACAAAAAACAAAAAAATATATATCTTTTTTAAAAAAGTGCTATTTTTCTTTCGGACAGAGATGTAAATGATTGTCAACATCTACTGTTGTAAGCTATGTACGTTCTTACATTTCATGTAGCTCTGATGAAAGGTAAAATAAAACAAAAGGATTACTTGTCTTGTTTTGACTTTATTTAGTCAGATTTAAATGATTACTGTTACCATTAAAATGTTGTGCCATATACAAATGCTATTGGCTAAGCATTTACTGAGAATAGTTTTCTTTCTAATATAACTTTATAATCAATCATGTGACCTCGAGGCGGTGTCTACTTTCAACTCAAAGACATTTACCTGAACACACTTGATAATTGTCTTTTTGGAAAAGATGAAGTTCTTAATAATAAAGTTCTTAATAACAATATTTGCGTTTACGCTATATTAAATGACCCTGAGGTTGGGTCATGATTTACCCACAAGACTTCGTTTGTACAGTCCTCATTAACCATGTCAGTGAGATTCTTCAAAATAAATGTCATAGGCCTTGTAGCTTCTTCTGAGAGGATTTATAGGAACATGGAGCTGGGCATTTCAAAATATGTCCGATGGTTCTTACGAAAATCAAAGATTTTCAATCTAGTTCTTTCTATATAAACCGTTTGAACACCAGGCCGGGGTCATTGTTCATTCCATGTGATTCATTTGTATTACTATCCATGTCCTTGAGCTACTTTTGCAAAACGTAAAAGCCATCGACCTAGCACTTCTAAGGTTTACCTGTTTTAGTATGTTTAAATATATCTACAAAAAGCTAGGGACCCTCGGACGGTGTTGTTTTTACCCAGGGAATTCATATGAACGAACTTGACATTCTAGGTTGAAACGATTATTTCTGAAAAACAAATGTCAGAATCTGCCAAAAATGCTCCTTGCACGCAACAGAATGCATTGGGCCAGAAGTTTCCTTCGAATATAGATGTAGAAATCGCATCACTCGATTGACAGAAAATGCTAGCGTTCATACCATCTAGCCCCGTGTTGAGTAGAAATCTGAAATGTCAATAAAACGAAATTGTATAATCCCGAAGAATGTATGCATATAACGTTGTATATGGAACCTTCAATATTATTTAATACTGGCATTGTCATACCATTCCATGGCCAGCAGTTTGTAACAAAATGCTTTGCCCTACACGATAAAAGAATGAACCACAAAAACAAATTATAATTTAGTTGGAATCGGAGGTTATGAAGCCTGCTTATTAAAAGTAATAGACAAACTACTTTATTAAAGAGCAGACATCTATCCTAAGGGTGATTAAACAATACCTATAGCATTTAAAGGCTGGAGTAGTGGAACCACCTATTCGAAATTAAATAAGAAATCAAAGTATTTGAGAATGTACAATTGATATATGTATATAACTATCGGGCTCAGCGATCTACAAAGAGCGGAATGAATAACAGAATACAAAGACGTCAATTGCACCATAGGTAAAGCGCGTGTTATGCTAATATTATACTACTAACACTAATGACATGTGCGTGTTTTAATCATATGCATTACAGTTAATATACATATAAGGTATATTAACAACTTGTTCAATTATCCAGAACACCTGCAGTTCCCCATAATAACTTCAACCTATAATTTGCCACAGACCGTCTGAGTATAAATTACCAATTTATGGGATTTCTAGTACTGACAATTATATATTTGAATGATAGCTGATACATTAGGGACATAAATGTGTATTTGGTAGAAAATGACGAGATTTCTAATTATGATAAACACATGTTGCATCAGTCGAATACAATGAATACATTAAACTAGGCGCCAAAGTAGGGGACACTTAAGGGTCATGTGGATCCATGGGGACAATGTAGCAATATGGTCAAGGCAATAATCGACCATCGCGAAACTGGACATTTTGGAACCTAGAATACAAATATGCTTGATATGTAGGATGTATGCAAACGTAGAAGCCAAAGTCGAACAGTGTAGTCTCTCAGAACGCAGTCAACGCATGTTAAACACCAAATACATGGAATATATAAACATTTGAAAGTAAACACGATCAGGGATAAAACACACGAAGAGGTTTATATCGGGGTTTGGTTGCACCATATCCCAATTTAACTCGATTCTTACGGATGGCGGGAGGTGTACAGTACTGGTTCTACCCGGGAAATGTGGGTGGTCTACCTCCACCACAAAAGAAAATCGACCGTCATATATAACCTTACGTGTGTTGAAAATGACGTAAAATATCATGCATACAAACAAACCCTATTGCTCATTGATCTTGTTATAGCGCTACTACACCACTAACATTATGTTTTAATTCGCTCTGATCAAACAAACATAAAACATTTATGATCTATTCTCCAAAATAATTCTAAAACCTCAGGTTTTCAAATTATACCAATAAATGTTACATTCTAAAAGAATAACAAACAATAGAAGGTTGTTAATTCGCACAGGCAAACATTTATTCGAATTTTTAACAATACAATTCAATGGCGATGATTCCGGTTCCTGCTCCTTGAATGTTGGAGATCAAGTCCAATGTACCTTATAACATGATAATTGAACACAGAGCTATAAAGCTCTCAATAAGAGCTATAAATTTAAACACTATGCGTATAAACACTATAGCTCACTAAGAGCTAAAAACTGAAACACTACACGTTTAACACTTAAGCTCTTGTTTTCACTGTTTATTGTTTGGAACTCATCGCAGCCTATGTCCAGCCTTCTTCAAACATAACTACAAAAGAACTGAAAATAACAATTGTTAATAACAATGTTTTGAATAATATCTGCCTATACTATATCGCACTGTTATCAAATTATTCGTCATAAGATATATATATATATAGATATATATATATATCAATACAATTATATAGCTTTATTTGAATCATGTGTTTCCAATGTACCTCAGCCATATTTAACCGTCTATGCCGTTTCAGCATTTAATGTGATAATATTATGATTATTGTAATGTTATATTACACTTCTTAATAACGTAGATGGGTGGGTGGGTGGGTGGGGATAGCGACTATACCGTGTGCCTGTCGGATTCGAATGGCAGAAATTATTTCTGCTCGATACACGTCGGCGTATACTCGCTTTGCACGTGCAAACGAGTATACAACGCCCTATAGGAACCGGTTGAAACATGTATGAACAGGTTCAATATAACTCGTCGAACTTTAAATTATTAAAGAGATACTCTCATAAATTATTCAGGTTTTCAAATTATACCAATAAATGTTACATTCTAAAAAAATAACAAACAATAGAAGGGTGTTAATTCGAACAGGCAAACATTTATTCGAATTTTAAAGAACGGATACATTATTTAGAAAAGCTTTAAATTCCCAGATTTATAACTATTCTTTTTGCGTCATCGCTTTCCCTCACATACCCATCTTTAGCGTTTTACGATCTCCATCTCCCGTGTTTTTTGAACAATCGATCCGAAATACCTTGGTTTGCTACTGCCCCCGGATCTTAAAGAATGTAAGCCAAACTTAGATTTTTCTAAGCCGATCATAGACAATTTTTCTAATAAAATTTCCCTAGCTCTTGTGTAAGAGATATGATTTCCTTTCCTTAATACATGACTGTTGTTATGTTTTGTGAAATTAATATTTCTGAAAATAAATTCTTCTGATTCATGATTGAGATTGAAACGTTCGAAATACATTTCTAAGTATTTAACTGGACACGTGCTTTTATGTGTTCTCGCTATTACGACCCAAGAACCTTTCTTATATTGATCGGTTTTGCCTTTAATAACATGTATATTGACCTGATGTTCGCTAAAAATACAATCTTGGCATCTTAGATTAACAAGTTCATCAAATATGAAAAACCCAGCGTAACCCAGCAAACACATAGTAATGAATCTCAAATCTAATGCATTTTCGCCCGAACCAAACATCTTTGTGATTTTTATCAGGTGTTCGGCAGTGATAGGTTCTTTTGAAATTGAAGGTTTGCTGATCTGTCTAGCCAAACCGTCTTTAACCTGCGTGACTAATTTTGATGAGCATGGGTTAATGACGCCTGCAATCTCATGAGCCCATGAGATACTATATAAAGCAGTATTTAATTTTGAAACTGATAGTTGCTTATCTAACAGAGAAGTGAGTTTAATAGCTACCTGTTTTTCCTTGGCTGGAACAGTTTTAAAATTGTACTTTTTGCACCAAAGACAAAACCGTTTGAAGCTATAATGATAGTTCTTATAACTATGTTTGGCTTTCGAGTTTAAAACGAGTTGTGGTAGTTTCGTATATAAGTCGGTAATTTCCGGATGCGCTTGTTCTTCTGCCATATCTTGCCATATGCCTACGTGAAAAACGTCTGTCAAATGTAATAAACAGAATAATCTAATAAGCATGCATGAAAATGCTATGAAATAAATAACCAAATCGTTTCTGTGTCCTCTGGCGCCGGATCGATACAATACAATGTAATTACTATATACGTCGGCCCCACGAACGATAAATATAGATAAGAAAATAGTTTTTGTGTCTGCCCGGTACAGTAAATTGGCATAACGCCGGGTACATTTAACATAACAAAATAGTTGCTGTGTAATCCAGACTCCAGATCAATGTGATACACATTTAAATAATTCTCTCACGTCGGCCAGACTGCTGAACCAAAAAGTGTTTTAGTGTCCGCCCGACACCGGATCGATACAATAGAACATTAATACTTTCTGCGTCGGCCCGACACCGGATCAAAAACATTTATGTGTTCGCCCGACACCGGATCGATACAATAGAATATTAATACTTTCTGCGTCGGCCCGACGCCGGATCCAAAAAATGTTTGTGTCCGCCCGACACCGGATCGATACAATAGAACATAAATACTTTTTACGTCGGCCCGACGCCGGATCCAAAAAATGTTTGTGTCCTCCCGACACCGGATCGATACAATAGAACATTAATACTTTTTAACATCGGCCCGACGCCGGATCCAAATAATGTTTGTGTCCGCCCGACACCGGATCGATACAATAGAATATTAATACTTTCTGCGTCGGCCCGACGCCGGATCCAAAAATTGTTTGCGTCCGCCCGACACCGGATCGATTCCATAGAATATTAATACTTTCTGCGTCGGCCCGACGCCGGATCCAAAAAATGTTTGTGTCCTTCCGACACCGGATCGATAAAATAGAATATTAATACTTTCTGCGTCGGCCCGACGCCGGATCCAAAACATGTTTGTGTCCGCCTGACACCGGATCGATACAATAGAATATTAATACTTTCTGCGTCGGTTCGACGCCGGATCCAACAAATGTTTGTGTCCGCCCGACACCGGATCGATACTATATGAAAATACATTCTACTTTGGCCTGACGTCAAATCCATACAATTACAAATTTAGGCTGTGTCCGCCAAACACCGACTCGATACAACATAAATACTGTATCCGTCAACCGAAGCCGGATCCGTAAATTTTTCAAACTTTACCCGACGCCTGGTGAAGTACAAGCCTAATATTTAAAAAACAAAAACAAAAACAAAAACACCATCTTTAAAGCCGAATTTCAAAGAACTATCTTTGGATCTAAATAATTCACTGTTTGTGACATATCGACCTTTGACTATGGACCAACATAAAATTGAATCTTAAAAGCGCAGCGCTATAACTTTGCTATGAAACCTTTCTGAACTAAAGATGCACTTTTTATTATTATTCTTTGCAAAAAAGTTTTGTTCTTTGGCAAAGATAAAACTCTCTTTAATAAATGACTTAGTATGGCCTTCTTCGTTAAAAAACGTGGGCCAGAAAGGAACCACTAAAGTGCCTGAAGCCTTGCATGACAATACATGATCTATGACCTTGTTAACTAAATGAATTGGCGGAACTAACCAATTATTGTCCGGTACCCAGTCCTTTGTAAATGCGTCTACCCCTTCAGTTTCAAAGTCATAAAATTTTGAATTGAATCTCTCAAGCTTTCTATTTTCTGCGTTAGCAAAACGATCAATGTCGTTTGGTCCCCATTTACTGTTCAGAAAATTGAAAAAGTCCAGACTAACTGCCCAGTCATTGAAGTCTGGAAGTTTGCTGATATTGTAGGCAATCTGATTCATTTCTCTAGGAACCCATTGAATATCTAATTGAATGTTGAATTTTAAGCATATTTGAAATATTCCCAGTGCTTCCAATTGTAATTCAGGTTTTGTACTGCCCGCCGTAATTATTCTGGCACAGTTTTGAGAATCTGTGAACCATTTAACTGACTTGTGCTTTAGCAAAGAGCCGTAGGCGTTAATTGCTAATTTAAATGCATTAATTTCTCTGAAAGTTGAACTTTTTACAGCGTCTTCTTCTGACGAAGCTTGGTGGAAGATTGAATTGACGCATTCTACTATAAAAGATCCGTATGCTCTGTTGCTAGCATCTGAATAGACTATGGTCTGACAGCGAGAAATATTACACAGTTTTCTGATGTTCAGTTTGTTATTCTGCCAAAATACCAATTCCTCAATACAGGGATCGTTGCTGTTTAAATTAGATACGTGGTCCCAAGAAGATCTACGTTCAAAGGCTACGTATAATGACCTTGTCATAAATCTCGCGATATTGCCAATAACAGGCATCATTGAAATTACTTTGCCAGTACATTTCGCTAATTGTCGTGCACTGATATTGGGCAGCATATTAAAAATCAAATCAAGAGTCAGTTTCAGGTCATGAACTCTGGTCTCTGGTAACGAAATGTTAAATTCAATACTATCCCAGCAAATGCCAACCCATGTCAAACTGTTTACAGGCTCCCATAATGATTTATCATTATTAATGACAAAACCCGCTTTCTCTAGACTATCTTTACGAAAGCAGAATCTTTCTTGCATGATGCCTTATCGCTGGTACTCCCCCATCCATCGTCTAGAAACATTACAATTTTTAAACAATTCGACCTCCAGTACTTGATCATCTCCTTTAAACATTTTGTAAATATATAAGGGGCGCTACTCAAGCCAAACGGCAGAACAGAAAAACAATAGTATTTTCCCTTTACGCAAAACCCCAGATATGTTTTGTGAACATGAAAGATGTCTATATGATGATAAGCGCTGCTAATATCAAACTTATAACAGAAACTACCCTTTTCAAAATAATCTAGAGCTGTTCTCCAGTCCTCAAATGTAATTTTTTCTTTCCATAAGCGTAGGTTTACTTTGCGTAAATCTAAAATTAATCTCTTTTTCCCCATTTTGTTGAAAGAAACGCTTAAAGGGTTCACGATATAAGGCCGAAAGGGTACTTCAACCACGCACCTGTTTTTTACTAAATCGGCAACAGCGTTTTCAACAAATTCAACGTTTTCTAATGCGGATTTATTATTTTTAGAAAAAGAAGAAACTGGCGGTTCGAAAAAGGGGATTTAAAGCCATTTCTTAATACATCTAAAATACCCGGAGTAGCTCCTATACTTTCCCAAAAATCTATGTTTTGCTTTAAACTACCTTTAACTATATTTGTAACGTTTCCGTTATTTAAATACAAATTTGATTCCTGAATTTCAAAAAATTCTGAATGATCGTTTAAAAATGTATTATTAAGACAGTACTTATCATTTATCGTAGTATCTGTTCCTTGCCATTGTATCCGACTCTTTTTTAAATTGTGGCAGCCCTGAAGCAGTGGCGGATCTCGGACAGTCCCTCCTGAAGTGTCCTTTGTTACCGCACCCGAAGCATATGTCGTGTTCGGTTGCTGTTCTTGGCCCACGCTGGGCGTGTTGAAGGGAGACAGTCCAGGACCGTGAAACCGCGCTGATCCGGGGAAGGTGTACGCAGGATTGCGTGGCATGAAAGAAACAGGAGACATGTTGGGAATAATCTTATCTGCATCTTTTGCTGTACAGGAGAGCTTGGAATTATTAAGTTTACGTTTTTTCAACACTCTAGCCTCGGCTTGTTTCAATTTCTTTTCGTCCTCACTGTCGGACCCACAAACAGTAGGGCTTACGTATTCCCGAACAGTGTCCAAGCCCCCCGGGGAAATATCTGATATTTTGATCAGTTTGTTTCGTTTTGGTAATTTTGCGATAAGGTTTTCGACTGCCTCACGTTGTGCTTGATCTTCTAGCGTAGACTGAATGCCTTCCAAACTCTCCTGAATATCTAGGTTAAACTCGAATTGAATTCTATGCGAATCGGAAGAAAACTTCAGCTTTTTCTCTTCTTTTACTTTTTGAACTTTGCAATGCAAATCCTTCTTTAAGTCTTTTAACTGTACATCCAGATAGCTACGAAACAAATCAAAGACCTCATAAGCATCGTTTGCATTTCCATCCCCCGGGGACTTACCTCTGCATTGTTCTCGCGTCTCTGTTTGCCTTTCCGGCTCCTCCTCTGAATCCATTAGTTAACAGCCCGAATTCTAAGTTTGAGAACTTCTCGATGAAGCGACTATACCGTTTGCCTGTCGGATTCGAATGGCAGAAATTATTTCTCTTCGATACACGTCGGCGTATACTCGCTTTGCACGTGCAAACGAGTATACAACGCCCTATAGGAACCGGTTGAAACCTGTATGAACATGTTCAATATCTCGTCGAACTTTAAATTATTAAAGAGACACTCTCATAAATTAGTTTACATTTGTTTAAAATACTTGTATTGATATCGATTTGTATTTGCCATAGAAAATTCATAATTTCTTTTCAACCAGTAACTATGTCAAACGTATATCAAAGTGATACGCACTAGTTAAATGTTTGGGTTTTCTGGAAACGAGTACCGGTTTACGTTATGAATATTGAGTTCTGCTCAACCCGGGGCTAGAGGGCATGAGCGGTAACTAGCATATTTCACTACCGATCATGAACAGTCTCAATCACACCGAGACTGCAATATTTCGTATGTGTCGTGCTCGGCCGTTTTCAAAGGTCCATTATCATAGTCTTTTTCATAGCACAGTGGCGTTGCTTGTGCAGTGTGGCGACAGTAAAACGTCTCCCCACGCTTGCAATCAGTAATTTTATTCATTCGATCTTTGGAGATCGTTGAGCCCGATACTTATATTTAGTTATCGGTGGAACATTTTCAATTTCTTTTGTTTTCTTACTTAATTTTTTTTATCGATGGTTCCACTACTCCGGCCGATAAAAGGCTCTGGGTATTGTTTGACCACTCATAGGATATGTAGTCTGCTTTTTGATATGCAGGCTTCATAACCGCTGCTTCCAACTAAATTCCATTATGTTTATTTCGCTCTTCGGGGCATTTAATTTTATTAGATACTGGGACCATACGCCGTGCGATATGGGGAAGTAGTACACTCCATGTCCACCCATCGCCATATGCATGCCATCTTCGGGATGGTTAAAATCGTGTACTATTGATTTTATGAATATGGAGTTCTGCTCAACCCGGGGCTAAAGGGCGTGAACAGTAGCTAGCATATTTCACTACCGCTCATGAACAGTCTCAATCAAACCGAGATTGCAATATTTCGTATGTGTCATGCTCGGCCGTTTCCAAAGGTCCATTATCATACTCTTTTTTAAAGAGTTCAACAAAATCGCACATTCAGGGGAGATGAACGAGTTGATACCAATCCTTTGGAAATTGTTAGGTCAAGTTTAACTTCGGTATGACTTTATCCTTTAACTTTGTGACCTAACAACACTAATATACATATGTTCAACCTTAAAGGAATCACCTACAAATGCATAGTATGTTCAGCGAGTGATTGAACTTGCAGCGTCTGACGCAAAAACTAAAAATAAAACATATGGCCTTGATATAATTACGAGTATTACAAAAGGAAATTTGATTTCCTACATATGTTAGATAAGTATAAGATAGCTTAACACATAGCTGACGCAAATATAATCAATATGGTAAGAGCAAGATCGGCTTAATAGACAACTGTAATTAAATATAGAACCATATATGCCAGAGATGTATGTTAAGAGACATTATACAATATTAGAGTGGAACAAGTTAGTCAAAGGGCAATAATTTTGTAATAAATTAGGCAATCAAGAATGTGTGATATAAGGGACATAACGTCATCCATTGTTATGTGTGTATGAAGTTTGGGAACAACACAACTGTTTGAGAAATGCAAGTAATTAAACTTGCGTGACGCGACGTTCCGGACAGAGTGATTCCCATATAGCACCAGAACACATGTCTTTTCCCATAATCATTAAAAGCTATTACTTCAAACAGAACTTCTGAGAATAAATATATTTGAATGATAGATAATAAATAAGGGACACAAATATACACCTGGTAGAATCTGATGAGACTTATAATTAAGATTAACACTGGCATCAACGTATACAATAATATATTAAAAGGAGAAGAAGCAGGGAACCAGAACGGTCTTATAGATCAGGGACCAGGAGAACCATTGGCCATCGAGAACCTACATATTTTGGGACCTTGAATATGTTGTTGTTGTTGGATGTACTCAAAAATAGTAGCACTCACATAAAACAGCCATTAAAAGGCATTTAACGTAATGAGTGAGACATCAATCCCATACAGTACAGGGGTTTAATATAGGGATTTCGCCATGGAACAAAAACGAAGAGGTTTAAGCTGTGTCCCAAATTTTAACGTATTGTCCATATAATAGGTTTATTTTATATACATGTACTTACTTGTTTTATGCATGCACATACATGTTTCAATAATGATATTAAATGACAGACACAAAGTCCACTGCTACGAATACAATTTACTTATTAGTATAGAAATATTATCATAAATATTAATAAAGATTCATAACGCCTTCATTAAAACATGGGTGTCTTTTTATCCCCTAGCTTTTACTGTTTGTCATCATCAGTTATATACATGTACACTATTTACCATCTATACTGAGCTGTCAGATTCGCGATCGACATTATAAATACATTGTTCTTATATTTAACATTATATTCAACATAAAGTATACTAAAGCGCAGGACTATTTAAATTCATGTCGCACAGCCTATTATCACGAATATCAAAACGTACTTTAACATATTAGTAACGCTTCTCACCATATAACTTAGTAAGTAAGTAAATAGTTTATTAAAGTGACATGTGCATATACAATTCAAAGTCAAACTTATATGAAATAATTGTAAGTTAAGCACCCGGCACAATGGACATATAAGTCACTATCTACAAATAATAATATTAAGTAAATCAAATGATATAAATATCATTTGTTATATAAATTGAATAAATCAATAATAAATAGTTCAGTGATTATTAAATATGATTGCAAATTTATAACGGACATTATAATTGATAATACAGTAAGTTATGTAACAGTATAAGTTGAGTTGCGTTTCTTAAGAAAAGCTTTAATACGTATTTTGCAACTTTCCTCTGATGATTAAGCATAATAAGTTTATGTTTCTCTTTCTTAGCAAAAGTTAAAACGTCTCTGTTATGTAGAGTTGTATTAATTATACTATTTCTTATATCATTATAAAAAGAACAGTCTAGTAAGAAATGGTGTTCATCTTCAACAGCAATATCATTACAATATCTACAAAGTATCTGGTTTTGATTCTCACCGACGTATCTCCCAGTTTCAGTTCTAATGGGAAGTATTCCACAACGAAATTGGGCTAAAATATATCGGTCACCCTTAGTAAGTGTCATTTTCACGTAATTATCGGTAACAAAAATATATTCTAGTATATCAAGAAATGAATAGCCGATCACGCCCAACATGAATTGTATCGTTGTAATTGTTCTATGCCTGTTTTAATGGACTGTGGTCCTTACTTTGTGGCTTTTTAGGATTTTGTTGTTATATTCATAGATACATGATCATCTTTTTTGTTTTACTGATATGGCCAATAACTGCTGCCTAGTATGTAAGAGAATATATCCTGGCATTGAGTTCCATACTTACACTGTCCCTTTGGCAGGGATGTCAATAGGGCTGGCAAGGTGTTCATTACTTACACTGTTCCAGCAAGGAGTTCCTTAATTACACTATCCCCGCAAGGAGTTCCTTACTTACACTGTCCCAGCAATGTGTTCATTACTTACACTGTCCCAGCAAGGACTTCCTTACTTACACTGTCCAAGCAAGGAGTTCATTACTTACACTGTCCCACCAAGGAGTTCGTTACTTACACTGTCCCCTTGGCTGAGATGTCAATAGGGCCGTCAAGGAGTTCCTTAATTTTACTTACACTGTCCCTTTGGCTGGGATGTCAGTATGACTGGCAATGAGTTCCTTACTTACACTGTCCCTTTGTCTGGGATGTCAATAGGGCTGTCAAGGAGTTCCTTACTTACACTGTCCCTTTGGCTGTGATGTCGATAGGGTAAGCGTGGGGTTTGGTGCATCCTAAAATCTGGTTAAAACCCAATCGGCCTATTGTGTCAGTGACCGTTCCAAGTGGGTACCCATATTGTCAGCCCTTTTATGTGTACGGTGACGCATACGTTGATGCTATATTTGCATATTAGTGTTATTTGCTTTGAATGCATGGCTTTGGTTGACTGTGTTTTATGAATACTATATTTCCTGTTCAACTTGAATATACTTTTGTTGATTTTGTAACACATATCAATTGCAATTAATTGAAAATTATAAACTTGCAGTGCATACTCAATTGCGTTCTGGTAGCCATGCATTCCGCTTGCGTTCATTGTTCGTTCCATTTGCATTCCGTTTGCGCTCCGTTTGCATTCCGCTTGTGTTTTGTTTTATAAATGCATCTTTTTAAAATGCATTATTTTTATAAATGCATTTTTTATATGTTTTTAAACTGTATTCCTCAACGCGATGGAATGTGTGCATTTAAATACACAAATGGAGAAAATGCACTTGCTTTCGTTCCTGCAGCGTTGTGTGTGTGTGTGTATTTTCTTCTTTTCGTATGCAAATGTTTATAACCATTACCATACATGGGCCTAAATAACAGGTTATCGATGACACTTTACAAGTATGTCTTTACAATGAAGGTACTCAATGACTGCAAAGTACCTTCATTGTGGCTTTCTAGGCTATTGATTTTTTGTATTATATTTACACGAGCATATTTGTGTTTTACTTATATTGCCTATTGATGCTGCCTTATTGGTTAGATATTAGATCATGGCGGGGATTTCTTTATTTACACTGTCCTGTTTTAATGGGATGACAGTAGGGTAAGTGTGAGGTTTGGTGCACCCTAGAACCGGTTTAAACCCCCAGTGGCCTACTTTGCCACTGACCGTTCCAAGGCGGTAGCCCTATTGTCAACCCTTTTTGTGTTTGTGATGTCGTTTGCATTTATTATTGCTTTTGCCTTCTTGTCTGTCTGTTTGCGTGTTTGTTTCTGTGTTTTGTGGTTTACTGTCCTCCTTGAATGCTACTTTCCCTGTCCGATCTTTTTATATTTCTTTATTTTAAGTATAGTTATGTTTATCGTACTAACTACTACATACAAACATGTCGTGTGGTATGTTTAACATAATAATAAATACTGCAAAGGTGATCCCTTGGAAGCAACAAACACAAACAAGAAATAACAGTTTTATTGTGTCTGCTCATGAGAGGTAATGTGAAGTGCAACACCTTCCACGCCTCCTAGCACCGGTTTAAGCCATATTCTACTTTAAAGTCACAAAGATTGGGCTTGATTCTCCCAAAGGACCAGTAATAACACTATTGATTTGTAGTCGGGGCGACTTACGTATACGTATACGTATTAAGTTAAATGCATATACAATTAGGACCTTACACGCTCCTTTAAAATAACTGGAATAACGCGTTGTAAAAAATACATACATCTGGAGTAATCATAACTTACAAATAACACACTGCATACACACAGTTTTTAACTAAATAGCAAAAGGCGCCTAGTATCCATGGACGTACAGTTTTAAAGAAGCATTTATTGCCATATATTGTCAATATAATAGCAAAACATTTAAAAACATGTTTCATCCCAAAATAAAAATAATGACTTCTTCGTACAGTGCAATAATGAAACATAACCACGAATATATTGGCCTGGCTCCCGCCGACGTTGAAATAGGTTTTATTTTATTCGTCTCCATAATGAAGAAGTAGTGAGGAATCTATCAATATAGTATATACGCTTCTTTTAGTTAGCGATCATTTTGCCGTTGAGTTCCCTTGATTCTACTTCTGTTTCACTATCCGCAACTTCAGGCATGGCCATATCCCAACGTCTGAGTTTTCTTGCATTGAACATAGCAATGGAGAAGATCATGAGCGCCATACAACGGAAACCTGCAGAAAGGCAGTAATAAAACCAACAAGCTTCATGTGGTTGACACTTGATTTGAGTCTTGGCTATTAATGACAATATGATTTTGATATGATTTCGTTTAAAGTTCTCCGGCCATGTTTTGTTTCATGAACATGTTTATGTTTATTTAAATCGAAATCAATACACAACAATAGATATTTACACTTCACATATTGCAATATCTGTGAAAAGCGAGAATAAAATTTTATTTGTTGACGTAGAAAACGTTAAACAGGTCAATAAATCCACAGGTAAATGTATTTATCAATTATCTGGCAATAGTTGTGCAGCTGTACAATTCAGATTTACCTCATTTCCCCGCGCAGTCAATAGTATCTATGTCATGCAAATAATACTTATTTTTACATACAGCTTAGTAGCGGATTTAAATATATGTTTCTGTCCGGGACTATCAAGAAATGTTCGTATGATGTGTAAGAGTTAAATTCGTTAATTTATAATACTACAAAAAGGGTGGCCATTCATCGTTAAGCAAAATCAGATAGTAATCAAATGATTTTAGGATGCTCATTTACGATGGTTTAGAATATTTTGTCTTAACAGATAGGCATGCCGATGCTCATTTAAACGTTTTATTTCATGACGTGTCTACTGTCTGTCAAGAATTAAGTGTAATGTGTTGGATAAATAACGTAACTCCTAAATTTACCAATCATGAGTCCATGTAGTCGGTACCTTTGCCATTCTATGTTGTAGTAAGCACAGTATTTTCCCGATGTCGCCGCCCTGCTCCACACCAGACATGTGCCGTCAATTACATTGCCACCTATTATTGGACCGGGCAGCCATGCTTAAGGAAGGTACGAATATATAACAGACATACGCAAAAATGCATTTCTTTGTATTCACATAGCAACTGTTGTAATGCAGGCAAACTGTTACCTATAATGTTTATCATCAATATCATGTTTATTGTTAATTCTATCATTCAATGTCATTTAAATAAACAGCATGTTTATGTTGCATTCTTGTTTGGAATGTTCTGGTACAGACATTTTTAGAGAGTTCTATCGCAGTATAAATAAGACCTTGTGAGATTGATAGTTGTTCAGTAGTTCAGTTTTTTGTCCAGTATATTGGGAAAATAAAATTCATATTGGGTGCTTTTAGATTGAAACATACATTGTGAGAAGATTTATAATAGAAACTATTGTGTTCATCTATTCTAAAAGTGATGCTGGATTATTTAGACTACTGGTATTGTGGAGAACTAAACCAGAAAGACTCAAACTCTGTTTGAATTAAAGAGACATACGACAATTTGGATTAAAGGGATACTTGACGATTTCGATTAAATCGACACTTGCCAATATTATCAGAACTTTATATTTAAATTTGGTTTTAAAGCAATACTGTATCTAATTTATGTCTGATCTATGTCTATTGTAAGTGAATATTTCTCGTTGTACTATTTGAATAACTTTGTTGACTATATTATAAAAATTGTTCTTGGTGGTTTTGTACTTCCTTTCTTGTTACATTTAACCCGTGACAACATATATATATATAACAGATACACATAGTACACACACACAAAATAGAAATAAAGATAAAAGCAAAATATAGAAATATCTTAGAATAATACAGGCTAACTCAGCCAGTAAGACTCTGTATTAAAAAAGACGGCACATTTTAATTATTGTAATTTAGTCAATATTATTATTTCCTGACTGATTTCAAAAAACGGTCGTAAAAAAAAAAATGCAACTTTTATAAATGACCTTACTAGATACGGGAGACACCTACCAGCGAGTGATGAGGTTGCCGCTGATAAACCAAGACCAAGGGCTTTACGCTTCTCACCCGCGCTCCTGAAAACAGTAGTTGTATGTCATAGACACCGAGGTATATATAAAAGAGAATATTTTTTTTATTTTTTTTTATTGTCTAAATCTTAATGGCTATCAACGACAACAATCAGCAAAGCAAAGGCGTTTTATAACAACTACTAAATGTATACATTATCCATCTAACCCTGCACGATGATCCACCCATGTGTTTGTATTCTATATTTTTTGCACGGAATCGTCACGATTACAAATTAAAATTGGCTAAATTGTAGACAAAAATCGTTCTTATATTCTGTTTTCCTTCTCCTTAATCTGTTTTTTGAGAATTTCATAGGAGACAATTCGGGCTTTATCGTCAACATTAATATAATAACCGTTATTAACATTAAGTTTGTACACTCAACTTCTTCAGTAAATTTTAAATGAAAAGAATAATGATACATGAACAATGTATAAGATATTTTATATTGTACCCGACTCAAGTACTTGAATTTTACAATTAATAATAGATGACAGTCAATGTTAAAAACATTTTGTTGGTTTCAACATGTGTTGTTAGTTAATACGTAAGTTGCGGTGAATGAGTATAGGGAAAAGACAGTTGGTCTCTAATTATGTTTTAAAGAACATCAATGCACACACAAATACAATAAGATTAAGAAAGTGTCATAATTTACTGAAGGTAGCTCAAGCAGTACACAACGTATGCCCCTTACAGCCTTCAAATATATACATTGAATTGTGAATGTGATACAATTATACCACCAGCATGTAATCTGAAATAGCAATGCTGCCCAGTAATGCTGCTTATGATGATGATGATGATGATGATGGTGGTGGTGGTGGAGATGGGGTTGGTGGTGATGATGATGATTGTGGTGGTGAAGGTGGTGGTGGTGATGATGATCATGATGATGGGGATGATGGGGATGATGATGTGGATGGTGATGTGGATGGTGATGAGAGGAGGAGGAAGAAGTTGAGTGTACAAACTTAATGTTAATAACGGTTTTTATATTAATGTTGACGACAAAGCCCGAATTGTCTCCTATGAAATTCTCAAAAACAGATTAATCAGAAGGAAAACAGAATATAAGAACGATTTTGGTCTACAATTTAGCCAATTTTAATTTGTAATCGTGACGATTCCTTGCTTTTGACATATACAGTGTAACAGATATAGAATACAAACACCTGGGTGGATCATCGTGCAGGGTTAGATGGATAATGTATACATTTAGTAGTTGTTATAAAAACATGACCATAAAATTAACTATTGAAACAGATAGTAATTACAATGTAGGGTTGTGAGACTTGCTGGCGATGATTATAATAAAGATACTGACCACGACAACGATGGTGATGGATATGGTCGTGGCGATTGTGATACTAGTATTCAATACTAATGATTATTATTACTGGTTTCTTTTAAATTATTATTAAATAGTTTAATAAAACAAACCTCAGAAATACTATGAATAGAAACATCGATCCGACGGCGTCGAGAAAGTTTGCCACGAATTTGGAGGAGGAGTAGGCCCATATCATGTTGCAGCCCGTTGGACAGAGCCCTGATTTTGCCCCGCCCCCGGGGATCGACGCACACTCGGAATAGGACTGTAAAGAAGATTAACACCTGGTACTTTATCATGAACAGAGTCGTGCTGCATTATTTTAATTTAATCTGGAACCTTGTTTATTATTATTTATCAAAAGTATATGTAGTTAATATCTGAGAGGAAGTCAAGACAATTATAATTGCTTCCGTTAATATTGTAGTTCTGTTAGTGAATATACACTTTGAATGAAACGTAAAAACTTAGTATTACATATCTTTGCATACATAATTTGAACAATTAATCATATAGAAACGACCTTTGATAACCGAAATAATGTTCAACAATTTGATTACGGCCTCGCTAAACAGTACTTCTTGCGGTATAAAAAGTAGTAGAGTTTGTTTTGCGGTTTTACATATGTTTAAGAATTTCTCACAGATATGATTATTGTTGTTACATATGGGATGAACACACATTGGATGTGCAGCAATTAGACGATTAGACTGTATAATGTCACCAAAATATGGCAGCTTTCGTGGATGTTGAAGAAAAGTAACAATTCTGGTCCAAACTCTATAGGGAATGCCCAAAGTAGTGCGATGGATGACACTACTCAAATAAAAAATATAGCCAGCATACCAGGTGTTGTGCTTTTTGTGTGGGAAAATATGTTTCATAAAAAATAATGACTTTTACCTTGGAAACTTTCTGTTCAGAATATTCTGGTACACCTTATTGCTATATAGCCGACAGAGTAAAATACTAGTATTTTATTGTGCGGTGAGACCATAACAGACATTTTCGTTCCAGTGTATAAAGATCTACTATTTCATGATAATTTATAAGTGCGGACACTTCGGTCAGTAGCACTGAGTATCAATGTCCGTAAACCATGAATAGTTCTTATTTATTTTCAAAACGGAGGTTAACTTGTACATTTATTTTGAAAACACGTATGTCCAAACAATTCGAAGTAAACAGTATATCATTGACTTGTCTTTCAGCATTTCTTATTTTTTTAAATGAGACACAACACGTGGCATTTTATTTTTATTTAATGAACTTACATTCAATCTTTGGAGATCGCTGAGCCCGATACTTATATTTAATTATCGGTGGTACTTTTTCATTTATTTTTGTTTTACTTCATTTTCGGCTCTGGGTATTGTATTGATTAAAGGCTCTGGGTATTGTTTAACCACTGCTTTTTAATTTAGTCTTTTGACTGTTACTTGTGATATGTAGGCTCCATAACCGTTGCTCCCAACTAAATGCCATTATGTTTATTTCGCTCTTCGGGGCATTTAATTTTATAAGATACTGGGACCATACGCCGTACGACATGGAGATGCGTTATACTCCATGTCCACCGCCATATGCATGCCATCTTCGGGATGGTTAAAATTGTGTACTATTGATTTTATGAATATTGAGTTCTGCTCAACCCGGGGCTAGAGGGCGTAAACGGTAGCTAGCATATTTCACTACAACTCATGAACAGTCTCAATCAAACCGAGACTGCAATATTTCGTAGGTGTCGTTTTCGGCCGTTTCCAAAGGTCCATTATCATACTCTTTATTCTACCTTTAGCAAAATGAATGTCAAAATGCATTACTTAAAATTTCATTTTATGTAAAAATTACTTTAAGGGAGCCGTCCGTACAGCCGGCGTGACACGGTGAGAAATAATTCAGTCCGTCATCCCCACAAATGGGCATAAATGATGTAGAGTTGCAATCACACGATTGCATCGGGGCAGACCTGAAACAATAAATATATGTTTTGTCTTTTTCTAGATATATTATAGCGGTATAGTTAATGGCCTGTTTTCATTTTTCTTTTAAATCTCAATCCGACCATAATTATATTCAATCATGATTTGAAAATAGCGAGGTTGTGTAAACATAAAATCGAATTAATCTAACCAGTATTCCGCATTGCCTACTGGATGTAACCCTGTCTTCGTCACTCTTAATGTTGTGTCGTGTCCTCTTTGTGATAATTTATTTATTTGATTTAGTTTATGGTAGAGTGTGTCCTATATTCACGACAACCCAACATATGTTCTATTTATTATATACTCACAACCTGGAAATGCATGCAGAAAAAACATAACGCTCCAAATTAATGACGCCAATGACGACAATAACTTAACAACGTAAACAAGTCAACAGTTGCCTGACGTCATTTTGAGTGAAAATATATCACATTTTCACATGTGAAATATAAACTATGAAAATATAAGGTTTTATTTTAATAATAAAATCCATTATTTCACTGGAAAGTATATAATAAAAGGTAATATTTAACAAAATATATTCAATCTTATTTTAGTATTATATTGTATTGTTAAAATATATACATGAAAAATGGTCAAATTTAAAAAAAAAAATTGTTTGAAAAGGATAATCCGACTACTGATATTATGCTGTGTTTCCTTAGAGTGTGTTGACGTATCAGCGTGAAAACAATCAGAATGCCTTGTCATTTGAATATATGTTGATTGAATTGTTAGCAGATTTCCGAATTGTGTTAATAAAAGTTTGACTATTATTTTGCAATGCATCGCTTGTTCAGTTTTTGACCCACTTACAGTTTACCGCTTTGCTTTATTCTTTGATTGTGCGATGACCCGACATAGTGTGAACCCTATGATGACTTCCACCTATATCCTGAAAGGACGGTAACTTAGATGTTTGTGTTTAATCTTGTCATGTCGTACCATTACTGGTGTATTCTCTTGTTTGTTCGAAGACATAGCTTGGCGGGGATTACTTTACGTGCACTGTCCCCCTTTATTGTTGTAACAGTAGATTACGATTGAGGTTTGGTACACCCTAGCACCTGGTCTATTTTTCCTTGTAGTTGTTTATTTTTTACGAGTTTTTTTGTTGGCTGTTTTCTGTGAATGCTACATTCCCTGACTTTTTACAAAATGCGTCTCATCGATATCATTTATATAACAATATTAAGCCTCATAATGTCCCCGGGGTCAAAAATAAATCATCCAGTGTAGCACAAGTAGCTATCAAAGTCGGCAAAATAGAACATTCTGTTTGTTTACAATTTGAAAGTTATTCATCTACAGCAAGCGGTTAATATCAAAACGACAAAGCATCTGTCTCATCTCATCATAATATATATATATAATAAGAACAAATTCTCGTATATTTTCGATCATTGCCCTATTTTCTCCGTACCCAGACTGAAGATAAGGGTTGTTGATTTCTTGATGAGAACATCCCAGGAACATAGCCACGATCGTGACCAATATGACACCAAACCCCAGACAGATGGCGGTGCGGATAGTAGAAAATGGCGTCATCTTGAACTTTTTGGTGACGTAACCACCTATAACTGACCCTATACTGAATGATGATATGCTTGATATGCCTGTAAAACAATTATATTCAGTGTTTTTTTTAAGGCGTTTTCCTCACTTTTGGCTATGTTAGGATAAAACGTCAATGACGTAATTTCTTGCATACCTTAGGATAAAAATTACATTTAGTACGATTAGTCGCCTAGTAAAGCATACTCACGTCATTGTACACATTTACAGATGATGGGTTCCATCCTAGTAAACGTATAGTGCTTCAAACACCGTGATGGAAAAATATGGCTTAAGTAAGGGGTGCATTATAGACGTAAATTAGTTGAGGGAATCTTGACTTAGGAACACACGATACACAAGGCTTCTAATTCATCATCCACTTTAAATCAGGCTAATTGATAAGAAACAACTAAAAGTATTCCCAATAAATATATCTAATACATCACAAATATATTCGCCTGGTTCATCAAAATGGATTTGAATGGTTCCCGCCCTGTCAATAATAAAGCATTAACACAGAGCGTAACAAGGTTGTATGATTAAGGAAATACCTTAGGGAGGGGATTCTAGGGTTTACACAAAACACATTGTGTCTATTAGAGAACAACGTTGGGTCGTATATTTGATAATCAATTTATATCTATGCGTTTACTAGTTCAATTGTTTCTAGCTCTTACATATCTGGTGTACGTTTTTTATCTGTTATACATTCAAGGATAAGAAATTCATGTAGTAATCTCAATAATGATATTTTTCAAAATCATTTAGACAATATGCCAATCACCTCAAGTGTGGCCAGGGTAATGAAGATGCAAATCATTTTTTCTTTGAATGTGAGCAATTCAATGTAGAAGGGTTCGAACTCTTTCTGTCAACACGTTAGTTTCATTATTTAAGCCGAAACGCATTATTATTTGGAAGGTTAGATCTTACAACACAAGAAAATGGTTTGATTTTTTAATTACGTTCAAAACTGTATTACATATTCATCGTTTTGCTTTTATCTGTTCTGAACCAAACCGGTTCTCAACCAAACCGAGCAATGTCACGTATGTTGCATTATTCTTTCTTTCTTCCACTTCTACTTCTCCTTAGTCTTTAATGCTATTTTCTACTTATATTTATCATCTTATTATCTTAACATGTAGTACTACTTACATGTTGTAGTTAATCCAACTTATTGATACGTGTTTATAGCAATAGCCAAGCATAATATTTGTTAAAAACTCCATTGTAAGGAAGGGCCGAAACTAATGTGGGTATCATCTGTGGCCCGACCCAATTGCATTGTACTTGTACATATATGGGAATAAAATATGATTAAATCAAATCAAAAAGTCTACGTAACAAAAATCAACTAAGTAGATCACTACAATAGCTCTCCATATTATTCGGACATTCGAGCTAAAACCAAGAATAATTAACCGACCAAAATGCAGGATTTTTTTTATAATATTCACAAAAACACATGACCAAAATACAAACAATTCAACAAATGAACCTGAAATTGTATTAGGTGGATCATAATACAATGCTCTTAGAGAAGAAAAGTGATTGTAATTATTGTTATAAATCTATTTTCGAAAAAGTATATATATTGTATTGTATCACATGATACTTTTCCTACCTAAAATTGTGTTAGGTTGCCAGGAAGGAACAGCAAACTGTTTTTCCATGTACTTTGGTTCGAATCCAAAGAAACATGCCATGGCCAGAAACTGGAACCAGCTACCGATGAGTGTCCATGTATAAACTGGGGATCGTATGACCTCAACAATACCAAAACCTGCATCTAGTACAAAATCATAGAAAACTAATTCTAAATGCACTGATGTTACAAAGTATCACACTGGTGCCCTGTGTCGCTAGTGGAGAAAGTTAAACAGAAAATGTTATTATGTTTAATATTTATTTTACATCGATTGCGAAACAAGTTCTTGCAACTTAGATTAATCACTCTCGATGGCTTCCTGTGTAAAACCAGTACTAAGCAATGTGGATTAATTATCTTGCTCAAGGATAAATAACGTGGCCGCAACGGAGGATCGAACCCACGACCTCTCGATCAGGAGTTTGGATCACTGGACCACTGGACCACGTCACTCCACTTACTACACATTATTACACATATAGAAGATGTGAGATGGATAAAATACATTAACGATACAAATAGAAAACTAAAAAAGGTAAAGTTCAAAAATACAATATCATTATAACTGATCAAACTGTTTCAAAACGTTCATTATAAGCGATGATGTTTGTATGAAATATATATATATATATATATATATATATATATATATATATATATATATTTAGTTTTTAGTTTATTTCAAATCCAATAGGCATCTGCCCGTGAGGTACAAATATGATAATATAATAATGACAGACAGTGATATTTTAAAACACAAATAAGCAATAATACAAAATTGAAATACGCATAACAATAGCCTGGTATGCATTATCTCAATGAATAATAATATGAACTTCTATCGTGGAGAAGGTGTAGTAAAAATATCTTGCGACCTTATTAAACATCTACTTAATATTTTGCCTCAAAAGTATTACATGTTATATATAAACGTATCCACACATACACACACTTAAACCCTTAAATACATACTCGTATACATGTATACTCATACACAAATATACTAATACAGTACTTACAAAATAAATAACCATGCTAATTATCAAAATATAATATTACATTTCTTAATTCAAAAGCCTTGTAGATGAATATACCCAACTTGTTTAAAACCGACATATTTTGACTTTTTAACAATTCAACAAGTTTAAACATATTTGGTCTTCTCCAGTCATACGGATGGATATATAAAGACCTTAGTTCCTTATATAAACTGCACTCTAGAATGAAGTGATATTCATCTTCTAAAATATCACATATCTTACACTTTCTTTCGTGGAAAGGAGTACTAGTTGGTCTTGACCATCTGCCAGCTTCAACCTCAAACCTATGAGATGAAACTCTGAACTGTGCAAAAACCTTTAAATACTTAAAAATATGTATTTTTTCTAAATATGGCTGAAGCCTAAATTCATAGATATTTCTATAAAATAATGCACGACTAGAATTTTCAAGTCTACTATGCCAGTCTTGTAAAAACTGGTCATGAATTTTCTGTTTCGCAACAAATAAGAATAATTTAGGTTCACCAACACTTTGGTTAACCCAGACTTCATAAAAACCCAGGGATGCTGATAAATCCTGAAGTAGTGTTACCCAACTTATTTTGTTCGGTAGTATTTCTAAATCTAATAAAAGCATGTCATAAACAATTCTAGAATATTTACGTTTTTCAGTATATAAAAGTTTCAACCAGTATTTAATAATGTTATAATGTCGACGTGTCGCAAAAGAAGATCGAGCAAGTTCACCATATATAAAATCATTTTGTGTTGTTTTCTTGACCCCTAGCATCTTCTTACAAAATTGTATATGAAGAAATATGAAAAGATCGGACAGGGAAAGTAGCATTCAAGGAGGACAGTAAACCACAAAACACAGAAACAAACACGCAAACAGACAAACAAGAAGGCAAAAGTAATAATAAACGCAAACGACATCACAAACACAAAAAGGGTTGACATTAGGGCTACCGCCTTGGAACGGTCAGTGGCAAAGTAGGCCACTGGGGGTTTAAACCGGTTCTAGGGTGCACCAAGAGACAGTGTAAATAAAGAACCCTTTCTATAGCACTTCCTTGACTAAAACCCCACACCTCGCTACTTTAATTTAATATAGGTGAAATTAATTTATCAAACAAATATAACCTGTGCTTTGGTGACAAAAACGTGAATTTATGTAAATATTTGTTCATTTTAAAAAAAAATCTTTCTGAGCTTACCCCGCCAATGCTGTTTGGGCTGCTGCAAAAGACCCACCTGTTGTAAATACAATTCCCAGGTAAACAAATTTATTTACAATTTCTATTATACTTCCGTTATATGAAAACACTAAGTTCCTGGGTAATCGTCCTCCTTTCTTAAAAATCATAACTTTAGATTTTGATGTGTTAACCTTTAACTTCCACCTTTAAACATAAAAGTTAACCCACTTTGGAGATCATCTGAAGATTCAGAGAAAAGAACAATATCTATATATATATAAACATGAGTGTTCGGTAGGCTTGTTTGACAAGTATTTACATGAATCGCTAGCTAGCGTGTTTGACGTTTTACGAGTTTTCTTGTTTTCTTTATCAAATCTACCAATACATATTGGGTAAAATGACGAAGTTAGAGGGATCTGTACTCTACTGTCCCTGGATCAATGCATAGTTCCGAGCTGTCAATCAAGCTTATGTACCCTAGAGATTTGACCAAATCAATAAGTGCATTAGGTATTTACACCTGTAACGAAAACAGACACTACCTCACAAATAGTTTACAGTAAAATGGAGCACATAGCCAATGGTTGTGAGCACTTGACCCATGAACAATAGAGGACGGACTAAGAAACTGAAGGTTGGAACTAAAGTGCAGTGCTTATCAATATTGACAATATGCTCCATTCTATTTGGAGTTCGACATGCAAGTGAGAATGAGTCGATTCTTAAGGATTGCGGGATGTATGTATTACTAGTTCTGCCCAGGAATAAGCGGGTGGCCTGCTTCCACCACTAAAAATCGACTATCATGCATAGCCTCAGATGTGTTGAAAATTTCAATTCCGTCCTAGTTGTGACGCCTCCACATTGTAGTTTGCATGCATTAGACTTACAGTTTCAGTAAATCATGAACAATAACCGCTTACTGAATCTAAATTCACCTTCAAACCACCGTCTTATCAGAATACAGTTTTACCTTTTATATCTTTTACTACTATTGACCATTTCCTTTCCGACTGTCTTCTCTTCTGAACTCTGTTATCTCCATTTAACGAAGTGGTCATCTTTAATCTCCGTGGAAAGCAAAACATTGGCAAAGCTATCAAAATGGTGGCAACACCTACAACAACGAACCCCACCCACCAGGCGCCAATAAAGCGTGTATCAGCAGACGGTATATCCGTCTCTGAAATGGAAAAATAATTGAAAAAAAGTTTAAAATATATTCTTCTTCGTCTTATTTTGTCTCGTCGTTCTCGTCTCCTGATACATGATCGTCATCGTCTAATCATTATCGTCATCTGTCCATGTATGTTACCATCAAGGGCATCTTCTAATATACAACTATTTAATTCCTTAGAAGTCAATGGTTAGAACTATTTACCAGAGGGAGTGACTACTGACCCGAGAAAGGTAATAGGCGGCACGCCGAGTGCAATGGCATACTTCAAGGGTCAGTAGTCACTCCCGAGGATAAATAAGTCTAATCCATTGACAACTAAGGCATTACGTAGTTGTTTTATTATATATCATAAAACATAACAGTTTTGATTTTACTAATAGTGTGAGCCTTGTAAACAATGTATCTGCTTCCTTTGTTCATTTAAACAAGCGTGTCACTGACACATATCGACTATTGCACGGTCACGTGACGCTGCGTCACTGACATAGAACGATTAATGCACGGTCACGTGACGCTGCGTCACTGACACATATCGACTATTGCACGGTCACATGACGCTGCGTCACTGACACAGATCGACTATTGCACGGTCACGTGACGCTGCGTCACTGACACAGATCGACTATTGCACGGTCACGTGACGCTGCGTCACTGACACAGATCGACTATTGCACTGTCACATGACGCTTTGCTGTTGTTTTTTTTAAAAAAATGCGTCAGTGACAAAGATGTACTATTGCACGCTAAATTTGCTATTGCACGGTCACGTGATGAATTATTGAACGGTTGGCATATTTCCAACGAGAATGGTCAAAACTATTTAATCACACGTGACTGCTTCTAGACCAATGAAAAACGCTTATGTTTTATGATATATATTCTGATAGACCAGATAGAGTAGCTGTTGAGTAATACAAAGATTACGGATCAGGGGCGGAACCAGGAGTTCATGAAAGTGGGGGCGTAAGTTTTCCAAAAATGGGTTGACAAGCAAAAAAGAAAAAAAGACAAAAACACACAAACCTCGTGTGCCATTCTTTAAAGGGGCGAAAACATCTTTGTTGGGTTAACAAGCAGAAACCCTTCCATACTTTTTTTTTGCCATTTGGGTGAGGCCGGCGTAGGCCTTTTTATGTCAGGTGTTAACATACTTGGGCAGGTTTTAGAGGGGCGCAATCCGGCTCCGCCCCCCTCTGGATCCGCCCATGCGGATGTTAAATTCTTCAACTCAAGTAGACTACTAGCGCTAGAAATTGGAATAACTTGAGAAACAGGTTGTGAGGAACATCCCCATCTGAGTGCGGATAAAAAACGATGCCAAAATTGAAATCATCTCTCTTGTTATTGATTTTATTGACGATTTCTCCATTTTCAAACGAGAGATGCAATTCGAGAAAAGAAGTGACCGTATCAGAAACATTATCATTGTTGAATGTGAGTTCGTTGATATAGTAGAAAAGAAGGTATTGTCAATGTAAGGTACCGTGAGGTAGCCTTTAATGTTTCGATTACATCTGTAGCATACGGTTCGCGTGGAATATACAAAATATTTAATAAATACTGAAAAAAAATGGATTCCTTAGAAGCAACAAACATAAACAAGAGGTAAAAGTAGCAGTCTCGGATTTATTGAGTCTGTTCACACCGGCTTAAGCGATATTCTACTTTAAAGTCACACATATAAGGCTTGATGATCCCTAAGGACCAGTAAGTAATAACACTACTGATGTGTAGTCGGGACAACTTTTTACGGCAGCCACACAACACTAATCAAACGCTAGTGTGAATGTCAATAAATACTGAAAAGTGGATTCCTTGGAAGCGGCAAACACAAACAAGAGATAAAAGTATCAGTCTCGGTTGTATTCAGTCTGTTCATGAGAGGTAATGTAGTGTCAAACACCTCTCACGTCGCCTAACACCGGCTTAAGCGATATTCTACTTTAAGTTAAATTGTTTAATTACATTAGTTCAATTTGCAAAACCCAGAGGGAGCCCTGTGAGGTTGTTTACTAAGGGGTTTAATATATTTATGAACGTCTTATGAAAAATTACTTAGAATCCAGTGTTTTCAGTTGTTAAAACATACATACCCACCCCCACCACCACCACCACCACCACCACCCACCACACACATACACATCCATAAATCACCCACCCACCCACCCCCATAAACTAAATAACTAACAAACTGACACACTGACACAAACGTGCATTACATACCTTCTAATGTTACATATACATTGCTGACCGCACTGCCAATCCCATAACCTACGGCGAGACCAATTATGCTGGTAGATGCAATGATGCCTGCAACAAATGTATAGACATGACATGCTTTAATGAGGATATAATGATCAGTTTACACTTTGCGTATGCACTCTATTGTCTAAGTAGATATAAAAGTCGAACAGGACATGTAGCTTTCACAGAAAACAGTCAACCAAAAACACGCATTAAAACAAACAATAATTACGATGTTAATATGCAAGATATGTGACATAACAAACAGAAACGGGTTGACCATTTTACGTTTGTGGTGTCGTATTTCTTTATTTACTCGTTGTATTGGTTTGACAGGAGAGTAAGTGTGAAGTTTGGTGCACCCTAGAACCTGGTTTAGCCCTATTGTCAACCCTTTTGTGTTTGTGATGTCTTATTTGGCATTTTATTCATCTTTAAATTTGTTCTTTGTTTCTGTCTGTGTTTGTGGTTGACTGTCGTCCTTGAATGCTGCTTTTGCTGTTCGATTTTTATATCTATATTGGTATACCTGTTTCTTGTATACAGGATATGTATATGTTCACAGATTCGTGTTGTCCTGGAGAGAGCAAGTAAAAAGAAAGTATAACCGGCCGGTTTTATTTGGATGACAGTAGGGTAACAGTGAAGGTTGGTGCACCCTAGAACCTGGTTTAAACACCCAGCGGCCCTTTTTGCCAATGACCGTTCCAATGCGTTAGCCCTATTGTCAACCCTTTTATGTTTGTGCTGTCGTGTCTTGCAAAATGCAAGACATGACAACACAAACATAAAAGGGTTTAACATTGTTTCTATGCGTGTTGTTGGTTGACTTTGGTTCGTGAATACTGCATTTCCTGTTCGACTTCCATTTCACATGGTTGATTGTCGTACCAAATATTGATTTTCTGTTTTGATGTTCTGTGGTTGTTTAGCGCTTTTCTGGATACATTATGTTTCTATTTATTAAACAACATTTAATATATCTATGGATGTAAGAGACTTTTATTTGGTGGGATGTACTTGTATTTACATTGTTTTGTCAATGTGGGCTCATTGGATCAGGAAAATGGCGAGGTTGTGTACACAGGAAAGCGATTTAAGCAAACCAATAGGTAGTACTGCCTAGTCGGTAACCCTTTATTCACTACTTGATATGCTATATATTGTATTACTTATTTTCCCCATTTCAATTAGTGCTTGGTACAGTGCGGACCTACGGTGTTATGGAGTCTGCGTGCTGTGGTTTCTATAGGACCTTTTTTTTTTCATTTTATCAGTACCGTTTAAGTATGTAAATGATATAAACATGTAATGGTTGTAATATAGTTCAATAATGTGTTCCCTGTCATTGTACATACGTCTGTAATATTATTTGGGGGTTTCCGCAGGCGCGCGCAGCATTTTTTGGACGGTGCCTTCTGGCAAATAATATTGATTAATATGTAATCGTTGGTAAACATTAAGGGATTTTAACTTAAATTTAAGTACTACGCTGTTTTTGAAGGAATTTGATCCTGTTCAAATTAATACGCATATGTCTTATAACGTAAATAAGCGTCTACATGTGGTTAGGTGTAAAAGCCGTACCGTACTATAACGAAAATAGAAGGTTCGTAGTAGGGAGAATATCGAAAGTAGCAATGAATAATTTAGTAACGAATCTAACGACGGACGACGGACGACGACGACGGACAACGAACAAAGAGTGATCCGAATATATAATAATGTCGGACAGGATCTAGAGTATTCACAGGACACAGTCAACCAACAACATGCACGCAAAACAAACTGCAATTAAAAGGGGAAAGCATATTTTGCGATACCACAAACATAACAGTGTTACAAACATAGAATCGTGTTTTATATTATTTGTGCTTTGGTTTTATTTTATACTCAGCATAATAAAGAACTATCAACAAAGTCTGTATTTAGTATAGCTTGATATCTACTCTGTTTTGTTCTTCATCAACGTAAAATACAAAGTGGTTTATGGCTATACCTTAAATAGTATTCAAAATAACATTTATATTCAAAGAAAAACTCTAATATGGTCTCAATTTCTATACCCGAGCTTGTCAGTTGTCAGTCAATGAGAATGTTAGTTGTAATACGTATTGCCTAGTAATGTTGTCAAGTTAGTTAGTTAGATGATATAGTCTGGTGTGGATTCTATATTTACACTGTCCCGTATAATTGGGTTAACGGCAGGGTAAGGGTGAGGTTGACTGTACATCCAATCAATACTGTTATCTTTTCATCCCACATGGATTGTATGACATTCATTGACATTCATTGATCCAGTTTTTCCTTTCACATAAGTGTTTCTTATACCAAAGTTTTTCTTTGTTTCTGTGTGTGTTTGTGGTTGACTGTCGTCCTTTTCCCGTTCGATTTTTATATCTACTTTTGGGGCACCCTGGTACCTTGTTTAAACCACCAGCGGCCATTTTGACACTGACCGTTCCAATGCGGTTCCTTATTGTCAGCCCGTTTATGTTTGATGTCACATAATTTGCTTCTATTTAAACTTGTAATTGTTGCATGTCTGAATATATTTTATTAATGTTTTATTAACGGTGTTCTGTGAATGCTACATTTCCTGTTCGACTGTGATACATATTTATCGTTCATTTAAACTCCTTCAGAAACCTTCTGATTTTGCTGTAAAACATTTTAAGAGTCGCTTTATCAACTAACCTGTCATGAACAGATTCAATGAAACCGAAATCTCTCTTGTTTGTGGTTGTTGCTTCCAAGAGATCCACTTTTCAGTATTCAGTATTTAAATTTATAAAAGGAAAAACAATAAAACATATGTAATATAGGCTAACCTAGATTCACCGATATAATATATGATCTAATCTTGTTGTGTTTATGTTCATAGACTGTTTTAAATAGTATTATGTTGACAGGGTATGTAGATTATGTAGCGTTTAAATTGTTTTCATTTGTAAATTAGTGTATTCATCGCGTTCTAGAATATGTTCTGCAATGTTAATATAGCGATGTTTACGAACTATTATAGGAAATTGAAACTAACAGGCTGAAACGTAGGCTAAAAATAGGATTTCTTGAAAATAGGATCCTTGGAAGCAAGAAACACAAACAATAGAAGATAGAAGCAAACTCGATTGTAGTGATTGTATTCATGAAAGGTGATATAAAAAGCAGAACAACTCACGCGCCCTAGCACCAGCTTTATATGTATGATAAAGACCTGTATTCAGAGGCAAATTGATGAAATAGTAATACTTCATCTTCCAGCATATGTTTAAATGCACTTACCCCTGTAGAAGCCCGTTTTCTGTTTGTCTACATTGTCATCGATATACTGGGTAGAGTAAGGGTAACATGGAGCTCTCCCAGCTCCCTGCAAGGTCATGCCGAGGCACAATAGGGCAAATGCAACCGTTTTGTGTGAAAGACTGCTCGTCACATGTGTTGATTTCGTGGTGGTATTATTTATGACATCTACAGCGCTTGTATTTAAGGTGCAAAGATACTCACTAAACGAAGACCGATTTTCGTTAGAAGCCGCAGTGACGTTAACTGCATCATTCAAATCGTCTGAATACATTATGAAATGTGGCAGAGCCATAATTAACCCGGATATACCGCATAAAACCGTCACGAAGCCAATAACACGCGGTATGTGAACTTTTGAACTAAAGCAACTAACTGGGATAATGCAGGCGACATACCCAATTTCCCAAGTGGTCAGCATCCAACCTATCTCCGAGCTACTCAGTCCAAACGCTTTTTCAATGTTGGAAATCTGTGAAACGGTAACTATGTATAGGGCATAGGATAGCAAACTAAGCGTTCCATATAGTCCGATAAATGATCTTATTCCAGCGAGTGGCTTTAACCCAGATGGCCGACATGGACCAATTCCACATTCTGTGTCACCACTGTATCTTAAAATCCTTTTTCCATTCATATTTTGATTAATTTCGTTTTACAACAAATATAGCTGTACAGTAGTTTTGCAGGTCCTTGATAAAAAAAATAGATCCTCGTACAGACACAAACGACAAACAACGTGTGTATGCAACATTAAAATCAGCTTATATAATACATACATGTTTACTTAAATACGCATGTTTCATGCATGCTTGTACATGTTTTGATTGCGATTTATTTAATAACAGACAAAACGTCCTCTGCTATGAATAAACCATGCCCATTAGCCTAGAAAAAAACACATAAATACGAATAAAGAATGTATGTTATCTAACTGAGTCGTGTTCAAGAGCAAGTTGAAGATTTATTCATTCGTTACCTTCGTATAATTTTAAAGCTCCTCCATTTTGCCTATCGTTATAGTAATTTCAAAATTGTAGTATTGTAACAATCTACTTTAAAGTAAATGTATAAAATGTTTAAGAACTCTTCGCGAAAGGACAAATCGAAACTCCTTTATAGTATGATGACCAACGTGTGTGGACACTATGATGACCTACATATAGAAAGGGTAGTGTGTTAAAATACACGTTTAATGCTCTTTTGAAATTTTTCGTATTGGCGAGCTTCTACGTGTATTGATTATTGCACATTTTACGACTGGACTTTCCCAACGGAATCTGTTGGGAAGGTTTCACGCTTTTAAACAGCGTCGTTTGTATATTATATATGCACAGGTTGAAAGAAGATTTTTTTTTGAGTCGATTAGTGTTACAAAATTTACCTGCCTCGATGAAATATCTCAGATTATACAAATTTATCACGATTATATTCACATATTTACGAATAATCGAACGTTACCGCCATCTTGTTTGAACTTCTTACCCAGGGTTCCTTGCGCATATTAGTTCACCATACGCAACCCACCATGCACCGTTGATAGAATAGAATAGAACCGTTTATTGCTACAATCGTAAACTTGAACATTGTGTAGTGTGTTTAAACTACACATATTTCATGCCGATTTAAAAGTAATATTTTTGTTATATTTATAGTATTGTTAAAATTACTTGTTTTATTCGTTTATTATTCTACAGTAATAAAGAGAATATAAAATATATGAAAATTAGCAGTTTGGTAAAGATAATAATAATGAAGTTGCAAGAGTGTTCACAAGGCAAAAGTTAGCGGACGACGACGGGCGACGGACAACTGACAACGGACAACTCGTCATCCCATAAACCCTGGGGGTGGGGGTGGGGGTTGGATGGGGGGATTTGAATACTAGTGACAGTTATTGTTTTCGTAAACAAAATCACCATGTTCAGCTCCACCAAACACACAACGATTTCTTTTTATAAAACACAACGTCCCATCCTAGCTCAACTAAATTTGGGAATTGGTTTCCTTATAGTATGTTGTAAAGGGTTGCTTAAGTAACGTTGCCTTCCGCAAATTCTGGGCTCCCATGGAACCCAAATTGTGACGGCCCATAAAATGTGCAATAAAGGCAGATCTAGGTTTGCATGTAAGCTGGTGTATATATAGTTATAATTTTGGTTTGGGATCTTATATCAGTATGCATCTTATTTGTATTCACCCATATTTGGGCATGGGCTCCCTCCTCCCCGCCCCCTCCTCCCAACACACCCCTCTCCCCATCCCACATTTTTTTTACATATTTCTGTTGTTTTGGTCAATTCTTACACATATAGCTATGTTGCCTCCCCCCTCTCCACCCTCCCCAACACCCCCCCCCCCCCCCCACACACACACTCGAAACTCATTTTTTTTATTTTTACATATTTCTGTGTTGTTTTGGTCAATGTTTGTTACCCTCACACCCCCCACCCCCAACCATCCCAACACACCATCATCACTACCACCCGAATGTTGTTTTTAGTTTTGCATATATCTGTGTTGTTTTGTTTTATCAGTTTATCAATATGTTTCGCCCCACAATCATCCCACCACCACCCAAATGTGTTTTGTTTTTGTTTAAATATGTCTGTGTCTTTTTGTTTTATCAAATATACAACTATATCAATTATTTGCCCCAGCCCTGCCCCACCATTGGTTTATGGGCTCCCCTCACATGGAGGACGGGGAGGGAAATTGTTTTCATTTTATCTTCCATTATTGGATATTAAAATTTTAATTTGAACGCAATCATTTACATATAAAGCAATTTAGATTAAATTCAGATACACAGATGAAATATCAATAAACAAAAACCTGAAATGAGGCCACAATAAAAAATCGCCAGGTATCCCTCTCTCCCCGAGTTGCCTTTCGACCACAATTTCTTTTTAGATGACAGCAACTTTGGATTAAAACTGATAAAAATAAATGAAATGTCACACCCTGCCCCAAATTTAACTATAATTTGTATGAGATTCTAACAATAATTTTTATATCGGCCCGAGCTTCTATACCCACCCCGCCCCCGCCCCCGCCCCCACCCCACCCCCACCCTCACATTGTTTCAGCCTTGTTTTCTGATGGTATATATAGATACTGGCTATACCATTTATTATTCTCTGAATAGTCGAGCTACGCTGTTCTCCTACAGCTCTTGTTTAATATAATTTTTCATATTTTACAGATTTTTTAGTGGGTCGCCCCCTGAATCCACCCGTAAACTCACCCCACCCCCTACACGCTATATGAAATGAACATAACAAAACAAAATAAACAAGCTTAAGTTAGGTCATGGACATACAGTAGGTCTATTGGTTAGGTGCTTTTCCCCCTAGATCAGGCTATAAAACAAGCGAGATTTTTTAATTTTTCTTTTAGGAGGATGTCTGAAGGGGTAATATATAATAAATATCCTGGCACCCTTCGCCCATAAGGCATTACTTTTTGTTAACCTAAGACTTGAAAACTTTATACTAGGTACATTATACACAACGCAGTTTCGTGACACGTTGTCCACAGTGGAAAATGTGTACTTATGCGCATGCGCATGCAACGTTGGGAGAAACGCGCAGTTGTCAATATATTGTCAATACACATGTATAGCGATCTACGAAAAACCGATATATTATGTAAAATATGCTTCGGAAAAAAATAAAACCGAAAGTAAATGGTAAATAACGTATTATCTTGTTAGATTATCGTCATGGTTTACGCATATAAGTCTGATAAGCTGCTCAATTTCGTTCGAAAGTCACATGGGTGTTCGAGCGTTTTTTCCAGTCGGGTTTTGTGCAAAGGAAATTAGGCGTATATGCAGTTACATAGAACTGATAATAAGAATAATAAAAAAAAACTGCATAGGAGCCAATTTATTAGGCTAATAGAAAGTGGGGATGTCTTCAATCGTTTATTATTTTAGCCTTAAATGTATTGTTTCGAAGGGTGTACTTGGTGTTCTAGTTTCTGACATATCATTGAGTAAAGTTGCTTTCTAGTTTTCTCTTTTATAGTTATATCTATATACGGTTATCTTTGCGTTCTACTGATATCGACTGCCTATATTTCCCGACAATATCCTCGCGGGATTCCGTTCTTGTGACTGATATGGGTATGTGCGGTAAGGTTGGGTGCTATTGTTTAAACTCTCAGCCAAATGTTTGCCACTCTCCGTTCCTGGTCGGTATCTCTATATCAATATGTTCATGTTTGGGATGTCTCACTCTTTGCATTCAAAACAGTCTACTAAATCATTTTAGTCGTTTATTTCTGAAGTTAGAGTTTTTGGACGAGGAGATATACGCAGTTCGAAAATGTAGTTTCTTTAACTGCCTTATATTATAACTTAATTTGATAAGGTAACTGACATGAACGTTACGTATACCGAATAATATAACTACTGATTGTGAATAATTGTAATTGTATACAGTATATACGTGTCTTTTTTGTAAATGTACTGTAATACTATGCGAATTAATACACGCATAAACATTATATGAATGGAAAGTTTCAATAGCGTAGTTACCCGGATGTCGAACATCTCATTAATATTAATTCATTCAATTCGATAGTGCAGTAGAAACCCGATAATTATTCATTTACTCAGAACCATTAATTTGAACATGTACAATCATTGACGAAAAATAAGCAATCAATTAACACATGTTGCGCACGAATTTCTAAACGAGTTCAATAGAATCCAGATCATTATACGACGCTTGATTTTTTAAGACAAAGGGAAACGTAAAAAAAGCAAGCGTCGCAGATGATCAAGACTATTCAAAACAATTGCAGCAGACGGTGGATTGAATATTCTAAACTGACGATTTCTCGTCGAATACAGCAATTTTGAAAAATAGGGCAAGCGTGATATTTATGTTTTATACTTGTTCCGTTGTTGAACTCATCTCGGATTGACTTGATTGATTGACACTCATACATTCGGAGAATCGCCACTAACAGCGGTGAATATGTGCTTTATTTTGTTCCAAAGTGATATATACCTGCTTGGAAATCGCGTTATTCGAAGCATTTTGACTTGTCACAGAAAAACGGTTTGATCGAATTGTTTTCGGTTTTCGGTTTCGAGAATCACATACATCGGCGATTCCAACCAGCTCAAATTTGTGGATAATTCGCGGAAGTTTGCCAGTGAAAAAATTGATGAGTTAGGTATCAAATGTTGAACAGCTTCACACCTTGTCTCTAACTACGTTACTTCGAGACATTTTTGCAGGCAAGCTTAAAATATGTTTGTTTTCAACAAATAACACGAAAAAAAATAATCTTTTTCCCAACACCGATACAGCAACCTGTGTATACCTGGAGTGTTTTGGGTATACGCATGGGGGAGTGTGTGTGAGTGGGGTGTCCCCCTACCACTGGTGGTGGGACCGGGGTCCTTCCCGTGAAAAGTTTTGAAAAATTGAACCCAAAATAAGTAGTTTTGAGCGACTTAGAAACGTATTTTGAAGCTATTCTACTTTTCCAGAGTCATTCGTTTTTCTTTGATTTATTGAATATTTACCGGGGTTGAGCGGGTTGGTCTACCTTTTACCCTAACCCCACTACGGCTTCACTTATTATTGAATTTTTTGCATTTTTAGCTTTTTAATTTTTCCGACACCAAACTCTGAATTAGACGCACGGGCGTATTGTAGTATGCCCAGGTACGCCCCTGGCTACATGTCATTTTAATACGTCACACCTGCAAACTTTTAACATAACCTTTAACCTCGCCAAGGAGACAGACACTGTTCAATCTTGGCGACTCTCAGGACCTTCAATCCTTTGATTTTATATATTGTATGGTTCTTGGTTTCAAGAATCTCATTACTCAGTGAGAGATACAAACAGTTTAAAAGCTGTTTCTCACAGCAATGTAATGGCCTAGGCAGTTCTCAGAACTCCCTGAGTTGCATCCTAATGGCATGACGTGATGTCATAATACAAGGATGTGATGTCATAATATCAGAAAGAGGTGTCATGGTAGAAACAACCAAAAGAAAATATGAATGAAGCATTCTGATTGGTTCAGTGAGTAGTTGGACCAACTAAATCATATATATATATTCATATTAAATATTATTTTATTTCATCAAAGTTACCTATCAAGTCAACAGCAATGGAATCAACATAGTCAATGCATTATAATTAGGTCGGTATGGAGGAATGGCAATTAAAACACAACCAAATGTAAATTATAACAAATAGTATCAAATGTAACTTGTCCTATTGATGCTGCCTTGTTGGTTAGAGATTAGATCATGGCGGGGATTTCTTTATTTACACTGTCCTGTTTCAATGGGATGACAATAGGTTAAAGTGTGAGGTTTGGTGCACCCTAGAACCGGTTTAAACCCCCAGTGGCCTTTATTGCCACTGACCGTTCCAAGGCGGTAGCCCTATTGTCAACCCTTTTGTGTTTGTGATGTCGTTTGTATTTTTTATTACTTTTGCCTTCTCGTTTGTCTGTTTGCGTGTTTGTTTTTGTGTTTTGTGGTTGACTTTCGTCCTTGAATGCTGCTTTCCCTGTCCGATATTTTTATCTTTCTTTGTAGCAAGGTAAGGAAAAAATGTCTCTAAGTAGACTCTGAACATAGTCTAAACAGTCAACATAATACATGGTCTATATCAAATACGTGATTACACTTCTAGGAATAAGCCCGTTGAAATGGTTCAATATGAGCTGATGCTTATCATCAGGGCTAATTAGCCCTTTATTACAGTTATAAAGTCATAAATCGCACAAGCCGCAGTGACCAAATGCGGCTTCATAGACAAATTGTTGCTATCCCTATGAGTATTAACTGTGCACAGCTTGACGCAGATTTGTTTTTATATTGCTATGAAAGAGATTTCATGTTGAGTCTTTCACCAGATACCCAGGCAGATGTTACTGAAGCCTTTAATGACACCTCTCGGTATCTGGATGACACATTAAACATTGACAACCCTTTCTTTCCAATTATGGTTAATAATATGTATCCTAAATAACTTCAGCTTAACAAGCCTAATATTTCTGATAATAACGCTTCTTTTCTTGATTTAAATCTCTCTATTGAAAATGATGAAATTATTAGCAAAATCTATGACAAGAGAGATGATTTTAATTTTGACATTGTTAATTATCCCCACTTAGATGGGGATGTTCCCCAAGCAACTTCTTATGGGGTATATGTGTCTCAACTTATTCTTTTTTCAAGAGCTTGTATATGAGTTGAAGACTTTAATATTCGTAATCTTTGTATAACTAAAAAGCTACTCGATTAGGGTTACCGTTACCATAAACTTCGTAAAACCTTTGCAAAATTTTACTATCGTAACCCTGATCATCTTTTCAAATATAAAAGCAATTTAAGGACTCTTCTGCGACAAGGACTATCACAACCTGACTTCTATGGTGATGTGATTTACAAACTTCGTAAGATTCTTGGTCATGATCACTTTCATACTATCTTTGTTAAACTTGTTAAAAGGTTTATCAAAAGAGGTTATGACCCTATCATTTTGCAACGTACTGCATGCTTGGTCGTGGACCCTTTTACAGTTCGCCACTACGCTTTCCTCTTTAATTGTACGATGACCGGACAGGCTGTGGACCCTATGATGACGCCTACCTAAAGCCCATTAGGACGGTGGCTTTTGATGTTTGTCCGCGGTCTTGTCTTGCCGTGACCTCAATGGTTTATTCTCTTGTTGCTCTGGCTTCTGCCAAGTCATCGAGTACCTTCATTGTGGCTTTCTAGACTTTTTTTTTTTTTTGTATTTATATATACACGAGCATCTAGGTATTTTACTTATATTGCCTTTTAGCGCTGCCTTGCTTGTTAGAGGATATTTCATGGCGGAGATTTCTTTATTTACACTGTCCCGTTTAATTGAGATGACAATAGGATAAGTGTGACGTTTGGTGCACCCTAGAACCTGGTTTAAACCCCAAGTGACCTTTTTGGCCACTGACAGTTCCAAGGCGGAAGCCCTATTGTCAACCCTTTTGTGTTTGTGATGTCGTTTGCATTTTTTATTACTTTTGCCTTCTCGTTTGTCTGTTTGCGTGTTTGTTTTTGTGTTTTGTGGTTGACTGTCGTCATTAAATGCTACTTTCCCTGTCCGATTTTTATATATTTCCTTTTTTCATGTGTGGTTATATTGTCCTGTATCAACAGCTGTTGCTTGTTTCATCAAAACTGTCGAAAAGAAAATGTGCTTGGTTAGATGTACATGTACAAATACATGTTGTGTATAAATATCGACAATTATTGAAACGGAAAGATGCTTTGTGTTTGATTGCACTAACGTTTTAGAAATGAAGAGCTTATATTTGAATGGTTTATTATTTATCATGACTGAATACTGATGTAGGTATACTTCTGATTTTACCGACATCCATGTATTACTTTCAGTGTGAAAGTCGACGATTACTTATCAATCTTCTAATGTATATATATATCATACCAAAAAAAAGGGTAAAAATATAACAAAACAAATGCAACTTATTCTGCTTCTTTCACGCCCCTTTAACACGACAAAGGATCTAGACAGTAAATCCTCTTCGACCAACCTACGCCGCTCAGTACTTTCAGTACTTTGATTTATTTTTTTATCAATTGTTTTTGATTTTTTGATTTTTTTGATTTCTTTTTTCATAAGAAACCTTTGTTATTTTTTCTTTAATTGGGAGCTTAGGGGCTAATAAATCATTCTAGATTTTAAAATCCTCATTACCCAATGTCAAGTAAAAACTCAATCAGTTCTGAGAATGTATTGCGTTTCTCCACCTCATTAAATTAACAGATTTCATTGGTCCAATTACTCACTGAACCAATCAGAATGCTTCATTTATATTTTCTTTTGGATGTTTCTACCATGACACCACTTTCTGATATTATGACATCACATCCTGGTATTATCACGTCACGTCATGCCATTATGATGCAACTCAGTGAGTTCTGAGAACTGACAGGGCCTTTAAGTTGCTGTGAGAAACAGATTAAGACTGTTTGTATCTCTCACTGAGTAATGAGATTCTTGAAACCAGGAACCACAAAATTCTAAATATAAATTAATTCTAAAATGATTTAATAGACTTATTTGAATGCAAAGAGTGAGACATTACAGACATGAACATATTGATATAGAGATACCGACATGAATATATTGATATAGAGATACCGACACGGACATATTGATATAGAGATACCGACATGAACATACTGATATAGAGATACCGACATGAACATACTGATATAGAATGAATGAATTAATGAATGGTGCTTTACGGCACATCGACACATAAATAGGTCATAGTGTGCGCAAAAACCGACGAAAGATGAAGAAATTAAGTAGTAATTAAAAATTAATGCAAATATATCAAGATAAAACTATTAAAAAATAAGGGGTGATATGGTAGTAATATACAAATGAGATATAGGGTCCTATAGAAACTACAGCGTCCAAACGCAATGGCATCGTAGGTCCGCACTGTACTGCAAACAAGGACATGATAATACAATGAAAGAGACAAAAAACAACAGAAAGGGTGGTGAAGACAGGGTTACCGACTTGAAAGGGTCAGTAGGCAATAAGGCCTACTGGTTAGCTTGAATCGATTTTATATGCGCACAATCCTCGCTATTATCCTGTTTTCAGCGCCCAAATAGACAAGACAGTGTAAACAAAACTACATCCCATCGAAATAATTCCCTAACAATAAAATCCACATCCAGAGAAACTAACTAAAGAAACACATACAAAATAATAAACATCTCAAGATGTATCCAGAATCGTACTGAACAACCATACACTATATATGTAAATCAACAAATGTAATGCCCGTCAATGGGTATATAAACAAGTAAATATATATAAAAACACATTATAATGATTTATATATCCTAATTTCTTTGAGGAAATTTAAAACAAGACTTAAATCTATAGTATCATATAACTCTTTCATAGTATCAACAGTGTAGTACCTTTGACGCATATGATCAAAGTCTACACGTTCAAACAAGATGTGTTTAACCGTTCACGGTGCAAAGCAGGATATACATTCTGGTAATTGCTCAGCTTGTAATAAATATGAATGAGTATAACGTGTATGCCCTATCCTGCACCAGGCTAGGACAACTTCTTCTCGACGAATGGGTCTACTAGAAGAACGCCATTCTCCAAGTAACGGTTTAATTGAATGGAGTTTTTTGTTAATTAACAAATCCCAAGCGGCTTGCCAAGAGTTACGAATAAAGTGTTAATACAACTTTTAAAATCAGTATAAGGTAATTTAGCATTATATATATGTATAACTAATGCTGCTTTAGCAGCATTATCAGCTCTATCATTACCACGTATTCCTACATGGCTTGGAAGCCAGCAGAAAATAATAACATTATCAACTATAAGAGAATTGTACTTTTCTAAAAGCTGAAGCACAACTGGGTTATCATGTTTCATATTACTCAGTGTTTGAAGAGATGAAAGGGAATCAGAAAAGATTACATATGGTCATCATCAGATTTTTGAATATAATTTAAGGCAAGTTCAATTGCCTTGTTTAGCTGAAAAGATAGAGGTCTTGTCAGGCAGGCGGCTCTTTATGCTGTGTTTGTGAACAACAGCTGCTGCAGCTAATTTATCTCCATCTTTAGAACCATCTGTGTATATATGTTGAAAGTTACTGTATTTCGATTTATTTTCATTAAATTTGCCCGTCTATGAGACAGTGATGGTTCATTAGCTTCAACATATAGACTTTCGGTTGGTGATGTACGAAAGGCACCTGAGGCGAGTCGCAATCTTTGATTATGTATAGGATCTAGCATCTGCAAGTACGACTTGCGAGTCGATACATATACTATTGAGCCGTAGTCCAACTTGGATCTGATACGAGATCTATAAAGTTGTAAAAGTACTTTACGGTCTGCTCCCCAAGTATTTAATGTGTGGTATAAACGTTAATTTACACAAGGATTGATGCATTTAACTATACTGTTAATTTTTATATTAAAAATGGTGACAGAGAGTATGCTGCCCTGTGGCACACCCATCTCCTGTTGATGAATGTCAGAGAGGGTTTAATCCATTCGGACACGAAACTGTCTATCATCTAAAAAATTCTCAATAAATTATGCTAATCGGCCTTTAAGACCAAGGTCATAAAGATCATTCATGATACCGCACTTCCATGCAGTAGCATAGGCTTTCTCCAAGTCAAAAAATACAGCGACTAGGTATTCTTTACGATTGGCGCCGGAATCCACTTTGATACTTTGTTATCAGCTTGTTGGATTCCAGGTACCAAACGAGTCTCTCATTAATCATTCTTTCCATGGTTTTACATATACAACTCGTTAAAGCACTAGGGCGATAATTTATTGGGTCCGTATGATCCTTTCCAGGTTTGGGGACTGGAATAACGATTGCTTCCCGCCAAGAATCGGGGAAGTTTCCGGTCACTCAGACCATATTACAAATATCAAGAAGTGTAGAGAGACAGGTTTCAGGAAAATGTTTTAATAATTGATAATGGATATCATCAGGACCAGCTGATTTATCATGAGCCTTTTTAAGGGATTCTCGAAGTTCTTTGAGAGTGAACAGTTTATTGTATTTCTCCAAATGTGTCGATTTGAAATTCAGCTTCTTCTGTTCTGTTAGTTTCTTAATTTTTAGAAAATTTGGTTGACAATTTTCAGAAGAAGAGTTTTTAGAAAAAGGTTCTGCCAAAATGTTTGTAATATCTTTGACAGATGTAATATCTTCATTACGCAACTAGAATTATCTTTACCGTTTATTTTCCGGACCATGTCTTACGTCTTCTAAGAGATGAGCGAGAGTTCAGCCTAGACACATAATATCTCCAGGATTTCCTCTTGCTATCCTTAATAGTACGACGGGCTTTCGCACGAAAAACTCGAAAAGTGTCTAAATTATTGTGAGTTGGCCGCAAGTTAAAAGCATTCAATGCAGCTTTACGATCGCTGACCGCCTGTTTGCGGTCATCATCGTACCATGATTTATGTGGGCGTTTTGGAATTGCCGAGGTTTTTGGAATAGTTTGATCAGCTATATCATGAAGGGTTTTAGTAAAAGAGCAGTTGCGTCTTCGACATCCTCGAACACGGAAGGGTTTAACTGTTCTTCACAAAGGGATAGAAACGTATCCCAATCAGCTTTGCGAAGTTTCCATCATTGCATTTTTTCGAGAAGTGGAGGACCGATATTTTCAAGAAATAATGGGAAGATAGGTCGTCACCGTCACACCACGAAAAATCCATCAATAGCGTTGTATCGCATATTGTTAAGTCAATTGAAGAATGAGAGACTGTAGCTGGATGTAAATAAGTATGTGATTTGATTTCATTAAAAAGACACAAATTATTTTTGGCTCAGAAGTTCTCAACTTTCTTGCCTTTATCGTTTATAAACTTACAACCCCAAATGTAGTTGTGTGCATTAAAATCACTCAAGAGAATAAAAGGTGATGGTAATTGTTCGACGAGGTGATTTAGATTGTTAAGGTCTAGTGAAGAACTGGGCGGTAAATATAAGGAGCATATTGTTACAACTTTGTGTATCGTAACACTGACCGCAACAGCTTGCAAACCTGTTTTCAATGCAACAGTTCTGTGAAGAATGTTTCGATTCACAACTTCCAGAAGTTTATCACCTGTATCACAAATAAAGTTATACAATGAATAGTTTTTAAAAGATAACTTATCACTAGTCTTCAAGAAAGTTTCTTGAAGACAAAATGCAACAGGGTTGTGTTTATTTAAAAGTAAGCTGAATTCATCGTAATTAGGGTTTAAACCTCGGCAGTTCCATTGAATGACCTTATCTGATTTTGATGTCACTAAGGCTGAAGTACGGTTTTACGGCCTTTGCGTTTGGCAGACTTGGAGACTTTGGAGACTTTGGGAGTTCCAGATGTGTTGGATCATCAGCCGCCATCTCCAAGTCTCCAAATCTGTTGTGCAGTACAATCGGATCATCAGATCCTTTTGACTGCTTCCCTAACCCGGGAGTTTTTTTGTCTTGCTGTCACGTCCGTGGCCCGTGCAGCAGTTCTGCTTGGTGAGTTCGTCGGATTTGACGAATCTTTGGAAGAGTTCGTCGGGTTTGGTGGACTCTTTGTTGCACCAGAGTCCGTCGATTTCGTAATAGATGAAGTCGATGCAGTAGATGCAGTAGATGTAGCAGTTGTTGGGGATATAGTGAAGGAGTTTTAGGCTTGGAAGACACAAGAGGTTTGGTAGCCACATGAGGCTTATTTAAAAGGACCACAGTTTGTGAGGCTGAAGATGTTTTAGAGCAATTCTGAACAGAGAGTGGAATAGTAGTAAACTTGTCGGAGTCTAATGTCCAAGTCAACACGGTCTGCGCTGCGACCGACCTGGTAGCTGGTTTCTCATATGATTTGCCAGATGCAGTGGGCGGATACTGATATAGAGATACCGACATGAAGATACTGATATAGAGATACCGACCTGGAGCGGAGAGTGGCAGACATAAACAAGAGCACAAACCTCACCACACATACCCATATCAGTCACAAAACGGAACAGTGTTAATAAAGGAATCCCGAAAAGATATTCTCGGGAAATATAAGCAGTCGATATTAGTAGAACTCAAAGATAACCGCATATAGATATAAATATAAAAGAGAAAACTAGAAAACCATTGTACTCAATGAAATATCAGAAACAAGAACACCAAGAGAATACTCCCTTCGAAGCAATACATTTAAAGCTATGATAGTAAACGACTGAAGACATCCGCCCTTTCTAAATGTAGGTCAGCATAGTGTCCACAAACGTTGGTCATCTAACTATAAAGGAGTTTCGATTTGTCCCTTCGCAGAAGAGTTCTTAAACATTTTATACATTTACTTTAAAGTAGATTGTTAAATACTACTATTTTGAAATTACTATAACGGTAGGAACAATGGAGGAGCTTTTAAATTATACAAAGGTAACTAATGTATAAATCTTCAACTTGACTACATGCTCTTGATCACGATTCAGTTAAGCAACATATATTCTTTATTAGTATTTATGAGCTTTTAAATTATACAAAGGTAACTAATGTATAAATCGTCAACTTGACTACATGCTCTTGATCACGATTCAGTTAGGCAACATATATTCTTTATTAGTATTTATGATATTTTTTCTAGGCTAATGGTCAATTTGTATACATAGCAGTGGACGTTTTGTCTGTTATTAGATAAATCGCAGTCAAAACATGTACAAGCATGCATAAAACATACGTAATTAAGTAAACATGTATGTATTAAATAAGCTGATTTTAATGCTGCATACACACGTTGTTCGTCGTTTGTGTCTGTACGATGATCTTGTTATAAATGACCTGCAAACCTACTGTAAGGTTATATCCGGCTTAATTATGGCTCTGCCATATTTCATACTGTATTCAGACGATTTAAATGATACAGTAAATGTTACAGCGTCTTCTAACGAAAATCGTTCTTCGTTTAGTGAGTATATTTGCACCGTAAATACAAGCGCTGTAGATGTCATAAATAATACCACCACAGAATTAACACTTGTGACGAGCAATCTTTCACAAAAAACAGTTGCGTTTACCCTATTGTGCCTCGGCATGACTTTGCAGGGAGTTGAGAAATCTCCATGTTCCCCTTACTCTACCCAGTATATCGATGACAATGTAGACAAACAGAAAATGGGCTTCTGCAGGGGTAAGTGCCTTTAAACATGTGCTGAAAGATGAAGTAATACAATTTCAACATTTGCCTCTGAATACAGGTCTTTATCATACATATAAAGCCGGTACTAGGGCGCGTGAGTGGTACTGCTTTTTATATCAACTTTCATGAATACAATCACTACAATCGAGTTTGCTTCTATCTTCTATTGTTTGTGTTTCTTGCTTCCAAGGATCCTATTTTCAGTAAATCCTGTTTTTAGCCTACGTTTAAGCCTGTTAGTTTCAATTTCCTATAATATTTCGTAGACATCGCTTTATTAACATTGCAGAACATATTCTAGAACGCGATGAATACATTAATTTACAAATGAAAACAATTTAAACGCTACATATTCTACATAATACTATTTAAAATAGTCAATGTACATAAACAAAACAAGATTAGATCATATATTATATCGGTGAATCTAGGTTAGCCTATATTACATATACACTCAAGTGATATGAAAACGCAACACGGAAATTTCCGCTATATATTGTATATACTGCACACTTAATTGCACATACTATTCCAAAGAAATCCCAATATTTTTTTAAAAAAGAAAGTTGCAGTTCACTAGAGAAAGGACACAACTGTGATGTTGTAGACGTTTTAATCACACTACACTTTGTAACAAGAACTTCATAAATGTTGAAGTAGCTCTTTGAAAAATTGAGCTAGTTCAGTACTGTATTTAACGTAAATAGTTTGCAAAATGTTGCATCCTAAGTTTGCTCACATGATTGAGCCAAACGCGTACTCTGTGAATAATGAAACATTGAAGGAATACTATTTGCTGTATTATTTGTTGTTTTAGTATTTTTTCCAAAAGGAAAAGTCTTACGTAGCCATGTACCATTCTATTAAAAGCAGCATATTGTACATACAATATATAGCGGAAATTCCCGTGTTGCGTTTTCATATCACTTGAGTGTATGTTATTGTTTTTTCCTTGTATAAATTTAAATAATGAATACTGAAAAGTGGATCTCTTGGAAGCAACAACCACAAACAAGAGAGATTTCGGTTTCATTGAATCTGTTCATGACAGGTTAGTTGATAAAGCGACACTTAAAATGTTTTACAGCAAATTCAGAAGGTTTCCGAAGGAGTTTAAAGGCCCAACTGCCGTATAAAAGCCACTAAATGGAGCTGGGGCAGGTTTTCCATTTTAATTTAGACATGGTAACATCAGGGAGACTTTTTTCAAAAAATTCAATATTTGACACAGAAGTAAACTGATATTAAACAAGTGTATTGGTAAAAACATATTTGTGAAAAAGCATTTCTTATTCCTAGTTTCAAGTTTTTTTTAAACCCAACGGACAGAAATTTGAAAATATAGGGGAGGAGCCTGTGGGGTTATGAACTGAGAAGTGTACACAACTACACTTGGTAGTGTTTACAGCAGACGACAGACACTCAGCGTTATGGCTAAGAGATAGACAGAAGTTATAATTGTGTGTAAACCTCTGTAGCAGAGTACTCCGAAATGGGATGTTTGTATCTGTGACTATTCATGTGGTCCAGATAACAAACCATCCCTACCATGTTCACATCAGAATCAAAAACATGACTATGCATCCCACCCATGAAAATTGAACATTCCCTCCTCAGGCTCAGTGATGTATGACTATATACAATGTAATTCCTTATCTTATTATCTCCATCATCCATTCCTAAACAATAATTTGTACAGTTATGATTTATTTTGTATGTATATTCCCAACACAATGTCATCCTAACATACATGTCCAAATTATACGCATATCTTGTGTACTGTAGTATATATACACTGTTTCTCCAGACCAACTATAATTGGCAATTCATTTTCATTTAACACTGATAACTTGAAATATTTGCTTGCAGTGTAAAGTTCTGTTTAGTCATCAGATTACATTTGCAAAAGTTCATAGCAATTCTTTTTTATATTATACACAGTGCAGTGGATATTAGAGATGAAAATAAAAAGGTAAAACATGAATTAATAATACTAAAAAAAACTAACACAGTTCCAATAAAATAAGCAGAAATTATATACTAGTAGTTTGAATTGAAAAACTATACTCCTTACTGATTTGTAAGTACAAATTGTATGTCGTCTGCAAACTCTACATCCAGTGAGAGTTGTTTACATATTGTGTTATTTTTAGAGTCATTCATTGTAACTGACAGGCCAATATAGCTGGTGTAAATGATAAGACACACCTCCAATTTCTCCCTGCCAGGTTAGGGAATGTTGACCCTTTAAGTGAACTCTAAAGCTGTATCAAAGTCGAACAGGAAATGTAGTATTCACAGAACACCGTTATTCAAAAACACGTTCAGGACTTGCAACAATTACACGTTTAAATAGAAGCAAATTATGTGACACATCAGACATAAACGGGTTGACAATAAGGAACCGCACTGGAACGGTCAGTGGCAAAATGAATGCTGGTGATCTAACCAAGGTTCCAAGGTGCACCAAAAGTAGATATAAACATCGAACGGGAAAATGTCATACAATCCATGTGGGATGAAAAGATAACAATATTGATTGTATGTACGGTCAACCTCAACCTTACCCTACTGTCATCCCAACCATACAAGACAGTGTAAATATAGAATCCACACCAGACTATATCATCTAACTAACTAACTTGACAACATTACTAGGAAAAATAATTATAACTCAAAGATGATCATGTATTACTACTAACATTCTCATTGACAAGCTCGGTTATAGAAACTGAGACCACATTACAGTTTTTCTTTGAATATAAATGTTATTTTGAATACTATATAAGGTATAGCCATATACCACTTCGTACTTTACTTTGATGAAGAACAAAACAGAGTAGATATCAAGCTATACTAAATACAGACCTTGTTGATAGTTCTTTATTATGCTGAGTACAAAATAAAACCAAAACACAAATAATATCAAACCAGATTCTATGTTTGTAACACTGTTATGTTTGTGATATCGCATAATATCGCATAATTTGCTTTCCCCTTGAATTGTTGTTTGTTTTGCGTGCATGTTGTTGGTTGACTGTGTCCTGACTGTGAAGGCTCAAGGTGATCTATTGGGAGTGTTTGTACCGCACAGGTACAAGTGTGTCCTGCATCTGTACACTGTACCGCATACATGTATCTGGTTACTACGGTAACCGTATTAATCCTGGTACTCGCGTTTTCACGCCCAATTTGATATTTAATAACATGAAGTAAATTTGTTACATGTACAATTTTATAACTTAGTAATAATTAATAAAAAATGACTAATTTCACGTTATTAATAATAAATGAAAATGACTAATTTCACGTTAATGAGCTATTACAAAATATGTACATCCAAACTTCTGATGTACTAAATTCGTACAATAACAATTTTTTATATATTGATTTTTATGCACTTTTTATTGTGTTTGAATGTATGTGTATGTACTTATTTGTTCATGATATAGATATGATTATATATAATACATCAACCATAACACTCATATAGTTATATATGTTCAGTCACCTTATCCGTGAAATTTTAAATGAAAGTTATGACGTGTTCATGTGTTTTGTTTCTATTTTTTGTTCTCTAAAAAGAAGTAAACATTATAACAGTGTTTATTTTTGCATCTGATATTTGTTCATACATTTATGTGCGAATCTTGCTACGTCTGTTAAAAAATGTATATGTATATATTGTATGATTATATGGGTATATGGCTTACTGATTTTGGAATAAGTGGTTCTTCTTCTCTTTATAATATTGTTTATGCATACAACGTCAAATTAATAATATGTTACATAAGTTAAATGTGTTGCATGCACATTTGTAGATTTTAAAAAATAATAATAATAAAATGACTTAATCAACTAGTTTAGTGTTAATGATCTAGAAAAGTAAATTCGTATATTAGCAGTAGTATATCATTTTCAGTGTGTTGTTGTTTTTTTTCTCGCGTTGACCACATTTTAACATAGAGAAAATGTATTGTATTAAACATTGTATATCATAGTAATACTTAAAATGTGTTTGTGAGGGTGTACTGCATTACTTATAGTTTACAATGTATATTTCATTTTTCAACGATTATTATTTAAACTAAATTTAAAAATAAAACTAATAATTAAATGTGTGCGGAATTGAGATAACAACTTCAGGAAAAGAGTAACATTGATGTCCCGTAGTGCTTTTTGCTTCAATAAATTATATTATAAACCATCCGTTTTTTTCGGCAAAAAAGGAATCATTTCTGTTTGTAAATATAACAGAATTGTGCTCAAGAATGAATCACTTCTGAGATTTATTTTAGGATTAAAGCAGGGAGTAATTACTCCTGATTAAAGTGATGATCAAATGGAATTGAATAGCTATTATTCTTTCTTTCCTTTTTATCTTGAAATGTCGGTTATTAAATATTTTCTTCTCCAATCATATTTTATATATCAACATGACTATTTAGTCAATCTTCCATGCGCTATAGCTACACATATTTCGTATATTCTAACAAGGATCGATACTATCCAATCAACACTAATTAACACTAATTAATAGTTATTGGCCACTAATTATCTGACGTTCGTTACTCATTATCGCATATTACCGTATAATTATCTCATTAACACTTTTGAATGCACCGTATTTAAAAACTAGTGTAGCCGTTCACATATTATGAAATATAAATTGGTGAACATGTACTAATATTGTTATTGTGTTTAATGAACGATTTGTTAATGGTGAATTTCAAATTATGTTCGATGAATTAGATGAGAATATCAGAAATGATGAAATAGTAAAGGCGGTTAACCAACATAAAACTAGCAAGAGCCCCGGACCTGACTATTTGTTAAACGAGTATTTTATTAATGGCATGGACATTTTATTACCATATGTGTCAGCTTTATTCAATAATATTTTAAAAACAGGTATATTCCCCGAGTCTTGGTCGGAAGGTTTTATAATCCCACTACATAAAAAAGGTTCTATTAATAGTACTGATAACTATAGAGGGATTACCTTATTGAGTATTTTAGGCAAGTTATTTACCCGCGTTTTAAATAATAGATTAAATAATTGGGCAGAATGTTACAACGTATATATTGAGGCACAAGCAGGATTTAGAAGTGGCATGAGCACAACTGATAATATTTTTGTTTTACATGGTTTAATTACACACATGATTAATGTAGGAAAGAAAATGTACTGCAGTTTTATAGATTTTAGCAAAGCTTTTGATTATGTAGAAAGAAATAAGAGGTAAAATGTTAACTGTTATCAGATGCATTTACGAAAGCTTAAAGTCACGAGTCAAATATAATAACATGTTAAGTAACGAATTTTCATGTATGCTCGGTGTGCGTCAAGGAGAATGTTTGTCCCCGTTTCTTTTTGCTATGTTTTTAAATGATATAGAAGAACATTTTATGTTAAATGGATTTGATGGCATTGATATGTATATGACGAAAATTTTCATTTTGCTTTACGCTGATGATATAGTTATTTTTTCTGAAACACCTGAAGGTCTTCAAAAGGGTCTTGATATATTATATGATTATTGTCAGAGATGGAAACTAAAAGTTAATGTTAATAAAACCAAAGTAATTATTTTTAGAAAAACGGGAATGTTACCCAGAAATTTAAATTTTGTTTTTAATGGTGTGAATCTAGAAATAGTCAAAACGTTTTCATACCTTGGCATAGTTTTTTTCACAAGGTGGATCTTTTAGCGAAACACAAATTACCTTAGCTGGTAAAGCACAGAAGGCTATTTTTAAACTAAGCAAACTTTTGATGAAATTTTCAGATATTTCGATTAAACATAGATAGGAGCTTTTTGACAAACTTATTTTACCTATATTAACCTATTCTTGCGAAGTTTGGGGCTTTCATAATTCTCAGAATATTGAACGTATTCATACATTATATTGTAAACATATTTTACGAATTAAACGTTCTACCCAAAATGATTTTGTATACGGTGTCCTGGGTAGATTTAGTATGACAAGCATTAGATATTATAGAATAATCAAGTATTGGTTTAAAATTGTACAAAGGAATGATACTAAGTATTGTAAATGTGTATATAACATGTTAATGCGTGATAGTGAACAATACCCAAATAAAGTGTCATGGGTTACTCTCGTCCATAAGCTGTTGTCCTCCATGGGTTTTCATTATGTATGGCTCGCTCAGGGTGTAGGAAATGTTGAAACTTTCCTTCATACTTTTAAGCAACGCCTTTATGATAATGATTTTCAGCTTTGGCATGAACGTGTAGAAAATTCATCCAGAGCGTTATTTTTCAGAGAAATAGTATCTTTTAACTACCAGTTCTTTCTTCAATGTGTAAATATTCCAAAATTTAGAATTGCAATGACTAGGTTAATTGTTTCATCGCATAGTCTAAAAATTGAATCAGGTAGATGGCACAGACCACATAGTATTCCCCGTGACGAAAGAAAATGTATTACGTGTAATAAGCTTGAAGATGAGTATCATTTTATTTTAGAATGTTCTTTATTTAAAGACATACGTAAAATACTCATAAAAAGGTATTTCTGGACAAGACCAAGTATGTGTAAGCTAAAACAGCTATTTAGTAGCGAAAATAAAAATGTCATCAGAAATTTAAGTATGTATATCTTCAAATGTTTTGAAGTAAAGAAACAGATTATTTAACCATATAATTAAAATCTTCTTGATCCATTTTTGACATCCAATTAATGTAACTTTGTTTTATTTATCATATATGCATGTTATTTAAGTCGTATATAATTGTAAATATGTAGGTAATTACATTTCCAACTTTAAAGTGTTATAACTACAGTTGTTTTTATATTAAACTTATTTTGAATGGTGTCATTAGTTTGCAAGTATAGCTAACATAAATACTATTTACAGCGTTAATTACCCATGCGGTGCCGTACGGATGCAGTGAGCGCGTTAGGTATGGACAGACCAAATAACCAATTCTGCTGCATTTGTGGGGCACTACCACCTTGGGATTGTTATATTAATTCTGTTCGAAATGTTTGCAATACGTTGTAACATCACAACAGTATCACCTTCTCCGTTATTTCTATTAATTAGGAATACAAATAATATAATATATTTATAGCAGAAAAATGTTAATGTAAATACTTAGAACTGTAAATGTGTTTATTGCTATGTTATATGTTCTATGTATATATGCATTTGTATCATTCACGGGCCTATGGCCTATTGATTTATGAATAAAATCTTCTTCTTCTTCTTCTTCTTTAAATTATCTTTATAAGAATGTATGTTTATTTGATGAACAACTATGTAAAAGTTTAAGTCAATATAATTTCTTCTTCTCTACAAGAAAAAAAATATAGCGCGAAATAACTAAAGCATAGACTAAGTATAACAATCATACAGAGAATATATGTCTGCATACAGATGATATTATATTATTCGGTAATACTTACGGTAAGTGTATATGAATGTATAGTTTCCAGTTGGAGACAACACATAAATTGCATTTTCAAAATGTACAGACTGGTTTACCATACATGATTGGCTGCCATTAAATTTGTTTATTCCCCAAACCATAAATATTCATGCGTAAACACGTAAACATCTGTTTTATTAATTACTAAGCCATCGTTGCAAAACTAGAATTAAACCATCTCAAAGTATATACAAAACAACTTGGATAATTGACTTTATATGAAAAGAAAATGGGTGTCGTTAAATCATGATTTTGAGTTCCGCTCGAGTCACATAATGGATGGACGGTGGTTCTACTCAGTTCAGGAATACGATTTACACATCCCTATAATCATTTGATTATGAGCTGAACCAGTTCAGAATATATTAGTCTTGTCCATACCTACATCATGATACAAAATATATATACGTAATAGTTGCAATACATAATTAAATCAAGTTAATTATTAGTCAGTATAGTAGTGTAATTCATCACAGTTAAGAAGAGTTGAATAAGTTCTGTTCTGTTCTTATTATTCATTAAGATTCCAGAAGGCCTAATATCGATCGATCATCAAATTATACTGTGCGTGATTATAGTTAATTAGTTGATTACCCTCTAATAAATTGTTCATTATCGTAATTATTGCTAGTGCCAGACCCTGTTTTGCATTGGTTTACTCGTTCACGCGTGTATCCTACTGGTGTCTTTGGTATAAAAGTTAAGTTTTTTATACTCCGGCTATATCAACATTCAAGATGTTAACATATATACTTGGTCATAGTTATATTAGACGTTTGATAGAGGACAACGCCGATCGTGCGTGTACTCACTCAAACCGGCAATATTTTCATGAGAGTGGTGGGACGATAGAAGGTTTCATGACGACAGAAGTTTGGTTGGGTTTTATGAAAGTTTGCCAAGTACAGCATATTTCTCCAACGATTGTAACAACGCGGGACCAGTAACGTGTCCCAGTTCCATATTTGCCGCCTACACGCTTCTGATTTTAGGCGTGTGTCGCAGCTGTCCAAGGTCACAGATCGTGTTAGGGAGCGTTTTCCCAAGCTATCAGCGCACGGCGTACGGGTATACAGGCCCCCTATAGGACAAGCCCGATGGTGGTCGAGGGAAGCGCTTAAGATTACGTTTGAATAATATGTTGTTAATAGAATGGCCCGGGATATGCGGTCGAATCTCCGTTTTATCATTTGAATTTGCGTCCGATCGCGGGATGATGTTGAATGACGGTATTCATTTGATCCCCAGGGGTCATATGTTGATGATAAAGGCATTGGCCGCCTTTGGGGTAGAGTAGGGAGCCAGTTATTGTAGTTCAGACATGTGAATTATTCAGGTGCAGCTGAATACATAAAGTAAGTCAAAGCTTTTATCTTCGTTGAAAGTTGTGCATATGTATACTTTCTTTAAATTTTAAACTGCTCTTCCTTTATTTCTGCTATTTAGCAGTGCACTCTTGGTATTACGAAAGACGTCATGCATTATGTGTTAATAAACGAGTAGCGTCATGGTTTATACATATCGCTACCCATTTTGCATAAGTATAACGATGCTTACATGATCCTCACATGATACCTTATACATAAAGAAGGCAGCTGACTCTTATATGGCTTTAGAATATGTATATGGTTAACAGACTGTGAATCATGTAGCCGACAATAAGCATGCATTACAACTTCAATTCCTAGGGAACCCGTCTAAAAACTTGGTATAAACACATACTTTTCAATGTTCAAAGCTTGCCGTTTTATTGCCTCAAATGACGTTTTCGTAGAGCAGTCTACTAAAGTGTAGAATGTGGCAATATTTTCAGGATCTGCAAGTCCGGGATTTTTTACGGAGCATAATGAAACTGAATGAAACGCAATTATTGGAATGGAAGAAGTGCAAATCTGTATTTTAATGCAATAATACCTTTTTATGGAATAATACCCATTTATAATGCGGTATTCTCGTAAATACCGCCGTGTTATACACTAGTCGATGTGTTTATTCGCTGCCTATATGGTTTTCATAATTGCACATATTGGTTTATTCGCTGCCTATATGGTTTTCATAATTGCACATGTAATGGTAAGGTAGCAACAGTTTCTTTGAGTTTTTCACTTTGATAACGCAATCTTATAATTACACATGGTAGCAGTGAGACGTCTGTTGTAATGCACACGTAACGCACACGAATCCCTTACATGTGAACACCTGTATTTCTGTGCTGATGTGTACTTCTAGCACGTCGTGCTCCAAAGTTGAATTGTAATCAGTATGTTAGGCAAATCAAGGTATTTGACAGAGAGAAGCGAGATCGCCCACATTGCTTCAAAATGTTTGGTAGGAACAACTGATGTTAAAACTCGGGAAGAATGTGTCTGATAAGAAATAAAAACGGTCGTGGCGTGTTTACGTTAACATTATTTTTTAAATATTGTTTTAACACCCGTGACTTGATATGTCATAATGTTAAACTTCGTTTCCAGTCCCTACCCAGATATATATGCTATTTCCTCTCGGCAGCTATTTTACGCTTGCGTAAAACTTTGCTTGTTATTATATATTATACAAATATAAGCTTTTCTGGTTGGCCTAGAAGTGTGATTAAATAGTTTTGATCATTCTAATGGGAAATATGCCAACCGTGCAAAAGTTCATGACGTGGCCGTGCAATAGTTCATCACGTGGCCGTGCAATAGGACATTTAGCGTTCAATAGTACATCTGTGTCATTGATGCGCTTTATTACAACAGCAAAGCGTCATGTTGTCGCAAGATGACTCTAGTGGTTGGGGCTAACTCAGGAAAGAATCAATGACAGTGAATGCATTTACATAAGTTTAATGCAACTTTTAGATGAAATATGAAAAGACTGTTCTCATGAACGTTTAAGACGTTCTTAGTATTGTCACAAATACTGAATGTGTCGACTGACTATATACGACACTAAAGTGTTGTTAAAGTTATAACAATGCTGATGTTCACTCGAATTATGATCTAGCGTGATAACTGTGATGCGCGAGAGCTCACGAATATGATGATGCGCGAATCCAATGGATGATTGTCATCAAATGCCTTCTATAAGGGTTGATGACGCGATATACTGATGATTAACCTCCAGTGAGGTTGTGGAGGATGTTCCTCCAGTGAGGACTGATAACGGGCCCACCTCGTGTCCCGGGGTTTGTCGATTCTATAACCTGGCCATGTTGCACAGGTACGGGGACCATCTCCACTGCTCGTAAGGTTAGATGTTGATTCTAGTGTCGAATCACCTAAAGGGCTTACACACCCTAAAGGCTTAGCTCCACTCCGGGAGGCTTATCTGCACCGGACGGTTTATCTGCACCGTACGGGTTATCTTCACCGGACGGGTTAGGCTGTAATAATACATACGTTTTAGATGTCGGTTCATAAACACACCAATCTTATATAATTATCATTACACCAGCAAATCGTTATCTAATAAATATATACAAGCCACTCTCTTATTATGATGAGTAGCAATGAATGTATATTCTACAACGCCATGTATTCTTGTCGAACATTTATACTAGTCACTCATCTCATTGTTAACTAATGCATCTAATATACACCGTTATCAATTCAATCGTGTATTACAATCACGGAGTTATACACCAACGTTAACTTGCACCTATTGTACAACGTTATCAAATTAATATTGTTTTACAATTAATGATCAATGACAATAATGACATCTAATAAAGTAACTTCAAAATCATATGCTAGTCTCAAGTTAATGATTGCGAAACAAAAGCTAACCGGATGTCGTAACCGCCAACCAAGATGGCGCCGCCCACTGAATACAAATGTACGATAAAAGTTCATAAAATAAATACTGACCACATATTGCCTGTGAATTTAGCCGGTTCCAACCTCTGCTCAAACAAAGTAACTTTCAATCAATCCCGGCCAGGACTTGAGACCAATGCATTTTATAACCGATGTTCCGCCCAAAACATTATTGCCCACGTTAATTCCGTGACACACGTGGCTAAATCCGCAGTATTTAATTCTACACGAAAGGACCCTTACACAATTTTGCCTTTTAGAGAGATAGACCTATTCTCTTACATTAATTAGCACAAAACTAAACTTATTAAACGGCTCTTCCGGACGCCTTCTGGCGACCTTAAACGGCTTTTCCGGACGCCTTCTGGCGACCACTTAAAATGCACGCTTTTCCGTGTTACCTGAATATATCATGGGCATTGTGAATTGGTTTCAACTGAACAATGGATTAGCGTGTGACTGGCAGGTGCTTACAAGAGCTGTTTACGACCAATACTCTCTTCTCGTGATTATTTTGTGACCGTGAACCAAGAGGAACGAGTGTACTCTAGGTAGAGATTGACATTCAGCGTGCTATAATTGATCTCCGTCACTGGCGCGCTTTTTTAAAACATCAAAGCGTTATGTTACCGTACAATAGTATATTCAGTGTGCAATAGTCGATCCCTGTCACTGGCGCGGTTTTAAAAACAACATGTTGCGTTATGTGACCGTGCAATACTACATTCATCGTGCAATAGTCTATTTCCGTCATTTGCGTGCTTTTTTAAGACAGTAAAGGAAACAAATACCTTTTTTACGTGGCTTTAAATTTCAAATGCCAATTCAATTTTATAAGTAAAAAAAAAAAAACGCTTATTTTTTACGATATTGCTTATAGTTTATGATATATAAAACAACTATGTAAATGCCTTAGAGGTCAATGGTTAGAACTATTTATCCTCAGGAGTGACTATTGACCCTTGAATGATACTATTGCACTCGGCATGCCGTCTCGTGCAATGGTACCCTTCTCGTGTCAGTAGTCACTCCCACTGATAAATATTTCTAACCATTGACCTCTAAGGAATTAAATAGTTTTATAATATTATCAATGAAAGCAGTAAGGTTTTAATATTGAACTCGGTCGTTTTTGGTTGTTAGGATAATTATTTTGATTTAAATATTTTAAATTGTTTCATTTTATTTTTAATATTTATCTTTCCATATAATCAATAGAGCATCGCAGGCTGCGTTCGTCTTTAATCAGAAATCAAGAAAAGTATAACGCATGCGTTATATGTAGACGATTTTTAATAATGGGTTAGTTTGTGGAGATTTTGTTCAAGTCACATACCTGTAGTCTTAAGGTAAATGCATACAATATTCATAATTGTATGCATCTGGTGGATGGCCGTTACACTTATCTTAAGACACTCTGTTCACATGAATTATCATTCATGATTATAACACAACACAAAATTACCCACGTGACCGGCAGTTCTAGTGTTTTTCCGCCATAATTATATTCCTTTTTGGGGCCAATTGTCAACTGAATGTATTTGAAAAATCAGTGGGGTTTTTTTTAATCGTAGTTTAATAAACCATCCATGTCCTATCTGTATATCCCCACACACATAAATACCTTCCGAGATAAATTCAGAGATATGTACTTATCTATCCATAATGGCGTAAAGATATTTTGTATTCAAGTAATGGTTATCTATATTATCTTAAAATATATACTCCTGAAAATAATTTCAGGACCATCCATCCTTTATTTCAATAAGATTAAAGTTTGCATCATCGCAAAAGTTTAAAATGAATACACATTGCATTCCAAAAATGGAAACTGTTTCGTGTTTCTGTATTCTTTAGGAACATTTTACACCAAAAAAATAACTTGAATTGAAAATTGAGATTTTGAAATTTCAATATAATGCTTTTTCTTCACCCAAAAATGTTATTTCGTATTATTTTTATGACTATTGATTCCTTAACAAACATCTGTCACCATTTCTTTAGATTTAATCTTCAGATAAGCGAGCAATGCCAAATGTGCAACTAGGTGTTGAAAATTTACTTAATATTTTGAATGGGATAAATATTCAGCGTTTTTCAAAACTGTTCGGTGTATGCTGTCAAAGATTAGTCAATTTCGGGGAAAGTTGAAATTTTGCCTTCATAGTTCCATTGGAAGTGATTAAAAGTAATGAACATATAAACTAAAAATATTAAAATATTTAGTATTGTTGTTTTAGGGCAAGTGAATGATCGTTTTGGAAATTATCAAAAATCTCGGACTCTTTTTAATTAACAGAACAATGCATATCCACATTGTGTTCTTTTATCTAATGTAAAAGACCTGACAATGCCGAGTTTAATGCAACATTGCCTAGACATTTTGTGTAACTGTTTGAAAATGCTATGTAGTCAAATTTACTGGTAAGCATATGGAAAAATATTCTTGCGGTCCTTACATTATTTTGAGGAGTATATATTTAAATGGAAATTGTCTTGCTTATGCTTGCACATATAAATAAAACTGTAAAGCATGTTATGAATTAATATTTATGACTACATAAAAACTAGCCAGGTAGTCTAGTTTTCCAGACCAAACTATTTCATTAACAATAATGAAATCAAACTGATCAGGGCATACTTTAGTGCTTATGCATGTTATATACTGAAACGAAAATGAAACGCAACTCGGGAATTTTCGCTATATATTGTATGTACAATATGCTGCTGCTAATCGAATGGTATATGGATATGTAAGACCTTTCCCTTCGGAAAAAAAGTCTAAAACAACACATAAACAGCAAACAGTAGTTTCATTATTGACCAAGTACGCGTTTGGCTCAAGCATGTGAGCAAACTTAGGATGCACAATTTTACAAACACCTTTACGTTAAATACAGTACCTGTAATGGCTCAAAGAGGAAATTCAACATTTGTTAATTTCTTGTTACAATGTGTACTGTGATTAAAACTTATACAGCATCACAGTTGTGTCCTTTCTCTAACTAACTGCAACATTTATTTTACAATACATTTTGGTATTTCTTTGCAATATGTGAAAGTAAGTGTGCAGTATATACAACATATAGCGGAAATTCCCGAGTTGTGTTTCTTTTTCAGTTCGGTATATATGAAACTGAAACACATTATGATGGTCTTCTCGGTTTTGAGTGTCACCCGTTCTACCCACATATCGCGTCCAGTTTAAAGGGACAAGACAATCTTGTTGTTTAAAACTCTCGACTACATACTTTGCATATGTGATAATCATTAATATTAACTGTTAGAACAGCTTTTTACATATACGTAACTACTTGTTGATTATATTGCATCAATAGCATATTTAAATCTGTGGTACAATAGAACGTCAATTAAAAGCTCAACATTACAAGAATGTTTACAGTCAGACTGAAACTGGACTTATAAATATGTGGATGCTTATTTTCACGCGTGATGAAACCAAGGTAACTGGTTATTATACAACATATATAGCGGATGAAATAAAGCAAGGGAGAATCACTAATTATAGGGACTTCATTAATACAAATGTGCATTTGTCATTTGTGGATATCTAAAATTCATTTAAAGATAGGCTTAAATATATATTTATAGATAGAAATACTATGAATAGAAACATCGATCAGACGGCGTTGAGAAGGTTTGCAAGGAATTTGGAGGAGGAGTAGGCCCATATCATGTTGCAGCCCGTTGGACAGAGCCCTGATTTTGCCCCGTCCCCGGGGATCGACGCACAATTGGAGTAGGACTGTAAAGAATATTAACACCCAGTACTTTATCATGAACAGAGTCGTGCTACATTATTTTAATTTAATCTGGAACTTTGTTTATTATTATTTATCTAAAGTATATGTAGTTAATATCAATAAAGTATCTGAGAGAAAGTCAAGAATTATAATTGCTTCTCTTAATATCGAAGTTCTGTTAGTGAATATACACTTTGAATGAAACGTAAAAAGTTAGTATTACATATCTTTGCATACATTGTTTGAACAATTACTCATAAACAAAAGCTAACCGAAACAATGTTCAACAATGTGATGGCCTCACTAAACAGTAATTCTTGTGGTATAAAAAGTAGTAGTTTGTTTCGCGGTTTTAAATATGTTGAAGAATAGCTCACAGATATGTTTATTGCTGTTACATATGGGATGAACACACATTGGAAGTGTGGACGCGTCAGTCAGTAGCATTGAGTATCAATGTCCGTAAACCATGAATAGTTCTTATTTATTTTCAAAATGGAGGTTAGCTTGTACATTTATTTTGCATAAATGTACGATATATTTTGCATAAATGTACGTCCAAACAATTCGAAGTAAGCAGTATGACATGTCTTTCAGCATGTCTTACTTTTTTAAATGAGACACAGCACGTGGCATTTTATTGTTATTTAATGAACCTATTCTACCTTTAGAAAATTAATGTCAAAATGCATTACTTAAAATTGCATTTTGTGTAAAAATTACTTTAAGGAAGCCGTCCGTACAGCCGGCGTGACACGGCGAGAAATGATTCCGTCCGTCATCCCCACAAATGGGCAGAAATGATGTAGAGTTGCAATCACACAACGACTCCATCGGGGCAGACCTGAAACAATAAATATATGTTTGTCTTTTTTTTCGAGATATATTGAAGCGGTATAGTTAATGGTCTGTTTTCATTTTTCTCAATCCGACCATATATTCAAACATGATTTGAAAATAGTTAAGGTTTTGTACACATAAAATCGAATTAAGCTAACCAGTAGGCCGTATTGCCTACTGAGTGTAGCCCTGCCTTCATCACTCTTAATGTTGTGTAGTGTCCTCTTTGTGATAATTTAATTTATTTATTTGATTTAGTTATGGTAGAGAGTGGACCTAAGCATTGCATTTGGGTGCTGTGGTTTCTACATAACTATGTTCTCCTTGTTTCAATAACTTACATATATAGAGGATATTTGTTTGTTTTGAGTTAATATAGGATTTATTTGCATCGAGAAGTGAGAAAAAGTTATATTTTCACGAGTGCTTAGAACGAGTGAAAATAATTGAGGTTTCTCACTTCGAGATGAATATAAATCCTATATTCACGACAAACCAACATATATTCTATTTATTATATACTCACAACCTAGAAATGTATGAAGACAAAACATAATGCGCCAAAATAATGACATTAATGACGTCAATAACGTAAACAACGTAAACGACGTCAACAGTTGCATGACGTAATTTTGACTGAAAATACATTACATTTTCACATGTAAAAATATAAACAATGAAAATATAAGGGTTTTTTTTAATCATAAAATCTACTATTTCAAGGGAAAGTATATAATAAAAGGTAATATTTAATATATTCAATCTTATTTTAGTATTATATTTTATTGTTAAAATATAAACATGAAAAATTGTCAAATTTAAACAAAAATAATTGTTTGAAAAGGCTAATCCGATTACTGATATTATGCTGTGTTTCCTTTGAGTGTGTTGACGTATCAGCGTGTAAACAATCAGAAGGCCTAGTCATCGGAATATATATTGATTGAATTGTAACCAGATTTCCGAATTGTGTTAATAACATTTTGACTATTATTTTGCAATGCACCGCTTGTTCGTTTTTTTACCCACTTACAGTTCACCGCTATGCTTTATTCTTTGATTGTGCGGTGACCCGACATCGTGGGAACCCTATGATGACTTCCACCTAAATCCTGAAAGGACGGTAACGTAGATGTTTGTGTTTAATCGTGTAATGTCGTACCATTATTGGTTTATTCTCTTGTTTGTTCGAAGACACAGCTTGGCGGGATTCCTTAACGTACACTGCCCCGCTTTATTGTTGTAACATTAGATTACGATTGAGGTTTGGTACACCCTAGCACCTGGTAACTTAGATGTTTTTGTTTAATCTTGTCGTGTCGTACCATTACTGGTGTATTTTCTTGTTTGTTCGAACACTAGATTACGATTGAGGTTTGGTACACCCTAGCACCTGGTCTATACTCACAGCTGCCTTTTCGCCTCTGATCGTTTCAAGGCAGTACCTATATTGTCACCCATATTATGTTGTGGTGTCATATACTTTGCTTCTATTTTTCCTTGTAATTGTTTGTTTTTTACGAGTTTTTTTGTTGGCTGTTTTCTGTGAATGCTACATTTCCTGTTTGACTTTTTACAAAATGCATCTCATTGATATCATTTATATAATAGTATTAAGCCTATTCATTTACAATAAAATGGACCAAATACCCAATGGTTGTAAGCACTTGACCAATGAACAATAGAGGACGGACTAAGAAACTGAAGGTTGGAACTAAGGTGCAGTGCTTACAAATATTGACAATATTCTCCATTATATTTGGAGTTCGACGTGCCAGTGAGAATGAGTCGATTCTTAAGGATTGCGGGATGTATATATTACTAGTTCTGCCCACCACTAAAAATCGACTATCATGCATAGCCTCAGAAGTGTTGACAATTGTAATTCCGTCATAGTTGTGACGCCTCCACATTGTAGTTAGACTTACATTCCAGTTTCAGTAAATCATGAACAATAACCACTTACTGAATCTAAATTCACCTTCAAAACACCGTCTTATCTGAATACACTTTTACCCTTTAGATCTTTTACTACTATTGACCATTTCCTTTCCTCCTCTTCTGAACTCTGTTATCCCCATTTAACGAAGTGGACATCTTTAATCTCCGTGGAAAGCAAAACATTGGCAAAGCTATCAAAAGGGTGGCAACACCTACAACAACGAACCCCACCCATCAGGCGCCAATAAAGCGTGTATCCGAAGACGGTATATCCGTCTCTGAAATAGAAAAACTTTTTTTTTTAAATATATTCTTCTTCGTCTTATTTTGTCTCGTCGTTCTCGTCTCCTGATCCATCATCATTATCGTCGTATTCATCATCATCATCTGTCCCATGTATGTTCCCATAAAGGGCATCTTCTAATATACAGCTATTTAATTCCTTTTAAGTCAATGGTTAGAACTTTTTATCAGAAGGAGTGACTACTGACCCGAGAAGGGTACTATTGAACGAGGCGGCACGCCGAGTGCAATGGTATACATCACGGGTCAGTAGTCACTCCCGAGGATAAATAATTCTAATCCATTGACTTCTAAGGCATTACATAATTGTTTTATTATATATCATAAAACATAACAGTTTTGATTTTTTACTAATAAAATTAAAAGTTGGAGTGTGAGCCTTGTAAACAATGTATCTGATTCCTTTGTTCATTTAAACAAGCGCGTCACTGACACAGATCGACTATTGTACGGTCACGTGACGCTACGTCACTGATACAGATCGACTATTGTAGGGTCACGTGACGCTGCGTCGCTGACACAGATCGACTATTGTACGGTCACGTGACGCTGCGTCACTGACACAGATCGATGACGCTTTGCTGTTTTTTTTAAAAAAAACGTCAATGACAAAGATGCACTATTGCACGCTAAATTTGATATTGCACGGCCAAGTGATGAACTATTGAACGGTTGGCATATTTCCAATGAGAATGGACAAAACTATTTAATCACACGTGACTGTTTATAGCCCAATGAAAAACGCTAATGTTTTATGATATATATTCTGATAGACCAGAGAGAGTAGCTGTTGAATAATACAGAGATTACGGATCAGGGGCGGATCCAGGATTTCATGATAGTGGGGGCACAATTTTTCCAAAAATGGGTTGACAAGCCAAAAAAAAAAGAGACAAAAAAACACAAACCTTGTGTGCCATTCTTTAAATGGGCGAAAACATCTTTTTTGGCCTTTTTATGTCAGGCGTTAACATACTTGGTCATGTTTTAGAGGGTCGCACGCCGGCTCCGCCCCCTCTGGATCCGCCCATGCGGATGTTAAATTCCTCAACTCGACTACTAGCTCTAGAAATTAGAATAAGTTGAGAAAGAGGTTGCTAGGGGAACATCCCCATCTGAGTGCGGATAACAAACGATGCCAACATTGAAATCATCTCTCTTGTTATAGATTTTGTTTATGATTTCTCCAGATGCAAGTCTGGGAAAGAAGCGACAGTATCAGAAACATTAGCTTTGTTGAATGTGAGTTCGTTGATATAGTAGAAAAGAAGGTATTGTCAATGTAAGGTACCGTGAGGTATCCTTTAAGGTTTCGATTACATCTGTAGCATACGGTTCGCGTGGAATATACAAAATATGACGTCTTATTTAATAAATACTGAAAAGTGGATCCATTGGAAGCAACAAACACAAACAAGAGATAAAAGTAGCTGTCTCAGTTTTATTGCGTATGTTCAGGAGAGGTAATGTGAAGTGCAACACCTCTGACGCATCCTAGCACCGGCTTAAGCGATATTCTACTTTAAAGTCACACATATTAGCATTGATGATCCCAAAGGATCAGAAAGTAATAACACTACTGATTTGTAACTTTTTACGGCCGCCACACAGCACTAATCAAACGCTAGTGTGAATGTCAATAAACACTGAAAAGTGGATTCCTTGGAAGCAGCAAACACAAACAAGAGATAAAAGTAGCAATCTCTGTTGTATTGAGTCTGTTCATGAGAGGTAATGTCGAGTGCAACACCTCATACGCCTCCTAACACCGGTTTACGCGATATTCTACTTTAAGATAAATTGTTGTTAAACAGCCCATCAAAACATTAGTTAGATTAATCAAGCCGGCCAAGAGAAAGGAGCAGGAAACATCGGAATCCGAGAAAAGTGTCCTACTCTTAGTATCGAATATATTCCTTTGGTCATTTAACGTACTCGGCGGATAGACTCCGATAGATGATACCGCCCAGTTTGCAGCACCATCATACCGATGAGGTTATGGAAAGTTTCACACTAATGAAACCCAGTGGGCGACACCTAAGACTCAGTGCAAACATGCGGCGCCCTCATTGCGTTTGGATGATGAGGACTTTAATATTCGTAACATTTGTATAACTAAAACGCTACTCCATCAGGCCTACCGATACGATAAACTTCGTAACAACTTTGCAAAATGATATTATCATAAAAGTAGATATAAAAGTCGAACAGGAAATGTAACATTCAAGGACCACAGGCAACGAAATACACGTATAGAAACAAACGTAACCCTGATCTGCTTTTAAAATATAAAAGTAATTTAAGAATTCTTCTGCGACAAAAACTATCACAATCTGACTTATATGGTTACGTGATCTACAAACTTCGTAAGATCATTGGTCATGATCACTTTCATACAATCTTTATTCTACTTGTTTACAACACGTGTATCAAAGGAGGTTATAACCCTATCATTTTGCATTTTGCAACACTGCATGTTCAGCGGTTCATCAATCTACAGGTAACCAATATTCTTACTAGTTGATTGAACGGACATATTGTGGACTCTATGATGACGTCTACCTAAATTTCAAAGAATGGTTACGTTTGATGTTCGTCTCAAATCTTGTATTGTGCCGTTGATTGTTTATTCCCTTGTTGCTTTGGCTTGACGCAAAATGTGTGTATCATCATATACCTTCTGGGCATCGATACATTAAAGGTGCTAATTAGGTATAGGAGTTATTGGGCTATAAATACACAACATTCATGACATTGGCTATGTCTTGCGCCAATCACATTAGTTAAAATTATTTCTATCGCCACTTTATTTCGTCGTAGTTGGCTCAATTTTCGAAACCCAGAGGGAGCCCTATGAGGTTGTTTACTAAGGTGTTTAATATATGTATGAACGTCTTGCGAACAATTACTAAGAATCAAGTGTTTTTAGTTGTTAAAACATACATCCCTACCCCTACACACATATATACTCCCACCCACCCCCATAAACTGAATTACTAACAAACTGACACACTGACACAAACGTGTATTACATACCTTCTAATGTTACATATACATTTACTGACCGCACTGCCAATCCCATAACCTAAGGCGAGACCAAGTATGCTGATACATGCAATGATGCCTGCAATAAATCTATAGACATTACATACTTTAATTAGGATATAATGATCAGTTTACACTTTACGTATACACTTAATTGTCTAAGTAGGTATAATAGTCGAACAGGAAACGTAGCTTTCACAGAAAACAGTCAACCAAAAACAAGCATTAAAACAAACAATAATTACAACGTTAATAAACAAGGCATGCGACATAACAAACAGAAACGGGTTGACCATTTTATGTTTGTGGTGTCGCATACTCTGCTTCTATTCATCTTTGTAATTGTTGTTTATTTTGAATGCTTGTTTTTGGTTGACTGCATTCCGTGAATGTTACGGTTCCTGTCCGACTTGAGAGATTTCATCAGATACCCAGGCAGATGTTATTGAAGCCTTTAATGACACCTCTCGGTATCTGGATGACATATTGAACATTGACAACCCTTTCTTTCCAACTATGGTTAATAATACTTATCCTAAAGAACTTCAGCTTAACAAAGCTAATATATGTGATAATAACGATTATTTCTTGATTTAGATCTCTCGATTGAAAATGGTGAAATAATTAGCAAAATCTATTACAAGAGAGATGATTTTAATTTTGATATTGTTAATAATCCCCACTTCCCTGAGCAACTTCTTATGGGGTGTATGTGTCTCAACTTATTCGTTTTTCAAGAGCTTGTACTCGGGTTGATGACTTTAATATTCGTAATCTTTGTATAACTAAAAAGCTACTCAATCAGGGTTACCATTACCATAAACTTCGTAAAACATTTGCAAAATTGTATTATCGTTACCCTGATCTTCTTTCCAAATATAAAAGTAATTTCAGGACTCTTCTGCGACAAGGACTATCACAACCGACTTCTATGGTGATGTGAATTATAAACTTCGTAAGATCCTTGGTCATGATCACTTTCATACAATCTTTGTTAAACTTGTTAAAAAGTTTATCAAAAGAGGTTATGACCCTATCGTTTTGCAACGTACTGCATGCTTGGTGGTGGATCCTTTTACAGTACGCCATTATGCTTTCCTCTTTAATTGTACGATGACCGGACAGGCTGTGGACCCTATGATGACGCCTACCTAAAGCCCAATGGGACGATGTCGTTTGATGTTTGTCTATGGTCTTTCTTGTCGTGCTCTTAATTGTTTATTCTCTGTTTGCTCTGGCCTCTGCCAAGTCATTGAGTACCTTCATTGTGGATTTCTAGGCTATTGTTTTTTGTATTATATTTACACGAGCATATTTATGTTTTGCTTATATTGCCTATTGATGATGCCTTGTTGGTTAGAGATTAGATCATGGCGGGGATTTCTTTATTTACACTGTCCTGTTTTAATGGGATGACAGTAGGGTAAATAACTTCGCATAACTGTTCACCACAACAACACTGTGTCGCAAGCACAGTCTATGTCAGTAGCGTCAAGGTCAATGTCACACATGCAGGTCAGAAGATGTCATACATCCCTGTATTTGATAGAAGTCACGTAAGTCGTGTCCGGTCTATAACTTTGTCATCCGTTTATGTAACGTGGCAGAAATGTTCACCAGAACAAGACGACGTGTCATGCGGGAAAACTCAGGTCCGTAGCTTCAATGTAAACGTGACGCTTAGAGGTCAGAAGATGCCTTATGGCCCTGTATGTGAATGAAGTCATATTACTTGTGTCCGGTGTATAACTTTGTTGTCGGTTGAGGGATGTTAATATAACCTGGCAGAAATGTTCACCATAAGAAGATGACGTGTCGCGTGCCAAACTCAGGTCTTGTGGAAATACAGACAAATACTTTGGGGGCATTTATTTTGATGTCAGAAACTGTAAACTAGCTGCAGACAACCACAAGTGCGTCTATACTTTAAGAATGTTTATTTTCAGTATATTGCCCCAAAACAAACAGCCGGTTGAAAGAAACGTTGCCAGAAAAAGAAAACAAATCGACCCGTCTCCATCAAACAATGCCAGTTTTGATAAATTTCATTTTTGAAATTAATCAATGTTGCTTAATAGTCAATATACTTCTATTACCTAAAGCATCACAGTTGCTTACCATTCACATTTGTTTGCAAATCGATCAATCAAGATTGTGAGGTGGATTACCAGGTCCACCTGTTCTTTACATGTAATGGATACAGTATGGTTTTATTGAGTTGGTTAATTTAACATCTAGGTGTTTAAATTAATTTACTCTATTTGTTTTGTTGCATGTCCATTTCAGCTCCCGCCCATACTCCAACTTGTTATTGTAACTGTTATTGTAACTGTTATTCTGACGGGTGTTATTTTCAATTAAACAATTTACACATGTGCTATTACAAAAGAATTTTCAGTGACCATGCTACAAGACAATATAACAGAAGCACAGATCTCATCCGGACATATTGCCTCAAATATTTATTTTAAGCAGTTATTCAAAGTTATTCAGTGAATCAATCAGTAGTAAGGCACATACTTTCTTAGAAACTTGTATTTATATAGAGAATATTATGTCAGTGCCTTTTACTATCAAGTTTATTAGGCGAGGCTTAGAAAACGAAGAATGGCGAGGCTCTATTTATCATGTAGATTATCCACATTTTGGTATGAATTACTACTATTACCTATTTCTCAGAATGTTACGCTTATCGAGGACGCCGCCATGTTGTTGATCTTTGTTTGTGTTATGACGTCAGGCAACGTTAGGTGCAGACGTCAGATAACGTTATGTACAATAAACGCCGAGGGATTCCGCATCGATTTGCTCTATTGGTCATTGCCTAATAAAGCAAACTGTAATAGGTCACCCCGTATTAGGCAGAAAAGTGTATATCTGCATGATAAAATTGTGTAACTGTTATGCCCTATAATACATTTCGCATCCATATTATAGTGTTAATGATTTATCATCAATTGTGTAGAAAGAGGTTATTGAAAAATATATAATACGTTTTTATCAAACATTACAGATCTCTGGATCACTGGTATGAGATAAATACCATCCTTCATCACGAAGTCACCAGCTACCATCAACCGAGACTGGTGGATTATCTCACCAGGATTCATCTTCCATGGTACGTAAGCAAGTTCGTAAATTTAAAACAATTAAGAAATAAAAACATGTTATTAACCTTACCGGTACTTAACAAAACAAGCAAATTTGATGAATTGATATCCCACGCCGAATGATGTATTATCCTCGTATTATCTTCGAGTGGAAGAAATATGTTCGGATATTTTTTTTAATTAGTATAAATCATGACCTGGAGCATTCATAAATTCAAAGAACTACTAGATAGTATTTTTGAAATTCATCACCATCGTAGATTTGAAAAAATATGTGCAATTTTAGGGCATTGACTTTTATAGTGGAACTAGGGCATTGACTTTTATAGTGGAACTAAAGGGCTGGACTGGGTGTAATATAAGCAGGTGTGTATAATATAGTAATACAATCAATAATTACTTTTTAATTACCTGGTCATGTGATATTTATCAATCTGATTACTTCATCTCATTAATACGGCTACTATCAGATGGTCTTGTTATTTCAGGGGGAGGGATGTGTTTGGCTCAAGTTTGGCTAGCTTTAAACTAAATCAAACTTTCATTAATATAAACACTCAAACCAAGTTTGACATGTGACCCAGGGGCAGAGCCAAATTTTACCCCAGTGTCACCATTTGAACAAACTTGGTAGAGAACTATATGCTGAGTGTAAATATAAAATATTAAACTGTTGGCTCTTGTAGTTTCAGAGAAGAAGATTTTTTATGTTTTTCCCTATATAAGTCTATGCAAAACTGCGACCCCTGGCCAAATTTGACCCAGGGTCACTATTTGAACAAAACTGGTAGAGGATCCATAATCTGATAATAAATAAAAAAGATTAAACCTTCATGTCTTGAGAGCAGATTTTTGAAGTTCTTCCCTATAACTCTATGTAAAACTGATCCAACAAGGGGCCCTAAGCTCGCCATTAAACAAATGAACCCATGAATCTAGGCTTCTTACGAGAAAAAATAATAATAATAAAAAAATAAAAAAATAAAAAAAAGAATAAAAAAAAAAAATTAATAAAGAAATTAAAAATAAGTCTACGTAAAACTGATATAACAAGGACCCTAAGCTCTGCACCAAGGTTCCTTATGAGGAAAGAAATGAACCCATGAACTAATGTTTCTCATGAAAAAAAGGAAATAATTTTAAAAAAAAGAAGAAGAAAAATATGCCTCCTGTGAGATTTGAACCCACGACCTGAATAATTCAAGGGGACATTTATCAGTTTAAAGGTAATAACTCCGGCGTTACTAGGACGATTCCAAGATAAATTTGCCGCGTCACATCCCACTGTTGGGATAAACATTATAATCTAGTTTATTGAAAATCAAACAAGCGGTTATTAAGAAATGGCTGTGGACGGACAGAATTAAGCATTTTTTATCAATCAAAGGGCAATAACTCCGACGTTACCAGGACGATTCCGAAATAAATTTGCCGCGTCACATCCCACTATTGGGATAAACATTATAATGAAGTTTATTGAAAATCGAACAAGTGGTTATCAAGATATGGCTGTGGACGGACAGAATTAAGCAATTTTTAGCAATTAAAGGGCAATAACCCTGGCGTTACTGGGACGATTCCGGAAAGAAATAGCCGCGTGTCATCCCACTATTAGGATAAATAGAATTACTAAGTGTAATGAAAATCCAACTTGTAGTTATGAAGATATGGCTCCGGACGAACGGACGGAAAGACGGAAGGATGGACGGACAACGCCAAATTAATATCCCTCCGCCTTCGGCGGGGGATAACAAGTCACTTGATTTGACAGAAACTCCCATGGCTTTGTGTCTTTAATGTTGACTACCGGTAAATCATGTACGTTATATAAATATGCTCATTTTATAATATGACATTTGTTTGAATCCAAGGAGCATTAAAATATTCATACAGTTACCAAGCTCACATCCAAAATGGTGTCTTTCATGTTAAACTGAAATTTCGATACCCCACCCACTTGTTTACAAACATGCTTGTCCATCCTTGACAATCTGCAACACAATCGTGTTATCAAAAGCGTTGTATAGCTGTGAATTGTGCAATTCGCTTTCACCTTCCAATGTATAATAAATGGAGAGGTCACACAGATGCTGTGTCAAATATATCCAAAAGCTGTCTACATAAACAAGCTCTGAAATAGCTTTAAATGCTCTTGGAATTTCGACAATTGAAACCGTAATTGACTTTTAAAACATACAATCTTTTGGTCAAGTGTGTAGATTACCAAACAAATACCTCGCGAAGCAGATATTTATAAATAGGTTGATGAGTTTTTTAAAATAATGACAACCAAATGTAACGTTATATGCAAGATATACACAGACTGCTTAAAAAATATAATATTTTTTATTTACTAGAGAGTTTAATAGCAACGACGAATATTTTGTCAAAGTACTCATTGAAACAAATTCTGAAAACTAAGGTGTGCGATCTGGAATCAAACCAAAGACTCTCACGAGTAGGCCTTAAGTTAAATCAAATATCATGCTGTCGTTTATTTAACAATTCTGAACCAAGTGATACTTGGAAATTAAGCAGAGAAAGACCTGATTTAAAGAAACATTGCTATACTGCAATATTAATACTTTGAAAGCTGTTCTCTTTTAGTCGCTCTGAAAAGTGTCCGATGTGTAACTTACTAGTAGAAAACTTACTAGTACATATTATGCATTTATGTTCAGATAACGACTCCGCAAGACAAAGACTGTGGACTGCATTAATACAAAATATTGTATTAAAGTTGTACAAAGAGTTTATTCTTAAAGGTCCTCGAGATCAGATGTGCATACTATTATCAGGATTCAAACACTTTTCGACAATTGAAACTGAAACTGATAACACGTTGGCTATTATTGTAAAAATGGTTCATACTATTTTAATTATGCATACTAAAGCAGGTTATTGTAATGAAGGTGTTATTAATTAATATTAGTTAAAATACATAATAGTTAAGTGTCTTTTTCAGTGATGCCAGCAGGCAGCTGACGATATTACGACTCTGTTTTGATTGCTGGGAATATTCGTTATTTATTTTGTGTAGATATACATTACTACATAAATACTTTAGATTGTATGTATTTTACTATAGAAAATGAATTAATAGTTGCAATAGTGGTACATACTATGCTTAATAAGTCTTCATTATAAGTTATGAGAGGATACCTAAACTAATTTAAGCTTAGTAAACTGTACCATTTTTACATCTTGAGTTTCATTTCGGCAAGTGTCATAAATATGGTACATGACAATATATAGGATTATTATACTATGAGTATACTGCACCATTTTGTCTTCTTGTGTTTCGTTTCGGAAAGAGTTATGCATACGGTGATACATGGCAATATATGATTCATAAATAGTTTTTATTTCAAATTCTGTACTCATGTTTAGTCTAATTATAAAATAATCGTTAATCGACATGTATTGCTTGATGTATATAGTTCTGATCCATTATATATATTGCGTTAACGTTTGCTAATGTTAAATTTTGAATTTGTATTATGTGATACAGTTATATGTATATGCTCTCCTGTACATTGGAGGAAATAAAGAATCTATATATGTAGGCATTACATGCATATACATGCATTTACATGTATATACAGACGTGAATTCTACGTGTATTCTATAGCACCAGGAACATTCAAACACATTCCTGATAGCATTCATGATCCCAAAAATGCTGGAATAAATGATATAAAGTAAGCGTATACTCTCCGGACAAGCATATTTAATATGTGTGCCTTAAATAAGTACGGTACTACCCGTGCCTTATATAAGTACGGTACTACCCCGTGCCCTATATAAGTATAGTACTACCCCGTGCCTTATATAAGTACGGTACTACCCCGTGCCTTATATAAGTACGGTACTACTCCGTGCCCTATATAAGTACGGTACTACCCCGTTTATGATGCCGCTTATAGCGTTATTTCTTTGACATACATGTTTTATTCAAATACATTTCTTGGATTTACAAGGTACGATCATTAATGTCAGTTGTTTGTGTGTTATGTTTCATCCAGTATAATGAATGTAAAATTTGTGTTCAAATCTATGCCTAACAATACACACTATTTGCTGTTGTAAAAAGGATTGTTTGTTTTTTATAGGAAATGTGTAGCTTTAAGAGCAATAATAAGGGTAATGGCATGTATTCAAACATTATGTTGTATCCATCCCCTTCTTGGAGGTCGTGGTGAATCTATAGCTTGCATTGTACATATATGTTAGTTGACGCGCTCATGTTGCCATTGGGTTCCCCAGATTCGTCGTCTATTTCAAGGCGCGTTTCTTCTGGTATATCTATGTCCCAGCCTTTCAGTTTTCTTGCCGAGAACATAGCAACGGAGAGTAGCACAAGCGCCACACAACGGAGACCTGCACATAGAAAGGCAGTAATACAAATAACAAGCTTTATGTATTTGTCTATTGATGATGATGATAATGATGATGATGATGATGATGATGTTGATGACGACGACGACGACGGTGATTGATGGAAAAGAAAAATGTTTATGACGTGTGTGGTGATGTGGGAATGGTGGTTTGTTTAATATTGTTTTAACATGTTTTGGCGACATATAATGTGGATTAAACAATATATTAGTTGTTGCTTCTCTTGGTTATAGATGTTCATCAACATAACCATACATAATGAAGCGGTAGAGAATGATGGGGGGATGCAAATGAAAATGAGGAGAATGGGGAAGAGAATAGGTGGATAGGAGGAGGAGGGGAATGGGAGGGAGAATGAGGGGTAAGACCACGCGAAGGTGTAAAGAAAGGATACTGTTAATGCCGTATTTCAAGCTGAGGTGTAAATAAAGGATACTATTAATGCCGTATTTGGTACTGTGCCAAAGGTTTGTTTCTGCATTGTTATTTTTCATAACGGATAGTTATGCAGATGAACATTTAAATATTGAGTTTTATGAAGTATCTTCTATCTGCCGCGGGTTCGGAGTGGTGTGACATGTGGTGGAATAAATAATAAAACTCCAACATTTACCAGTCATGAGTCCATGTAGTCGATACCGTTGCCATTCTATGTTATAGTAAGCACAGTATTTTCCCGATGTCGCCGCCGTACTCCATATAAGACAAGTGCCGTCAATTACAATGCCACCTATGACTGGACCGGGCAGCCACGCTTAAGGAAGGTACGAATATATTAGACATACACAAACGTGCATTTCTTTGGAAATGTACATTTACCTCAGTAATTGTTGTTATGTAGGTACACACATAGTACAGACATAAATACAATGCCCAAGCTATTATAAATGGCCATTTACTACAGTTGTTAAATACGCACAAACTACAGTTTTTGAAAACGTGAAACATTTATGTAAAGGATAAAGCCGTAAACTTTCCGGCGAAAAATGCTGTCGAGGTGAATTAACGCCGCCATTTGTTTCTTTCAAAAACCTGCCAGTGTCAGGCTGTTATCCGGCATTAATGAGTCTCGTTTGTGTCAGGAATGAACAGCCTTTTCATGCATAAAGAAGTACTAGAATCATGCACAGGCTCAGTACCCTATCTGAGCTCATGATCTCCTCCCACTGCTAGTCGCCAAGGCCAGACCGATGTATATCTCTAGATGACAAAAATACAAACGTCTAATTTACGGACTAATATATTGAGACGAAAATAACCCCTGTATTGGGAGACGAATTCTTGCGTACAACATAGGTGACACTACGTTGTTGTTTTTGTGCATGATATAGCTTATCTTACCTGTAACCTTCTATTATTGTTCAAAGCAACTGTCCATTGTTTTAGAAATGGACTGTTGATTCTTCAGTAATCCCTAGTTATTTAAACTTTTTTAAAAATGTGGACAATTGCAGATGTTCATGTTATTAGTACAGTACGCCATGTTAGGTACACGTATCGCATAAACTATACAACAAATAGTTAATCACAGAAGATAGACATATTTAACAAAATTACCCTGAAAAATGAATGAGTAGAACAGTAGTTACCTCAGTACATTCTCATACTCATCCAATGTGAATTTGTCTTAAAAAGACGGATTTTAAATATTTGCCAATTGGTCAACATTTGCATTTCTTGGCTGATTTTCGAAGAGTTTGTGTCTAAGGCCCAAGGCCTTTGGTGTTATTAACAAGACTGTTCAAATGTGGTATTACCAATCCATTAATCTTGTTTGCACGACATGGGAATACGCAAGACACTTACCAGCGACTGCCGTGGTGGCCGCTGAAACACCAAGACCAAGGGCTTTACGCTTCTCGCCCGGGCTCCTAAAATAAAATGTTAATATTACGTGAGAGCCACACAGGCGTTAGATTCACCCATTCATTTTACGCTTGAGCATATAGTTTTCATTTGCCACAAAAGAAAGTCAAAGCTTGGAGGAGTTGATGTGATATGCAGGTTGATTGAAACAATTATATTAACAATGCTGATTATACTGATGATGAAGGATAGGCTGGTTATAATGTTTTAGTTATAAAGGTGATTATGTTGCATATGGTGATGATGATGATGATGTAACGCCAGAATTGCCGGCCTTGAACACTCAGTGACAGCTAAAAGGTAGGTAAAAAGTATATATTTAATTTCTCCGATTATCCACAGACACCCAGGTCAAATACCACGTGCACGTGGAATTGTGTGCCTTTAAAAGGATTGATATATTTTTCATTTGCAATGAAAGTTATGTGACTTTAAATGACCAAATGAACAAAATAAAGTTAAAGATTGGAAGATGTGATATACGGGTAGATTGAAACAATTATATTAACAATGCCGATTTTTTACTTATGATGAATAGGACGAGACTGGTTATAATGTTTTAATTATAAAGGTGATTGTGTTGCATTTGGTGATGGTGGTGATGATGTAACGCCAGAATTGCCGCCCTTGAACACTCCGTGACAGCTAAAAGGTAAGCAAAAAAGTATATATTTAATTTCCCCGATATAGTCAACGTTTAATTTGAAAAAGGGTTCCTTTACATTACCATATATGCTTCTTCATATATAGATTATACATAGACACCCAGATCAAATACCACGTGCATGTTAGGGGGAATTTTGTGCCTTTAAAATAATTGATAGATGTCACATAAAATGACCATAACAACAAACAATCTGATCTAATGCTACATTTCAATGCTTAAGTGTTCAAGTTTTGGTTATTTTACATACATTGAAAACACACCAATCAAATGTGTTTTGTGAAAGGCTATACAGTAGGTATAAAAGTCGAACAAGAAATGTAGCTTTCGCAGAATACAGTCAACAAAAACTACGCATGAAATAAAACAAACAACACTTACAATGTTAATAAGAAGCGAGGCATGTGACATCACAAACACAAAATGGGTTGACAATAAAGCCTTGGAATGGTCAGTGGCTAACAGGCCGATTAGTGTTTAAACCGGGTTTTAGGATAGACCAAACTTATGGGAAAGACAATGCTGGTGACATTTGTATGACAATGATAATAAAGATACTGACTACGACAATGGATATAACCGCGATTAATATGATAGTGACGTTCATTATAAATTATTATAGATTATTAATATTAGTTTACTTATAATTATTAGAAAATATTTTAAAAAACAAACCTCAGGAATACTATGACTAATGGCATCGATCCGACGGCGTCGAGTAAGTTTGCCACGAATTTGGAGGAGGCGTAGGCCCATATCATGTTGCAGCCCGTTGGACAGAGCCCTGACTTTGCCCCGCCCCCGGGGATCGACGCACACTTGGAGTAGGACTGTACGTAAGATAAAGTGTGTTGATTTATCATTTCCTCTTGCATGATTTGACTTAAAATTGCCGGGGGGCAAGCGGTATATAACTGCTTCTCTCGCACTAGTATTTCAGTATCATATTAAAGGCTCTCACGTAATATTCACATAAAAATTATATTTTTAGGAGCTCGGGCGAGAAACATAAAGCCCTTTTGTGTAATGTGATATATAGTGTGTGATGTGATATATACTCCGATCTATAGAGCGTGATTGCCACAACAATAGTAGCAGTATTCCACCAGCTCTCATGTTCTGCCAGAAGGGTGTGGTTTATCCAGTAACATCTTGAGAGTGATAAACTGGGCCAATGAAGCTGAATACACTTATAAAAATGATCAGGTTTATGTGAGATATTTTGTGTCGACAATTATCATTTACATTGCAAGAGCTGAAGTATATACCTGTATGTGCAATGATTTCACGCATATCACATATATTCATTTTATAAATTTGTATCTTATGACATCATTATCTCAAAATCATTAACATTCTTCTTAATAGTGTATATTCTTAAACTCAATATACTGATTAATTTTAAAATTGTACCATCATTTTTAAACCGGTTGTTTGTTTTAATACTTTTATCAAACTGCTATTAATCATATTAATGATATTAATCGGTTAAAACAGACTTTAATCAACTTATCTCAAATACTAAAATCTTAGAAAAATCATGAAGTTTTCTAGACATTTTTATTCTTTCTTTGTACCATTGTTTTAATCACGTTTGTATTTATTGTTAATATATTCTGTTTTATTTGAGGAGCAAATTTTAGACTGGCTAGTAGCCAAATATGTAATCCTCTTGAAATAAAGATATTATTATTATTATTATTATCGTTACTAATATTATTATTATTATTCGCAGAGAAAGTCATCCAAAAGCACGAACTCAGAACAATCAAACATTATAAGGACAAATAGAAACTAAGAATGCGACGCCACAAATTGGAAAGGTCTGTGGCAAACAGGCCGTTGGGTTCTATGGTGCACCAAAATCTCACTTTTACCCTGCTGTCACCCCAGTTATACGGGACAGTGTAAACTCCCGCCAAACAAAATAGGAAAGCATAATGCCAAATTGTAGATGTGTTTTAAGGTATATTTTACTACTGCTATTTTGCTGTAGGAAATTATGCTGATATTTATATTTTACTATTTCATTTGTATCTTCATATCACTTATTGTCAGAAAGTAAGTTATTTATTAGAAAACCATAATAACACGTAATCGATGTCTAAATGTTGGAATCACCAAACACTAATAATATAAGTTCACAATTTCTAATATAATTTTTCAAATGGATAGTCCAGTTTTCCTTAAGAGTTTAAATGGCTTAATTATGAAATGATGGCCGTACCAGGCATACCGCAGAGTTCATTTGTACTGCACATGCCCGACACTTGTATTGGGCTGTTTTGGGCTTGAGCTGAACAAAGAGTTATACACAAAAATATCTCGTGACACCGAGGTCCCTGCTTCCACGGCATTCTACTTACAATTTACGGCACCTTAAGAAGGGTATTCAGAATTTGCATACTAAATTTGCTCTAGTTCCAGCAGACAAAGCTTCCAACAATATAACTATTGTATTGTCTGAAGACTACATTATATCAATACTTTGAATGCTGAGCTAGCGAGCACTTCTGCTTATCTGACTACACCTCTGCTGGAGACGGACATTGTTTCCCAGCATGTGACCTTTAGGGAGAATCTAAAGGTTTCTGTAATTAGTAAGCAGAAGAAGCTCCCTACAATGTACTGGATACCCAAACTTCACACATTTTCATGTCTCTTCTCGAAGCACCTACGACTTTTCTAGACTGTATACTACACTACCACATAATCTTATCAAAGAAAAATTGCTTCAGCTTATTCAGAAGACATTTGCTAGAGAAGGTACACCTTTTCTAGCTTGTAATAATGTCAGAGCTTTCTTTACTAACGCCCCCATTGATAATTATAATTTATGACTTGTACTGATGTTTGCAGAGCCTTATCTTTTCTTCTGGATAACATCTTTATAAGATACGGTAAAATTATTTACCGCCAGGTTGTTGGTATTCCTATAGGTACTAACTGTGCGCCACTTGTTGCAGATATGTTTTGTACTGCTATGAAAGAGATTTTATGTTGAGTTTGTCACCTGCTAGCCAGGGTGAAATTATTGATGCCTTTAATAATACTTCTCGGTATCTTGATGACATACTCAATATTGATAATCCCGTTCTTTGCTCATATGGTTACTAACATTTATCCACCAGAGCTCACGTTGAATAAAGCCAACAGTTTGGATACAGTAGCAGCATTTCTCGATCTTCATCTCTCGATTTCAAATGATTGTATTCATACTAAATCTATGATAAGAGAGGTGATTTCAATTTTAACATCGTTAACTATCCACACCTGGATGGAGATGTACCTCGTGCTACCTCATACGGGGTGTATATCCCCAAGTCATTCGATTTGCTAGAGCGTGTAATGATGTTATAGACTTCAATGATCGAAATCAATTTATTACAAGTAAACTTCTTAAGCAGGGTTTTCGTTATCACAAACTACGTAGATCTTTCTCTAAATTCTACCGCGGTAACGAGGGCTGCTGGAAAAAGTACAACACCAACCTTAAGACAATTCTGCGACTAGGCATATCACAACCCTCATTTTATGGAGATGTGGTCTATAAACTTCGAAAGTTAAAGGGGTCTGACGGGTTTCCTGACCGCTTTACAAATTTAATCAGGAAGTTCGTCAGAAAAGGATATAACCCCTTTGGTTATAACCACTGCATGTTTAGTGATTGAACCCTCTATAGTCAGTCATTACGCTTCATTTTTCACTTGTGGGATGACTGGACTACCTCTTGGAACTCTATGATTGTACCTACTGAAACCCCAACTAGGGAAGTGGGTGCATGAGCTTTCGTCCCTCGGGTTTTCTGGTCGTACCCTAGATTGGTTTTCTCTTTAGCTGCAACTACTATGGTTGTTCAGTACGATTCTGGATTCATCCTGAGATGTTTATTATTTTGTATGTGTTTCTTTAGTTAGTTTCTCAGGATGTGGACTTTATTGTAGAGAATTCCTTTTGATGGATGTAGTTTTATTTTCACTGTCTTGTCTATTTGGGTCGTTGAAGATAGAATAATAGCGAGGATTGTGCGCATATAAAATCGATTCAAGCTAACCAGTAGGCCTTATTGCCTACTGACCGTTCCAAGTCGGTAACCTGTCTTCACCACCCTTTATGTTGTTTTTTGTCTCTTTCGTTGTATGTTCAAGTCCTTGTTTGCAGTACAGTGCGGACCTAAGATGCCATGCGTTCGGACGCTGAGGTTTCTATAGGACCCTATTTCTCATTTTTAATGTACGAGATGCAACTCGTTCCATGCCTCTAGTATGGCATTACATTAAACATGCATTTACAATACATGATACTATGTATGTCTATAATTATTATGATTTAACACTTACAATGTTACGCTTTGTTGGATGAAGTTATTCCTTATTACTTAATGCAAAAAAG